>CM066171.1:33868442-34368442 GCA_033629205.1 Lithocarpus polystachyus
TTTGAATTTTTCAAAGGCTTCAGACTTTCGTCTCATTAGGTACACATAACCATATCTTAAGTAATCATCGGTGAAAGTGATGAAGTACTCATAACCTTTTTTTGCTTGGGTTGACATAGGACCACAAACATTCGTATGAACTAATTCAAGCAACTCTTTGGCTATTCTACCTTTTGCATTAAAAGGTCACTTGGTCATTTTGCCTTCCAAACAAGATTCACAAACTGGAAATTCATCAAAGTCCAATTGCTCTAAGAGACCATCTTTGATCAGTCTTTGAATTCTATTTGGATTAATATGACCTATACGTAAGTACCAAAGATATGCATCATTAGTAGAAGGAAACTTTCTCTTTAATGATTTTACATGAGAGTTATTATCTAATTCAGAATTGTATAATTCATGCTTATCAGGAGTTAAAATATAAAGACCATCCACAATATTGCCAGAACAGATAAACATTTTATACTTCTTTATTACGACATTGTCTTTAAGGATAACATAATATCCATTTTTACCCAAATAACTTGCAAAAATTAAATTCCTACGAACATTAGGTACATACAAACAGTCTTCCAATATTAAAACCCTAGACTCAAAGCATAAATTAAACACTCCAATAGCTACAACCGGAATCATACTCCCATCAGCCAAGGTTAGAAATAATTCCCCTTCTTTAAGCTTTTTGGTCTCCTAGAACCCCTGTAAAGAATTGCAGATATGATTAGTACAACCTGAATCCACACACTTGGAATCTGTGGGATTTTGTACTAAACATATTTCAAGGAGGAATGAATTTTTCATACCCTTATTAGCAGCCTTGAACTTTGGACAATTCCTCTTCCAATGTCTTTTCTCACCACAATGGAAACATTTTCCTTTGATTTTCTTTCCCTTGTCGGCAACTCCTAAGGCAATTTGCTTACCCTTTTGCTTAGTGAAGTCCTTCTTCTTCTTCTTCTTCTTCTTACCCTTGCCTTTCGAGTTAGGTTGAGAAGTAGAAGCTTCACCCACATTAGCTTTAAGACTAACATTAGAAGTACCAATGAATAAATCTTTTTGTTCATATTATAATTGGGTCTGAATTCCTTGAATGATTCTGGTAGTGACTGGAGTATCATATCCACTTGGGATTCTCCATCAATATCAGCGCTTAAAACCTCCAATGTATTCAGATTAGAGATCATTGTAAGAAAATGCTCTCTCACTGAACTACCTTCAGCCATTTTGGTATTATAAATTTGCTTCATGGTTTCTTGCCTTGCAGAACGGCCTTGCTTACCAAACATCTCCTTCAGACTTAGCATAATGTCCGAAGCTAGTTCTATATCCTGCATTTAATGCTGTAGAACATTTGACATGGACGCTAGGATGTAGCACTTGGCCATTTCATTAGATTTTTGCCAACGATCATACTGTTGTTTTTCCTCAAAAGGAGCATCTAATGAAGGAAAGCTAGGACAAGGTTGAGTAAGCACATATTTGTGCTCTTCAGCTGTAAGAACTATGTCCAAATTTCTTTTCCAGTCAATATAATTGAATCCAGTCAGTTGTTTTGATTAAGAATGGTAACAAGTGGGCTAAATGATGCCATGTTCAAATCTGAAAATAATAAACATGAATATAATAAGTGAACTGGACATTATCAAATTAGCATATAAACATATAATATGGAACCTTAATAAAATCATAATATAATATATGCAACGACAACCCAATCCCGCAATTAATATTCCTCGGAAGCGAGGTCATATCAATCACTATAATTAAGCGAGGATAATCCTCATTATTAATGCTATCATATATCAATCACTATAATTAATCGAGGATAATCCTCATTATTAATGCTATCATGGTAACTCTTACCAAACAAAAATAATTTGCCGCTTTTCCTTTAGCCTCTAAGTAATAATGACATAGCTCTGAAGGGAGGTTAACATCATACTTAGTCTAGTGTATACCATTGCCTAGAATCAATGTGAGTCACCAAGTAACTCCACGAAAGTGTGGTCGTTCTCGATGTAAAAACACACTTTAACTATCTTTAAGAAGTTTAACTTGTAGTGCCATGAATTAAACACCCTCCGAAGGGACCAAGGCATATACGCGAAGGCGATGTGCTTAATCATACTACTACAAACCGATAATGGAGGCCGTGAGATCCAACCCTTGTATCTCTCTCCCACTAGATGTTTTAAAATAAAAGGTTTTTAAATTATAAAACATGCATAATCTCATTACACATATCCTTGCACTTTTAAGTTTGAAAACACTTAGAAAAAATTCAAATTTTGCTTCTTTCGATCGATCGAATATGCCCCTCGATCGGTCGTAAAAATTAAAAAATTCAAACTTGACCATCTACCTGGTTCGATTGATGCTCAATAGCCTCTCGATCGATCGAAAAGAAAATTCGATCGATCGACTAGCAATCAAATATCAATCGATTCAAAAGGATTGGTCACTGTTTTACTCGATCGATCGGTAGTAAATTTCAATCGATCAAAACTCGTAAAACTCAAATTTCCAGAAATTTTCTAAGGCAGTTTTCAACGGTTTTGCATGAATAAATAACCATCATATGAACATGATAGACAGAGATTGATATCAAAACTGAATTCCATTGATGTTATAGCTTTAAAGATCAATTTAACATACTTAAATTCAAATTTAAACAACATCATACCATCAACATCAGTTTTTATCAAAAACATAGTTTCTACAACCATGCAGAAAATTAAATGTATAATCTTCTAACAACATGAAACTATTATCTCTAATTCCAAAACGCACAAAACATGTTATACAAATTCAAAATTGAAGACCGCTCTGATACCATTTGATGAAAAATTACATGTTTGTATCGCATAAAAAATATACACAGTGGAAAATTAACGGATCTACTTCATTTGCAATTGATAACATGCACTATGTAAGTTTTAGAATTTAAAATCAAGAGAGTGTACCTTGGTATGGTGAATTTCAAAACCGAAGATGAAAAGCACTTGGGAAAACTTTTAATCTTCACTCCAATTCCACTTGATGCCCAAGATGTGTGGACTCTCAATCAGTTATATATGTTTGTTCTAGGGAGAATGAGAAAGTGTCCAACACTTCATACATTCATTTCATTAAGAAGTCTCTATCTTTTTCAAAATTTTGTATGTTTCTTCCTTAATAACTGATTATCTAATTAGGTTAGCCTTTTGAGCTTTTCCAATTGGGCTTTAGTGTGTGGCTTGGAGTAGGACCAAAAGGGAACAAATAAGACATTAGCTTCAATGGACCTTGGGCTTTTCTGTCAACTCTTGACAAGTCCAAGTTACCATTAATTATATTTAATACTACTATATAAATATAATTGCACACTAGGCCTTATCAATAATTATTTCCCAAGACTTTATTGCACATGCAACCCCTTCATAAAATATTCGTAGTAATACAAAGTCATGAATGTAGACTGCCACTTTGTAAATTACTACATCTTAATCATTGAGTACCCGGTTTAATCATTTTTAAAGTTATTCATCATATATTTATGAAATTTAATTTCATAAATATATACTTTAGTCGTACTAAAGTGGTTAGGCCCAACTCTCTGAATAACTGAACCCATTAAACTTATCTCAAGGGAATATTTTATATCTCCCTTAAGAGACTATGAATTCCATCTTGAGAATATATGTTCCATCAACACTAAATGTTGCTGCCCAACATACTAAGATTTTGATCGATACTTTAGATCTCACTCTTGATATATCAAAGCAACCTACACTTCATGATCAGGTCCATTATTCTCTGAAGATTAAGAGTTCATGTAAATATAAGTTATTATTCATTTGACAGTCGTTAGGAGAATAATAAATCTCACGGCGGTCCAGTGCAATATGTCTTAAGTCTTAAAACACATCAACATATCAACTAGAAGTCTCCACTTCCATGATTAAGACAAATCATCTTAGTTAATATGTTATAGTCTTCGCAAATGAAATGCCCAATTTCATCGCTGACTACGAACCAAAATTCTAAATTTACAAAGAACTTGTGATCTATATCTTCTGTGACTAAATCACATGAATCACATACTATGCATCTCATGGACTATATGATAATGTCCAAATATTCATGTTTCCATCATTTTAGATAAGAATAAAACAACTTTATTAATCATAATATTAAGTCATACATCATTTAATACATAATGTCATACATAATATCATACATGGCATATTACAATAGGATTTAAGGGTACTAATCCTAACAAATATAATATATGCAACGACAAACCAATCCCATATTCAATATCCCTCAACCTAGAGTGAACATTAAATACTATGATTGATTGAGAACTATTCTCATTATTAGTGCTATCATGATAACTGTTATCAAACACTAATAATGTGCCATTATACATTTGGTCTCTAAATAATAATAGTAAAAACTCAGCATAGAGGATACTATAATATTTAGTGTAGTGTATACCATTGTCTAGAATTATGTGTAGCCACATTTCATTCCCTTAACAGGCTTATCATGTAGTACCATGATACAAAACACCCTCTGCATAGAATGCAAAGCTCAAAACTAAGACAAGGTGTTTAATCAAACCACTATAAACCAAGAAATTCAATCTTGTAAGACCATGAAATAAATACCCTCCGCATGGAATGCTAAGCTCAAAGCAAAGACAAAGTATATATTTCATACTACTATGAATCAACAATGGAGGGCTTAGCAAAAAAAAAAAAAAATGAATCAACAATGGAGGCCGTGAGATCTAACCCTTGTATCTCTCTCCCATTAGATGTTTTAAAAGAAGGTTTTTAATTATAAAACATACATAAACTAATTACACATAGCCTTGCACTTTATACATGTGAAAACACTTAGAAAAATTCTGAATTCCCAGTTCTTGATCAATCAAGAAACAATCTGCCTGCTCGATTGATCCTCGACTTCTTCTCGAACGATCAAACTTCATGAAATTTGAATTTTTAGAATTTTTCTAAGGCAGTTTTTTAACGGTTTTTCATGAACAAACAACCATCATATGAACATAATTGACAAAGATTGATATCAAAACTGAATTTTATTAATGCTATAGCCTAAAATTCAAATTTAAACAATATCATAACATCAAAAACAGTTTTGATCATAAACATAATTTCAACAACCATGCAGAAAAATAAATGCATAATCTTCTAACAACATAAAACTATTATCTCTAATTCCAAAACTCACAAAACATGTTTTACAAATTCGAAATTGAAGACTGCTCTAATACCATTTGATAGATAAATACATGTTTGTATCTCAGAGGAGGCCGAAACTGATCCTTACACTTATGAAGAAGCAATGAATGATATAGATGCACATCATTGGGTCCAAGCTATGAAATCAGAATTAGATTCCATGTATTCCAATCAAGTTTGGGATCTTGTAAAGGCGCCTAACGGCATTAAACCTATTGGTTGCAAATGGGTTTACAAGAGGAAGAGAGGGATAGATGGAAAGGTTGAAACCTTTAAAGCAAGGTTAGTGGCAAACGGGTATACTTAAAAAGAAGGTATTGATTATGAGGAAAACCTTTTCACCAGTAGCAATGCTTAAATCTATCAGAATTCTCTTATCCATTGCTGCTCATTATGATTATGATATTTGGCAAGTGGATGTCAAGACTGCATTTCTTAATGGCAATCTTGAAGAGGAAATCTATATGAAGCAACCAGAAGGTTTCATAGCAAAGAACCAAGAGCATATGGTATGCAAGTTGAATAGATCCATTTATGGACTTAAGCAAGCATCTAGGTCATGGAACATCAGATTTGATCAAGCAATCAAATCATTTGGTTTTGAACAAAATCTTGATGAACCATGTGTATACAAAAGACATCAAGACAAAGTAGTAATGTTCCTAGTGCTTTATGTTGATGATATTCTACTCATTGGAAACGATGTAGGTGTAATGTCATCAGTAAAGGTTTGGTTGTCAAGCCAATTTGATATGAAGGACTTGGGTGAGGCTAACTTTATTCTAGGGATCAAGCTTTGGCGAGATCATAAGAATAAGATGTTAGGCTTATCACAAGCTGGATATATAGATAAGGTTCTAGAACGGTTTAGCATGCAAAACTCCAAGAAAGGATTACTTCCTTTTAGACATGGAGTTCCTCTGTCTGATGACCAAAGGCCTAAGACTCAAGAGGAAGTAGATATGATGAGACAAGTTCCTTATGCTTCTGTAGTAGGAAGTCTCATGTATGCCATGCTTTGTACTAGATCGGATATCTGTTTTTCAGTTGGCATGGTCAGCCGATATCAATCAAATCCAGGACCACAACATTGGCAAGCTGTAAAGCATATTCTCAAGTATTTACGGAGAACGAGAGATTATATGCTTGTTTACCGTTGTGAGGATTTGATTCCCGTTGGCTATACAGATTCAGATTTTCAATCGGATCTAGATTTCAGAAAGTCCACGTCAGGATGTGTATTCACCTTGGGAGGTGGAGCCATAAGTTGGAGGAGTGTTAAGCAATCTTGTATTGCGGACTCCACCATGGAAGCTGAATATGTTGCTGCTTGTGAGGCGGCAAAGGAAGCTGTTTGGCTCAAGAAATTCCTTTCTAATCTTGGTGTAGTGAGAATGGAGCAAGTTCCTATCACATTGTTTTGTGACAATAGTGGAGCGGTTGCACAATCCAAAGATCCAAGGAACCACAAGAAAGGAAAGCACATTGAGAGAAAGTACAACATCATTCGAGACATTGTTGCTCGTGGAGATGTAGTGGTAGCAAAGATTGAAAGTGCGAATAATCTAGCAGATCCCTTTACCAAAGCCTTGCCTCAAAGGACCTTCGAGTCACATTTGGAGGGAATGGGAGTTAGATTAGTGAACAATAGTCTTTAGGGCAAGTGGGAAATTGTTAGGATATGTGCCCTTAAATCCTATTGTATGATGCTATGTATGATATTATGTGTTAGGTTCTAAAAGTTTTGAACAATTGGCAAATCGTGAGCACACAAGAACATACAAGCTGCAAAAAGAAGAATTCAGAATCTGCCTGGTTCGATCGATCGAAAAACAGGCTCGACCGATCGAGAATCGTATCTGCAGAATTTTAAGTTGGCCCAAACAGTAGTTCAAGCCCATTAAGGATTAGGGTTTCAGATCTACTTCTCCCACTATATAAAGGAAACTCTAAGCACGTTTTTTATAAGGCTTTTTAGAGAAAAAAGAGTGTGTTTCTTTTGTATTTAGGGTTTTATTCCTAAAACCTCTCTTATAACTTCTATCGGTGTTGTTCCTTAAAGAATCTCAAGATCCGGTATTGTTGAAGTTGCTGCCTTCTCTAGTCATCAAAGGTGCTGATGATCTAAACCTTCAAGGGTGGTCTTGGAGTCACAAACAGGAGAGTTTGTGTTGCTAAACCTTTGAGTGGGATCTCAAAGTCACAAACGGGGGTGTTTGTGTTTTGCAAAGATTAAAGAAAGAAGGAGTCCGTGGATCTCGGAGCTATCATGGGGTCGTGGTAGTAAGTTTCCTACACTTGGGTAGCAATAGGATGTTAGTGGTCTAAGTCGCTATTGTGTAAACTTCAATTCTTTCTAGTGGATTTGCTATTTTACCTTGAGGATAGCTAGGTTAAATCCTCCCCAGGTTTTTTACCGGTTTGGTTTTCCTGGGTCATCATATCTTTGTGTTCTTTATTTTTCCGCTGCTTTACTTGATATGATTGTTATTATTTTAACCTAGATCTGAATAATAAACCTAAGTATTCACTTGATTAATTAATTAGGTTAAACAATCTAGTTTATAGGGGTCTAAACGAACTTACAAGTGGTATCAGAGCAGGTAGCTCTTTTGTGTTAGATCTTTTGATCTAAGAGCTGATCCTTGATCCCTATTATCATGGATAATTTTAAGTGTCTTACTGTTTTTGATTGTGATGATTTGGATAAGAAGGACACAGTTGTTTCTGTTGATCTTTTTGATGCCTGTGAAACTCTTCGTAAGGAATTATTGAAAACTATGAGAATTACTAAGAAATTCGAGGAAGAGTTAAAATTGGCTAATCTTGAAAAAGAGGAATTGGTTGTTAGATTAGATGAATCTAATAAAAAGAATGAATTTTTGAGAAATCAAATTTCCTCTCAAGATGAGAAGATGAAAAGTTTGGAACAAGAGTTAGTTGAATCTAAGGCTAAAATTGAAAATTTGACTAGTACCAAGCTTGCTGCTGATAACAGAAGTGTTTCTGTTTCTCCTAAGCCTAAAACTGAAAAAGTTTATATCCCTCCTTTCAAGAGAAATAATAAAGACAAAGCTTATTTTGCTAGGTTAGACAAAGGTAAAAGTTCTGATGTAGACGCTGAAGTTTCTAAACCTATGTCTAAACCTACTACTAGTGTGCATAAGAAATCTGTTTTTGTGCCTACTTGTCACCTTTGTGGTGTTGTTGGTCATATTAGACCAAATTGTTCTTTGTTGAGGCAAAAACCAAAATCTGAGACTAGATTTGCTGTTAGGAATATCGATGTTCCTAAATTTGTTCCTGTTTGTCACTTTTATGGCGTCTCTGGTCACATTCGTCCTAATTATCATAAATTGAAATTTAAAAATTCTGTATTTCAATCTAGGATATGTGATGATATTTTTCCTGCCATGAGTTCAAATAAATTGTTTCATATGCTTTTGAAAAATTTAAGCTTGTTGGCTTGTGAAAGGAATTTGCAGGATTTCAGTCTTTCTCAGAAGATTAGTGTAATCCCTCAAATACACTCTGCTTCACATGGTTTTCACCTACAAAGCCGAAGACTCGTGCTATATGGGTGAGAAAAGACTCTCTAAGGTGAGTGTTGTTGACTTGTCCCTAATTTAATTCTTTCAATTATTTGTGGACGTGTTTTGTTTCTGTTTTTGGTTGTTTTGTTTTTTAGTTTTTTTTTTGTTTAAAAAAAAAATCCAAAAACATTGAAAAATTTCAAAAAGACAAAAATATTTTATTTTGTATCTAGTTTTAATTTTTCTTGAGGATTACATGGATTATGATATCTCTCTCTTGATTTAGAACATGCTTGCCATTGTGGAGAAACTTGAATAGTATGTGTTATATAAGTGCTAAGCTTTTTCTGATTTTGTGTGAGTATGTACTAGTTTGTACATGTACTCAAGGGTTAATTAAGAAATTGATATTTCTTGTTTGTGTATCCTCTATAGCTTAGTTAAGCACTGTCATGCATTGCATTTGCATTTTTAATCATTTAGCATAATGTGTGCTTTTTGTTTTTGGTCATAAAATTTTTTAAAAACCAAAAATATTTTTATGTGTTTTGTATTATATATCTTGGATTTATAATTAAGGTTGGCCATATTATCTTTACATAACATGTTTATGTACTTTGTTTAGCTTAGATGAGCTTATTTATTGCACTTTGCTAGCTAAAGTCTTTGTAGTGCATGTTGTGTGGGAAGATGTTTATAGTTTTTGATCACTTTGTCTTGATCTTGAAGTCACATGCCTTTGTCTGTCGGACTTGAACTTAATGAGAAAGGCATAAATAACCATCTCACCACTGTTTACTAGCCAATCATGAACACCTTAGTGCATATCATAAGATTTTGTGCTCGAGAAAGTGTAGCACATGCACAAAAAGAACATAAGGTGTAGCCTCGGATTAAATTGTTAAAATTGGTGTGTACATTATTGGGCTATAATAATTTCACAATTCATAAAATTGGTGTGTACATTATCCCGGCTATTTTATTAAGTTTCTAATCAATTAAAATTGAATATTACTGTTGAGGCAAATCAAGAAACTTACATGATTGCAAGCTGTTATTCTAGGAGATGTGAGAGTTATATGATGTAACTCTTTAGGTGAAAGTCTCTTTCAAATTTATGTGATAAATTTTGTAGACTTTGTGATTGATTACTATTCACATATCACCTCACATGTCTCTCAAGCTTTTGCTAGTTGCACACACTACATAAAGTTACTCTTTGCTAAACTTTGTACATGTTATTGTGTGTGATTTTGTTGTGGCCATCCAAGATTGTATGTTCTTTGATTTTGATGCAAAATTTGTGTTTTTAAGGACAAATTGATTGAAAATCTTAATTTTGGAAGATCTGGGCTGTATTCATATGTTTTTGAAAAACTTTTAGTCTCATACTCATGCATTTCATTCATGAAATATTGTGCTTTGAGGTGTTACTGCATTAAATGCTCTGTTTTTCAAAAATTTGAGTTTTCCAGAATTTCGACCGATCAAAGCTGTTTCTTGACTGATCGAAATTATGATAAAAATTTTGGTTTGATTCTGTCTGACTCGATTGGTATTCGATCGATACTCGATCGATCGAAATTGAAAAATTTTCAGTTTTTAGAGTTTTGACCAAATTTTTTCATGCATCATTTATGGTTAGGATTCACATGAATTGCATTGTTTTTTGTATCCATCTTGCAGTTTTGCAGTCATATCTCTCATTGTTTTCACACATACCATGCATACACTTTTCTAAATTGGGTACTCAACTTGAATTCAAACTTGATTGTTTACTTTTTGAGTCCTTTGTACATTTTAGTATATGCTATTTTTCTTTATGTGTGAATTGTAGAAAATATTTTTCTTAAGAGATATGATGGATAATCAATGTGCAAATATTTTCTCTACTTATGCAACTGTTTATGGGTCACATAATGTCAAGTTTGCATTTATTGAAAGAGAGAATATTTTTCTTCATGTGTATCCTTAACTCAATTTTTTTTTTGGTTTGTGTGTTTTTATTTATCTCCATTTCTTAAATTTTCCCTAAAACTGTTTTTCCCAAAACTTGTTTTGTTTTTTTTTCCTATTTTTATAGGGAGAGAAGCCTGTTTTTAACCTTTGTTGTTATTAGGGGGAGTTGTTGTTCTTCATAGGGGGAGTTCTCTCTATTTTCTATAGAGCTAAACTGTTTTATGTTTCCTTGGTTCTCTTTTTTCTCTCATGTTTACTGTCACTTTACTCTTTGTTTGAGTTGTATTTGTCAATACGTGACAAAAAGGAGGAGAAATATATGAAATGTGGGAATCCTGATTGTCTTGTTTAGGGGGAGAAAATTTTTTTTAAAAAGGGGAGAATATAAAAACTTTTTGATGTATCTAACTTAGGGGGAGAGTTAGTTTACTTTTGTTTTTATATTCTGTTTCATATTATTGTTTATATGTCTTTCTTTCCACACATGCGGTGATGTGTTTGTTAAGTGTTTCAGGAAAGACAAGTGCATTCTGATCAAGACCTTCTACCTCTTCTTGGCAACTTCTAGGTTATGAGTCTTAGATTGGGATTTGTGATGTAATTGGGCATTTTATTGTATTGGGTTGTTCTTGTATTTTAACATTTCATTTTGTATGAAAGTTTTGTCACGAATTGCCAAAGGGGGAGATTGTTAGGTTCTAAAAGTTTAGAACAATTGGCAAATCGTGAGCACACAAGAACATACAAGCTGCAAAAAGAAGAATTCAGAATCTGCCTGGTTCGATCGATCGAAAAACAGGCTCGACCGATCGAGAATCGTATCTGCAGAATTTTAAGTTGGCCCAAACAGCAGTTCAAGCCCATTAAGGATTAGGGTTTCAGATCTACTTCTCCCACTATATAAAGGAAACCCTAAGCACGTTTTTTATAAGGCTTTTTAGAGAGAAAATAGTGTGTCTCTTTTGTATTTAGGGTTTTGTTCCTAAAACCTCTCTTATAACTTCTATCGGTGTTGTTCCTTGAAGAATCTCAAGATCCGGTATTGTTGAAGTTGATGCCTTCTCTAGTCATCAAAGGTGCTGATGATCTAAACCTTCAAGGGTGGTCTTGGAGTCATAAACAGGAGAGTTTGTGTTGCTAAACCTTTGGGTGGGATCTCAAAGTCACAAACGGGGGTGTTTGTGTTTTGCAAAGATTAAAAAAAGGAGTCCGTGGATCTCGGAGCTATCATGGGGTCGTGGTAGTAAGTTTCCTACACTTGGGTAGCAATAGGATGTTAGTGGTCTAAGTCGCTATTGTGTAAACTTCAATTCTTTCTAGTGGATTTGCTATTTTACCTTGAGGATAGCTAGGTTAAATCCTCCCCAGGTTTTTTACCGGTTTGGTTTTCCTGGGTCATCATATCTTTGTGTTCTTTATTTTTTCACTGCTTTACTTGATATGACTGTTATTGTTTTAACCTAGATCTGAATAATAAACCTAAGTATTCACTTGATTAATTAATTAGGTTAAACAATCTAGTTTACAGGGGTCGAAACGAACTTACATTATGTATAACATTATGTGAGAAATGATGTATGATTTAATATTGTATTTAATAAAATTGTTTTATTCTTATCTAAAATAATGGTAACATGAATATTCGGACATTATCAAATAGTCCATGAGATGCATAGTATGTGATTTATGTGATTTAGTCACTAAAGATATAGATCACAAGTTCTTTGTAAACTCAGAATTTTGGTTCGTAGTCGGTGATGAAATTGGGCATTTCATCTGCGAAGACTATAACATATTAACTACGATGATTTGTCTTAATCATGGAAGTGGTGACTTCTAGTTAATATGTTGGTATGTTTTAAGAGTTAAGACATATTGAACTGGACCACTGTGAGATTTATTATTCTCCTAACGACTATCAATTGAATAATAAATCTCACGACTTGTATTCACATGAACTCTTAATCCTGAGACAATAATGGACCTGATCATGAAATGTAGGTTACTTTGATATATCAGGAGCGAGATCTAAAGTAACGGTCAAAACCTCAGTATGTTGGGCAGCCACATTTAGTGTTGATGGAACATATATTCTCAAGATGGAATTCATAGTCTCTTAACGGAGATATAAAATATTCCCTTGAGATAAGTTTAATGGGTACAGTTATTCAGAGAGTTAGGCCTAACCACTTTAGTAAGACTAAAGTATATATTTATGAAATTGGATTTTATAAATATATGGTGAATAACTCAAAAGGATTAAACCGGGTACTCAAGGATTAAGATGTAGTAATTTACAAAGTGGCAGTCTATATTCATGACTTTGTATTACTACGAATATTTTATGAAGGGGTTGCATGTATAATAAAGTCTTGAGATATAATTTATTAATAAGGCCTAGAGTGCAATTATATTTATATAGTGGTATTAAATATAATTAATGGTAACTTTGGACTTGTCAAGAGTTGACAGAAAAGCCCAAGGCCCATTGGAGCTAGTGTCTTATTTGTTCCCTTTTGGTCCCATTCCAAGCCACACACTAAAGCCCAATTGGGAAGGCCCAAAAGGCTAGCCCAATTAGATAATCAGTTATGTGGAGAGAAACATACAAAATTTTATATAGAATAAAATGGTTTGTATGTTTAACAGAATAAGATAATATAAGGAAGAGAGACACTCTCTTGTTCTTATATTCTGAAACCTACATAGTGCATATTATCTATTGCGAATAAAGTAGATCCATTTATTTTCCGCTGCGTATGTTTTGTATGCGATGCAAACATGATGATTTCCCAACAACCCTTTCACTACTAGCCTTGCTTTAAAGGTTTTAACCTTTCCATTTATGTTGATATATTTTAATAGTGAAGACATATTAAACTAGATCGCTGTGAGATTTATTATTCTCCTAATGACTGTCAAATGAATAATAAATCTCACGACTTATTTTTACATGAACTCGTAATCCTGAGAGAATAATGGACCTGATCATGAAATGTAGGTTGCTTTGATATATCAGGAGTGAGATCTAAAGTCACAGTCAAAACCTCAGTATGTTGGGTGGCCACATTTAGTGTTGATGGAACATATATTCTCAAGATGGAATTTATAGTCTCTTAATGGAAATATAAAATATTCCCTTGAGATAAGTTTAATGGGTTCGGTTATTCAGAGTGTTAGGCCTAACCATTTTAGTAAGGAGTTACAAAAGTATATATTTATAAAATTAGATTTCATAAATATACACTTTTGTAACTCAAGGATTAAGATGTAGTAATCTTCAAAGTGGCAGTCTATATTCATAACTTTGTATTACTATGAATATTTTATGAAGGGGTTGCATGTACAATAAAATCTTAGGATATAATTTATTAATAAGGCCTAGAGTGCAATTACATTTATATAATGGTATTAAATATGATTAATAGTAACTTTGGATTTGTCAAGAGTTTACAAAAAAGTCCAAGGCCCATTAGAGCTAGTGTCTTATTTGTTCCCTTTTGGTCCCACTTCAAGCCACATATTAAAGCCTAATCGGAATGGCCCAAAGGCTAGCCCAATTAGATAATCAGTTATAAGGAGAGAAATATACAAAATTTTGTAAGTACATGAAATGGTTTGTATGTGAGTGTTAGACACTCTCTCATTTTCCCTTGAACACATTCATATAAACTGATTGAGAGACCACATTTCTTGGGTATAAGTGGAATTGGAGTGAAGATTAAAAGTGTTCCTAAGTACTTTTAATCTTTGGTTTTGAGTTTCACCACACCAGGGTACACTTTCTTGTTCTTATATTTTGAAACTTACATAGTACACGTTATCAATTGTGAATGAAGTAAATCCATTAATTTTTCGCTGCGTATGTTTTGTATGCTATACAAACATGTATTTTTTCAACAATTGTGCCCTAGCTCTCTTCTCATCTATCAAAGCCAATTGCTCATATCTTTATTTCACCCAATCTTCTTCTAGGACTTTGGTTTCTACTAGTACCCTCAAAGATTGTATCTCAACCTCAATGGGAAGTATTGCTTCACTACCATAGACCAAAGAGTAAGTCGTTGCCCCAATTAATGCATGGATAGAAGTTCTGTAACCCCATAAGGCAAATTGGAGTTTCTCGGCCCAATCTTTGTATGTCACTACCATCTTGGCTAGAATAATGTTGATGTTCTTATGGCTACTTCTACAGCCCCATTGGTCTGTGGTCGATATGGTGAAAATGCTCAATTTTGTACAGTTCATAATTGTTTTAACCTCTCCCTCAAAGTGAGAACCATTATCTGAGATGATCTCTTGGGGTACCCCATATCGACAAATGATGTTATTCTCTATGAACCGAGCCAAATGCTTGGTTTTTGATACGGAGTAGGAGGCCACTTCTATCCGTTTGGTGAAATAGTCAATTGCCACTAGGATGTATTCATGTCTATTCGAGGCTGTAAGGGCTATCCTTCCAATCACATCTATGCCTTAGACTGAGAAAGGCCATGGAGAGGTCATGATGTCTAGCTTACTAAGTGGCACGTGATTCAAATTTGCATGTCTGGCAATTGTGGTAACTTTTCACAAAGTCTACACAATCAATCTCCATCGTGTTCTAGCAGTACCCTATCCTTAAGATCTTTTTGGCTAACATTCTCCCATTTATATGAGGATCATAAATCCCTTAATAAGTTTCTTCCATAGCTTTCTCGACTTCTTCTTTCTTTAGACAACGAAGGTGTATACCATCATAGGATCTCCTATAAAGCTAACCTCCATATAGGATGTATTGCATTGCTATCATCCCAATCGAACAATGCACTCTTTTGTCGACACCATCTAGATATACCCCTAATTCTAAGAATTTCATGATGTCATTGTTGGGAAAATACATGTTCGTATCACATAAAAAACATACGCAGCGGAAAATTAACGGATCTACTTCATTCGCAATTGATAAGATGCACTATGAAAGTTCCAGAATTTAAGAACAAGAAAGCGTACCTTGGTGTGGTGAAATTCAAAACCAAAAATCAGAAGTTATTGGGAAGACTTTTAATTTTCACTCCAATTCCACTTAATGCCCAAGATGTGTGGTCTCTCAATCAGTTTCCAAGGAGAGAATAAGAAAGTGTCCAACACTCACATACAAACTATTTCAGTCCTTGTGTAATCTTGATGAAAAACACTTATGAAAAGACTTATCCTATGTACCTTATGAAATTCTGTATGTTTCTTTTCTTATATACAACTGATTATCTAATTGGGCTACCTTTTTGGGCCATTCCAATTGGGCTCTAGTGTGTGGCTTGGAGTGGGACCAAAAGGGAACAAATAAGACTCTAGCTCCAATGGGCCTTGGGCTTTTTTGTCAACTCTTGACAATTCCAAAGTTACCATTAATTATATTCAATGCCACTATATGAATATAATTGCACTCTAGGCTTTATTAATAAATTATATCCCAAGACTTTATTATACATGCAACCCCTTCATTAAAATATTCGTAGTAATACAAAGTCATGAATATAAACTGATACTTTGAAGATTACTACTTCCTAATCCTTGAGTACCTGGTTTAATCCTTAATGTTATTCATCATATATTTATGAAATCCAATTTCATAAATATATACTTTAGTAACTCCTTACTAAAGTGGTTGGGCCCAACACTCTGAATAACCAAACTCATTAAACTTATCTCAAGAGAATATTTTATATCTCTGTTAAGAGATTATGAATTCCATCTTGAGAATATATGTTCCATCAACACTAAATGTGGCTGCCCAACATACTGAGGTTTTGACCGTAACTTATAGATCTCACTCCTGATATATCAAAGCAACCTACATCTCATGATCAGGTCCATTATTCCCTCAGGATTTAGAGTTGATATAAATAGAAGTCGTGAGATTTATTATTCATTTGACAGTCATTAGGAAAATAATAAATCTCACAGCAGTCCAATTCAATATGTCTTAACTCTTAAAACATATCAACATATCAACTAGAAATCTTCATTTCCATGATCAAGACAAATCATCTTAGTTGATATGTTATAGTCTTCGCAGATGAAACGCCCAATTTCATCACCCACTACGAACTACATTTTGAGTTTACAAAGAACTTGCAATTTATATCTTCTATGACTTTTCACATAAATCGCATACTATGCATCTCATGGACTAAGATAATGTCACATTAGTTCATTTATAAATAGTCTCATATAATTAAACAATTTAATTATTTATGACATGCCAATAAATTGGATTTTAGGGCATAAACCCCAACAGTCATAATACCAAGAACCCCTTCTCCTTCTATAATCAAGACTGAAGCTTCGACCTTCTCTTTGTGTGCCATCCCATAACTTTGTTCAATTTCTAAAGGTTGTGTCCATACTCCTTCAAGTATTTCAACCATGGAAACTAAAGTAGCTAAGGTGTTTGCAAACTAATTCTGAGCTCTAGGGATGATTGAGTATTCAATTCTGTCAAAATTTTTGGTCAAATCCTTTACATATGCTGATAAGGTTTTAAGTGCTCTTCCTTCACTTTCCACAACCTTGTGCTTGAGCTATTATCAAAGTCAAATCTCCAAAGACCTTGGCCTCCTTCACCCCTAATTCTTGGAGAGCTTCCATCCCAGCAACGCAAGCCTCATATTCTGCCATGTTATTGGTTACCTCAAAGTTCAACTTAACTGCAAAAGGTATGTGAAATCCTTCGGGAGTGATCAAGAGTACTCCTATCCTATTTTCGTATTGGTTCACAGCTTTATGGAAATATATCTTCCATGCCCTTAGCTCAATATCCAAAATATCCTTATCTGGAAATTCTTCTCCACCATCCTCTCCTTCCACCAGGTTCTCGGCACAAAAATCTGATACGATACTCCACTTAATAGTTTTTCTTATCACATACTTCATATTGAATTTTGCTAGTAGGGTCAACCATCTTGATAGTCTTCCACTCAAAACGGGCTTTTCAAACAAGTACTTTAATGGATCCATTCTAGCCACTACCCATCTTTAGTAAGGTAGGATAATATATCTCAACTTATGTACAGCCCATACAAGAGCAAAGCACGATTTTTCTATGGGTGTGTATCTAGTCTCATAATTATGGAACCTCTTACTCAAATAGAATATGGATCTTTCATTCTTATCATCGTTCTCTTGTGCAAGCACACTTCCAACCGCATCTTCTATGATAGAAAGATAATGGAGTGATGGTTTTCCGTGCATTGGGGTATCAAGATAAGTGGATGGATGAGATGCCCCTTAATGAGCTCAAAAGCTTTTTGACATTTATCATTCCATTCATGAGGTTCATTCTTTCTTAAGAGCTTGAAAATGGGCTCACAAGTGGAAGTGAGTTTGGCAATGAATCAGTTGAGGTATTGCAATTGACCCAAAAATCCCCTTATCTCCTTCTCACTTTTGGGTGGGGGCATTTCTAATATGGCCTTGATCTTTGATAGGTCAACTTCTATTCCTCTATCACTTACCTAAAAGCCTAACAACTTTCCTGCCGTTACTCCAAAGGTGCATTTCTGCGGGTTCAATCTTAGCCTATACTCCTTGATCCTTTCAAAGAACTTCCTCAAGTTAACGATGTGACCCTCTCTTTCCTTGGATTTCACAATCATCTCATCGACATATATTTCTACCTCATTGTGCATCATATCATATAACAAGGCTGTGGCCATTCTTTGGTAGTTCGTACCCGCATTCTTGAGCCCAAATGGCATTGCGGTGTAACAATAGATTCTTCATTCTGTGGTGAAGGTAGTCTTGGTCATATCCTTAGGAGCCATCTTGATTTGGTTATTTCCCGAGAAACCATCCATGAAGGACATCAAGGCACTACCAGCAGTATTATCCATTAAGACATCTATGTGAGGAAGAGTGAAGTCATCCTTAGAGCAAGCTTTGTTTAAATCTCTAAAATCCACACATTTTTACCTTCCCATCCTTTTTGGGTATAGGCACAACATTGGCTATTCATTTGGCTTGGTGTACAGATTTGATGAACCTTACCTTCAATTGCTTAGTGACCTCTTCTTTGATCTTTAGAAGCCATTTGGTTCTCATACACCTCAGTTTCTGCTTGACGAGTACCATATGAGTATGAGTGTCAATGTGATGTTGGGCTATCTTGGGATCGATACTAGGCATATCTTCATAGGATCATGCAAACTCCTCTTAAAATTTGGTGAGCAACTCTTTAAGATCATTTCTTTCTTTCTCATTTAAGGTTGAGCCAATTTTAATTAAACGCGGATTCTCATCGTTGCCCAAATTAAGAGTTTCAAAAGTTGGTTCCATAGGTTCAATTTTCTTTTCCAATTATTTATTAATTTCATTTTCAAATCCATTTAAATCATTTAAGTGCAGAATTTCAATATTATGAGACACATCAAAATAAGCTAAATCAAAATTCATTTTATTAAAAATGTTGAAAAGTACATTGGGACTTGCATTACATACTTTCTTTCCCACATTTTCAGAAAACCCAACCTAAGACCAATTACTAAGTTGCCCCACAATAGGCATGATAAATTCTATCTTCTTTCTTTTTCAAGGCTTGTCACTCTTCTCCTCGTCCTCCTTCAACTCAGTAGAACAGTCCTCTTCTTTGAGAGGTTTCCATATGTGCATATCTTTGGTTATGTCATACAGATGCTTACCCTCATTGAGGAAACTTCTTCCCACCTCGTCGAAGAACTAGTCGCCGTCATCTTCACTCCAATAGTTGATCACTTCATCGTCTCCTTCCTCTTCTTCTTCATTTTAATTTAGCACGAGGTATTGGTTGTCGTCGGAAGAATGGTCTATGTTGCGTTCAAGCATGAAGCGAGCTGGAGTGACTTGAGTCGTCCCTACTTTCGAGGTCTATTCTAGCCAATCATGATCTTTCCATGATCCCGCGTCTCCCGATTTAGAGAAGTCATTGACATGGGTCCTCTTGAAAGTCCACGGTTCGGGAGCGCTTTTCAATTGTGGCATAAAGTTGGGTAGAAGTAGGCGAACCTTCCCTTTTATCATCATGCGGTCGATGTCTTCTTGAGCCAACTTTCTTTGTCCAAAGTCAGCCTTGTCTTCTTCATCTTCCTCTTCTTCCTTTAGCTCATCTTCTTCCATCCTAGAAAGGTGGCTTATTATCTTCTTAAGAACTTCAACCTGCGCTTCCACACACTTGAGTATCTTTTGCATGAGGACCTTTTCACTTTGAAGCATCCATCCTTTCCTCTTGAGGGGTTTCCTCTTTAAATGTCTCGCCTTTCATTGGACTTGAATTGGAGTGGCGACGTGTTTCACAATATAACAAAGAGGCCCAAGATTAGGGAAGTTCATTTTGGGCCATAGCATACTTGTTACCTTAGGCCCAAAGTCCTCTTTTACAAAAGGGCTTTCTGGCTTGGGCCTATGATAGCAATTTGGCTATGGTCTTATGAACCTTTCAAGTTAAGATATACCTTTGGGTTTAGGGACAAGCCTTTTATATGTGAGAACTTCTTTTCTTTTATCCCATTTGTCTTAGGGTATGCCATAGCTTTAGGGTCATCCTTCCACCTTTACATCTATTATTTGTCCTTTAGAATTAGGTGACCACAAGACATATGGTTGAACAAACAAGAGATATATAAAAGGTATCATATTTTGATAGGATCTAGGATCTCTTTAAGTGTGGGTAAGCTCCTTAAGGCTAAAGGGATAGATAAGTAGGTCACTCACAACTAGGTAACTAGGTGGGCCATGATTCCAACTGAAGGCCTAAGTGGACCTTTATGGATTGGTGGTAAACCATTAATGTACTCAAAGCCCATCATAGGCAATGGCACACATTGTGAGTTGGTAGGATGAACTTCGAAAGACTAGGGCCCAAATGGAGCCTTCTATCTTCCTACTCATCACCAACCGAGGTTAAGGGACAAAAGAACCATGTGAAGTGTGTGCAAGCAAGTATTGAATATGCCTTTATTAAGGTTAAGACATAGGACACATAGGAATTAACTCACTATCCCCAGCAGAGTCGCCACTGTGGACGCAAGGAAAGGTCAGAATAGAGTTGCCACCTAGTTTTTGCAATGGTCTAGGGAGCATATATATAGCATTCTTTCGAGGAAGGACCTTTTGATTTTACTACCAGATACATGGGTTAGGAGTTAAGGTACGATCTTAGGCACCTAAAACCGCCCAACTCTAAGGTTGGCTTTCCATCATTATGCCTTATGTCTTAACTCTATTAAAGGCACACTCAATACTTGTATCTAGCTCACACACATGCTAACATACATCTAGCAATCAACATGGCATCAAACATCCCTAACCATACATCTATCATGCTCACAAACAAAGCCTAACATACATATAACATGCATCTCACTTCATCAAAGACCTTAACATTCATCTAGCATGACATCTCCTAGCATTCATGTTGCATACATCTCAACCAACCTAGCATTCATCTAATCAAGGCATTAAAGCATATCAAAACATGGTATAACAAAACAAAAAAAAAAGACAAATAGAAGAATTAAAAGCAGAAAATAAAAGAAAAGGAAAAGAGAGATTTAAAACTAATACCTCAAAGAATAGCTCTTCAAGCTTGATTTTTTACTGTTCCCCTCAATCAAATCTATTCACAATTTTGTAAAAAAAAAAAAAGTTATTAGTAAAGATTAAACTCAAAGATCAAGGCTAGAAAATGTCCTAATCAAAAGAAAATTGACTTAAGGTTGTTTAGTGAAAAGCTCACTTTTGATTCACTATTTTTAGTGAATCTTAAGGTATGTTTGGTAACTGTTTTTTCCCTTATTTTCTATTTTCAAAAACAATTTTCTATTTTTAAGACTAAAAGACTTTTTTGGCAACCCAAAAAAGACAAAAAAAAAAACTGTTCTCAAAACTCAATTTGTAAAGGAAACTAAAAACATGCAAAAGACTATTTTTAGTTTCTATTTTTCAAAATTCGATGAAAACACGCATTTAATTTAATGAATCTATCTCATTTAATGAGTTAGCATTAGAGTTCAAATCTTAGTAACAACATATTATAGCATTTTCTATTTTTTTTCTTCAAAAAACTTTTTTTTTAATTTCAACTTACAAACATGTTTTTGATTTCAAAAATACAAGAAATTTTTTTTTCTTTATATTCCCAAAAAAAATTTTAAAAAATAGAAAACAAAAATTGTTACCAAACATAACCTACGTATTTTCTTGTGGGATTTCTATGTGTTTTGAAAATATACTATGTAAGGCTTTTTTTAGTGTGAAAAAAGGGGGTTTGGAACGATCCCCAAACGATGTGGGATTCGCTCTAAACCTCAACATAAATGCAGAAATCTTGCCTTGTATAACTTTCTGGAAATTGCTATGTGTGCGCAAGATCAAGCCTGCGTATGCATGCAAAAAGCCGTGCACGCAGGCTGATTCATTTGTACGCATAGCGAGGGTTTCCTTTGGCCTTATTTTTCAAAAATTGATTTATTTGCTTATTAAAAGTTATATTTTTTTATTTTAACATTTCTCAAGTCAATTTAACTTCTGATTAGGCCTTAAACCAACTTTAGGTCTTAGAATTCAGTATCATTGGGGAACGGAGGCTTGAGTCGTAAGGGATACAAAATGCAATGTCAACACCTCCAGGGCCTTTTCCCTTCTCGGTCTGAGGGAACTGTGAAGAACCTCCACCAGAACTAGTATGGGACTAGGATAAGGCACTGGCTATCTCTACCGAACGTTTGCTTCTAGTATGATGTGCTATGTATATGACCCTAGGGGGCGCGGTGTCATCACTTCCATGAAAAATGTGCGTTTGAAGGGTCCGCGCAACCTATTCACTGTCCGAAATGGTATCATCATCACTGTGAGATGAGTCCACTCAAGATGGAGTAATAACGGGAGCCTTCTTGCGATCCCCACTAGATCTTGGTTGCTAGGACATGATCTACAAAAACAAATTTAGATTTGATCAAGAAGCCCAAATCAGATGGCAATGCAAGCAAATAGGTAAGTATGTCTAACCCTACTACCTAACACATATCATGCATGTTTATACCAAAATGTCATATTTTCTCAAATATTAAAGGTTTCAAAATACCTCCCTTAGGATTCAGATTTGGCAACGACCGTTTAATCCTATCTCCTTTTATCTCAAAATATCAAGGTTTTCAAAATACCTCTCTCGGGATTCAGATTTGACAATGATCGTTTAATCATATGCCTTCTTCGAGATTTAGATTCGTCAATGACCTTTTAGTCACTCACCAAGATTCAGATTCGGTAATGACCGTTTAATCCCATGCCTTCTTCAAGATTCAGATTCAGCAGCGACCATTTAATCTCATCAAGATACATATTTGGCAATGACCGTTTAATCCTATGCCTTCTTCGAGATTCAGATTCGGTAGTGACAGTTTAGTCTCATCAGGATTCGCATTCGGCAGCAACCATTTAATCCTATCCACCTTCATCGGGATTCAGATTCGGCAACGACCATTTAATCCTATCTACCTTCTTCAAGATTCAAATTCGGCAGCTACGGTTTAGTCTCATTGGGATTTAGATTCGGCAGCGACCGTTTAATCCAATCCACCTTCTTTGAGATTTAGATTCGACAGCAACCATCTAGTCCCATCAGGATTTAGATTCGGCAATGACCATTTAATCCTATCCACCTTCATTGAGATTCAGATTCAGCAGCTACCATTTAGTCTCATCGGGATTCAAATTTGGCAACGACTGTTTAATCCTATTTTTATTCTTTGAGATTCAGATTCTATAGCGACCATTTAGTCTCATCGGGATTTAGATTTGGCAATGATTGTTTAATCCTATCTACCTTCTTTGAGATTCAGATTCGGCAACGACCGTTTAGTCTCATAGGGATTCAGATTCAGCAACGACTGTTTAATCCTATCTACCCTCTTCGGGATTCAGATTTGGCAGCGACCATTTAGTCCTATGTTTTCCAAAATTTCTCTCGTTCAAAATTGCATTGTTCTCACGTTTTCAATAATCCCAAAATCTTCCATTTTATCATGCATAGTTTCCCATGTTTACCTAGCTTTTCTCATAGTTTTCATAGTGTTTCATGTGTTTTGCACCATATACAGGTTCACCTATGCTACTTAAACTTGTGAACAGATATATCTATTGGGGTTTATGCCCTAAAATCCAATTTATTGGCATGTCATAAATAATTAAATTGTTTAGTTCTTTGTAAACTCAGAATTTTAGTTCATAGTCGATGATGAAATTGGACATTTCATCTGCAAAGACAATAACATATCAATTAAGATGATTTGTCTTGATCATGGAAGTGGAGACTTCTAGTTAATATGTTGATATGTTTTAAGAGTTAAGATATATTGAACTGTACAGCTGTGAGATTTATTATTCTCCTAACGACTGTCAAATGAATAATAAATCTCACAACTTCTATTTACATCAACTCTAAATCCTGAGTGAATAATGGACCTGATCATGAGATGTAGGTTGTTTTGATATATCAAGAATGAGATCTATGAGTAACGATCAAAACCTCAGTATGTTGGGCAGTCGCATTTAGTGTTGATGGAACATATATTCTCAAGATGGAATTCATAATCTCTTAATGGAGATATAAAATATTCCTTTGAGATAAGTTTAATGGGTGTGGTTATTCATAGTGTTGGGCCCAACTACTTAAGTAAGGAGTTACTAAAGAATATATTTATGGAATTGGATTTCATAATTATATGATGAATAACATAAAGGATTAAATCGGGTACTCAAGGATTAAGATGTAGTAATCTTCAAAGTGGCAGTCTATATTCATGACTTTGTATTACTACAAATATTTTAATGAAGGGGTTGCATGTATAATAAAGTCTTGGAATATAATTTATTAATACGGCCTAGAGTGCAATTATATTCATATAGTGGTATTGAATATAATTAATGGTAACTTTAGACTTGTCAAGAGTTGACAGAAAAGCCCAAGGCCCATTGGAGTTAGAGTCTTATTTTTTCCTTTTTGGTCCCACTTCAAGCCACATACTCGAGCCCAATTGGAATGGCCTAAAAGGCTAGCCCAATTAGATAATCAGTTATATATAAGGAGAAAAACATACAGAATTTGGTGTGTCTTTTTCAGAAGTGGTTTTATTAAGATCACATAAGGAATGAAATGGTGTAGGTGAGTGTTGGACACTCTCTTATTCTCTCCTTGGAAACTGATTAAGAAACCACACTTCTTGGGCATTCAGTGGAATTGGATTGAAGATTAAAAGTGTTCCCAAGTATTTATAATCTTTTGGTTTTGAATTTCACCGTACCAAGGTACGCTTTCTGTTCGGGTTTATGCCCTAAAATCCAATTTATTGGCAAGTCATAAATGATTAAATTGTTTAATTATATGAGACTATTTATTAATGAACTAATGGGACATTATCTTAGTCAATGAGATGCATAGTATGTGATTTAGTCACAGAAGATATAAATCACAAGTTCTTTGTAAACTCAGAATTTTAGTTCGTAGTCGGTGATGAAAATGGTCATTTCATCTGCGAAGACTATAACATATCAACTAAGATGATTTGTCTTGATCATGGAAGTGGAGGCTTCTAGTTGGTATGTTGATATGTTTTAAGAGTTAAGACGTATTGAACTAGACCGCTGTGAGATTTATTATTCTCCTAACGGCTGTCAAATGAATAATAAATCTCACGATTTATATTTACATCAGCTCTAAATCTTGAGAGAATAATGGACCTGATCATGAGGTGTAGGTGTTAGGATATGTGTCCTTAAATCCTATTGTATGATGCTATGTATGATATTATGTATGACATTATGTGAGAAATAATGTATGACTTAATATTGTGTTTAATAAAGTTGTTTTATTCTTATCTAAAATAATGGTAACATGAATATTCAGACATTATCAAATAGTCCATGAGATGCATAGTATGTGATTTATGTGATTTAGTCACAGAAGATATAGATCACAAGTTCTTTGTAAACTCAGAATTTTGGTTCGTAGTCGGTGATGAAATTGGGCATTTCATCTGCGAAGACTATAACATATTAACTATGATGATTTGTCTTGATCATGGAAGTGGTGACTTCTAGTTAATATGTTGATAAGTTTTAAGAGTTAAGACATATTGAACTGGACCGCTGTGAGATTTATTATTCTCCTAACGACTGTCAATTGAATTATAAATCTCACGACTTGTATTCACATGAACTCTTAATCTTGAGGGAATAATGGACATGATCATGAAATGTAGGTTGCTTTGATATATCAGGAGTGAGATCTAAAGTAACGGTCAAAACCTCAATATGTTGGGCAGCCAAATTTAGTGTTGATGGAACATATATTCTCAAGATGGAATTCATAGTCTCTTAACGGAGATATAAAATATTCCCTTGAGATAAGTTTAATGGGTACAGTTATTCAGAGAGTTAGGCCTAACCACTTTAGTAAGACTAAAGCATATATTTATGAAATTGGATTTTATAAATATATGGTGAATAACTTAAAAGGATTAAACCGGGTACTCAAGGATTAAGATGTAATTTACAAAGTGGCAGTCTATATTCATGACTTTGTATTACTATGAATATTTTATGAAGGGGTTGCATATATAATAAAGTCTTGGGATATAATTTATTAATGAGGCCTAGAGTGCAATTATATTTATATAGTGGTATTAAATATAATTAATGGTAACTTTGGACTTGTCAAGAGTTGATAGAAAAGCCCAAGGCCCATTGGAGCTAGTGTCTTATTTGTTCCCTTTTGGTCCCACTCCAAGCCACACACGAAAGCCCAATTGGGAAGGCCCAAAAGGCTAGTCCAATTAGATAATCAGTTATGTGGAGAAAAACATACAGAATTTTATATTGAATGAAATGGTTTGTATGTTTAAATGAATAAAAAATATAAGGAAGAGAGACACTCTTTCATATTCTCTCTAGAAAACATAGAACTGATTGAGAGACCACACATCTTGGGCATCAAGTGGAATTGGAGTGAAGATTGGAAGTCTTCCCGAGTACTTCTTCATTCGGTTTGGAAGTTCACCGCATCAAGGTACACTCTCTTGTTTTTATATTCTGAAACCTACAGAGTGTATGTTATCAATTGCGAATGAAGTAAATCCGTTTATTTTCCACTGCGTATGTTTTGTATGCGATACAAACATGTGTATTTCCTAACAGTAGGTTGCTTTGAAGTATCAGGAGTGAGATCTATAAGTCACGATCAAAACCTCAGTATGTTGGGCAGTCGCATTTAGTGTTGATGGAACATATATTCTCAAGATGGAATTCATAATCTCTTAACGGAGATATAAAATATTCCCTTGAGATAAGTTTAATAGGTTTGGTTATTCAGAGTGTTGGGCCCAACCACTTTAGTAAGGAGTTACTAAAGTATATATTTATAAAATTGGATTTCATAAATATATGATAAATAACATAAAGGATTAAACCGGATACTCAAGGATTAGGACGTAGTAATTTTCAAAGTGACAGTCAACTTTCATAACTTAGTATTACTACGAATATTTTAGTGAAGGGGTTGCATGCATAATAAATTCTTGGGATATAATTTATTCATAAGGCCTAGAGTGCAGTTATATTTATATAGTGGTATTAAATATAATTAATGGTAACTTTGGGCTTGTCAAGAGTTGATAGAAAAGCCCAAGGCCCATTGGAGCTAGTGTCTTATTGGTCCTTTTTGGTCCCACTCCAAGCCACACACTAAAGCCCAATTGGAAAGGCCCAATAGGTCGGCCCAATTAGATAATCAGTTAGTTATAAAAAGGGAGAAACATACAGAATTTTTTATAAGAGAAAAAGAAACATCATTGTGAAGTGGTGTGTATGTGTGAGTGAAGCCACTCAATTATTCTCCCTTGGAAATTGATTGAGAGACCACACTTCTTGGGCATAAAGTGGAATTGGAGTGAAGATTAAAAGTGTTCCCAAGTACTTCTAATTTTTGTTCTGAATTTCACCGCACCAAGGTACGCAATCTTATTTTTAAATTCTGAAATTTACATAGTGCATGTTATCAATCATGAATGAAATAGATCCATGTTTGTTGCTTCAACTGTGTGTTTTTGTATGAAATACAAAACCAGATTTTCTAACACTTTCTTATTCTTAAATTCTGAAACTTACATAGTACATGTTATCAATTGCGAATGAAGTAGATCCGTTAATTTTCCATTGCGTATGTTTTGTATGCGATACAAACATGTATTTTTCCATCAATATCTTCCAATGTCATCATGGCATAAATGATAAAAAAAAAAAAACATATATGCAAAAATACCAAAAATAAAATAGGTGCTAGTCTGCTTTCCTAGTTGCGTTGCTACTAACATATTTGCAGAAAAATAAAGAGAAAGAGAAAATAGACACTGACCTCAAATGGACAACAGTAGGCTGAAGCTGCAAACTAAAGTTGAAAGTTGGACTCACTAGACTGTGACTTGCTTTAGAAAACTTTTTTAAGGAGTGAGAATTCAGAGAAAAGAGGTGGAAATGGTCAAAATGAGGCCTCAAGGCCAATTTATAGGCCACCGTATGGCCTAGGCAACCCAGCGCACCTTTTGTGGCTGTCGATCAGCATTGACTAGGTCAATGTTGATCGGCTTGACTGTTAACCAAAAAAAAAAAAAACCATAGTTTTGCCTAGCACCAAGGACCAAGCCTGAAGAAATTTTTCCACACTAGTTGTAACAAGTCAACCTTGCCAGGTAAGACCAGTCTTAACCCATGAACAGTGTAGTTTTTGCACTCAATTTTAGGGCAACAAAATGCGAAATCATGTTCTTAACCCAACACCTCTCCTTGCAATTGAGATGTCAGATAAAGAACGGGTAGTTGTAGATATCGTATTTTGTCTGCCCTCGATTTGTGTGACAAACCTCGAAAATTTCAAAAATATCAACTTTCTTCCACGAGGCTACGAAACATTTAGATTGACATGGCGTAACATGTTCGGGCATTAGAGCACTTAAAATGCCATTTCAAGTCAAGTTGACCAAAATTCCCCTGGTTAACCCTAGGTTGACCAAAAGTCAAAGCTAGTCAAAATCTTCTCAAAACAACATTTTTCATGTTTCTACATCAAACCCAAGCTACTCGATGATTTTCGTCAACTTTAACTCGAGATAGACTCCCAAGGGCCCCAAAAACCAGAATTTTGATCCAATTGTTGGAATGGGTTGAGACCAACATCATTGCGAAGATTATTCAATTCCATTTCCAACAACTATCATAGGTCGAGATCAGAGCTAAAACGGTCGAGATATCCTGAAAACCGTGCAAAGCGTGTCAGCTCGCTTCTCGAGGCAATACCTTCTGATCCGACCATTGGAATTTCAATTTCTTTTGTATTTTGGAAACTAAACGTCTAGAAATTTTCAAGGACACCAAGATCAACTAAATCCAAGTCCGATAAAACCTCTAAAAAGGCCTCAAAGTAGTGGCCGCTGGAGTTGAAAAGTCACTTTTTCGATATAAATACCCCCAAACCCCCATCAGATTAAAAAAAAAAAAAAAAAAAAAAAGGAACTTGGGCAATTTGTAGCATTTTTCTGGGCAGATTCTCTCTCTTTTGCTCTCTAAATTCTCACTCAAACACATCAAAAAAACCTTTGATTTCTCTTTTTTCTCGACAATCAAGAGGTAGTGTTTTTACATTCTTTTTCCTCTCCTTGGTCTTGGTGCCCTTAAATCCTATTGTATGATGCTATGTATGATATTAAGTATGACATTATGTATGACTTAATATTGTGTTTGATAAAGTTTTTTTATTATTATTTAAAATAATGGTAACATGAATATTTGGACATCATCATATAGTCCATGAGATGCATAGTATGTGATTTATGTGAAAAGTCACAGAAGATATAAATCACAAGTTCTTTGTAAACTCAGAAACTTAGTTCGTAGTCGGTGATGAAATTGGGCGTTTCATCTTCGAAGACTATAACATATCAACTAAGATGATTTGTCTTGATCATGGAAGTGGAGACTTCTAGTTGATATATTGATATGTTTTAAGAGTTAAGACATATTGAACTAGACCACTGTGAGATTTATTATTCTCCTAACGACTGTCAAATGAATAATAAATCTCACGACTTCTATTTGTATGAACTCTTAATCCTGAGAGAATAATGGACCTGATCATGAAGTGTAGGTTGTTTTGATATATCAGAAGTGAGATCTAAAGTAATGGTCAAAACTTCAGTATGTTGGACAACCACATTTAGTGTTGATGGAACATATATTCTCAAGGTGGAATACATAGTCTCTTAACGGAGATATAAAATATTCCCTTGAGATAAGTTTAATGGATTTAGTTATTCAGAGAGTTAGGTCTAACCACTTTGGTAAGAAATTACTTAAGTTATTTATGAAATTTGATTTCATAAATATATGATGAATAACTTTAAAGGATTAAACTGGGTACTCTAGGACTAAGATGTAGTAATCTATAAAGTGGCAGTCTATATTCATGACTTTGTATTACTACAAATATTTTATGAGTGGGTTGCATGTATAATAAAGTCTTGGGATATAATTTATTAATAAGGCCTAGAGTGCAATTATATTTATATAGTGGTATTAAATATAATTAATGGTAACTTTGGACTTATCAAGAGTTGACAGAAATGCCCAAGGCCCATTAGAGCTAGTGTCTTGTTGGTCCCTTTTGGTCCCACTCCAAGCCACTACTAAAGCTCAATTGGAAAGACCTAATAGGCTAGCCCAATTAGATAATCAGTTATAAGGAGAGGAACATACAAAATTTAACTAGTTACATGAAATGGTATGTATGTGAGTGTTGGACATTCTATCATTCTCCCATTAATAAATTCATAGAAATTGACTGAGAGACCACACATCTTGGGCGTTAGTGGAATTGGAGTGAAGATTAAAAGTGTTCCCAAGTACTTTTAATCTTTGGTTTTGAAATTCACCACACCAAGGTGCACTCCCTTATTCTTAAATTCTAAAATTTACATAGTACATGTTATCAATTACGAATGAAGTAGATCCATTAATTTTTCACTGTGTATGTTTTGTATGCGATACAAACATGTATTTTTCCAACACTTAGGACCTTGGATTTAAGGTTTTAAGGGTGTAGATGTAGCTTTTTAGCTACAATCTACACCCTTTGCTTTATCTTTCTTCATAGCTTGTCTATTTGCTTTCCATAGTATATATTTGCTTCATCTTGCTTCCTAGCATGTTTTATAGCCTTTTTAGCATGTCTCCTTGCATTTTGCCATGTTTTACCGCTTTGATGTTGTTGACCTAGCCTTCTTGGGCTAGGATATACCTAAATTTTATGTTTGTGCTTAGATCTACATGTTTATGTTCTTCTTACCATGTTTTTACTTGGATCTACATATTTATGTACTTCTTGCCATGTTATGCTTAGATCTACTTGTTTATGTGTTCCTTGCCATGCTTATAATTAGATCTATATCTTTGTGTGCTTCGTGCTATGTTCATGTGTCTAGATCTACATGTCAGTTGCTATGCTATGTGCTTCTAAAGCCTTTTTATCTATAGGTCATATAGACACATACCTTTGGTGGAACGAATCACCAAAATGCCGAATCTTGTTCTTCACTTGCTTTACTAACTCCTTAAGATTTCTTCTCCTTTGTGGAACACCTCTAAGTCGCCGGAGAGGCTACTAAAGTCTCTCTAATTTCTATTCTCCAAATTCTAGGGAACTGTAGATGGTGTCCTAGAGAGATGGCTTATTTTGAAAGAGCACTAAAAAACTATACTTCACTCGCTGTGACTCTTAATCTGACTAATGTAGGAGTACTTTAAATACTAGTAGAGATTCACCCACTATCAAATTTATGATCCCTAAAAGTACTCAACTGCTAAGTTTAAATTACTCCACCACTGATCCTGACGACTCATATCAATATCAATTAGTTTAAATTTAAACTTACTTATCAGATAACCCATGTGGACGATCCATGGGCAATAGTTTATGGGTTGGGTCAAACTAGCCTAATTTCTAACATCTCTCACTCATCCACATTGGGTACTACAGTTAGAACTGGCTCATCTTAATCTCTTGTCCAATCCTCTCTTTATATAGAAAATTGGAGTGTGCGACTTGATGAAAAGGTGCAGGGTAGGAGTACTATAGTAGGTCACCATCTATACTAAAATAGTATATCACTCATAATATCTCGTCTATGCCCCAGATTATTTGATCACACCCGATCAAGTTTCTTTAATCCTTTATGAGTTCAAAACTCAAAGCAACATTGGATGCCATATCATATAATATGCTCATGATTATGTTGAAAAACAAATTCTTCATAATTGCCCAGGCTATAAGCCATAAAATAAATGGTGTGTTATAAATAATCTTTCCTAGACACTTATGTCAATTCATTCACACTTGACCACTTTCCTAGACATGATTTGCGAGACCATGTTATATCATGGCCCTAAGATGACGTGCTAAAGTAGCAACATCAAACATTCAGTTCATGACATAATTCTATGTCGAAAAAAGGCACAAAATGGACCATGCGTTGATATCATATTTTGTCCACCCTCGATTTGCGTGCCAAACACCAAAAAATCCAAAGATATTATTTCCGCTCCATGGGGCTACGAGTACATCTAGAATGACGTGGAGCAACCCGTTCAGACATCAAAGCGCTCAAAGTGCCATTTTCAACCAAAATGACCAAAATGCCCCTAGTCAACCCTAGGTTGACCGAAGGTAAAACTGATGGAAAATTGCATGTTTGTATCGCATACAAAACATACGCAGCGAAAAATTAACGGATATACTTCATTCGCAATAGATAACAAGTGCAATGTAAATTTCAGAATATAAGAACAAGAGAGTGTACCTTGGTATGGTGAATTTCAAAACAAAGATTAGAAGTACTCGGGAACACTTTTAATCTTCACTCCAATTCCACTTGATGCCCAAGATGTGTGGTCTCTCAATCAGTTCTATGTGTTTGTCTTAGAGAGAATATGAAGGAGTCTTTCTCTTACATATATGAACATACAAACCATTTCATTCTAATATAAAATTTTGTATGTTTCTCTCCACATAACTGATTACCTAATTGGGCTAGCCTTTAGGGCCATCCCAATTGGGCTTTAGTGTGTGGCTTGAAGTGGGACCAAAAGGGAACAAATAAGACACTAGCTCCAATGGGCCTTGGGCTTTTCTGTCAACTCTTGACAAGTCCAAAGTTACCATTAATTATATTTAATACCAAGACTTTATTAATACCAACTCTTGTCAACTCTAGGCCTCATTAATAAATTACATCCCAAGACTTTATTATACGTGCAACCCCTTCATAAAATATTCGTAGTAATACAAAGTCATGAATATAGACTGCCACTTTGTAAATTACTACATCTTAATCCTTAAGTACCCGGTTTAATCCTTTTAAGTTATTCATCATATATTTATGAAATCTAATTTCAGAAATATTTACTTTTGTCTTACTAAAGTGGTTAGGCCTAACTCTCTGAATAACTGAACCCATTAAACATATCTCAAGGGAATATTTTATATCTCCGTTAAGAGACTATGAATTCCATCTTGAGAATATATGTTCCATCAACACTAAATGTGGCTGCCCAACATACTGAAGTTTTGACCGTTATTTTAGATCTCACTCCTGATATATCAAAGCAACTTACATTTCATGATCAGATCCATTATTCTCTCAGTATTAGGAATTCATGTGAATAGAAGTCGCGAAATTTATTATTCAATTAATAGTCGTTAGGAGAATAATAAATCTCACAGTGGTCTAGTTCAATATGTCTTAACTCTTAAAACATATCAACATATCAACTAGAAGTCTCCACTTCCATGATCAAGACAAATCATCTTAGTTAATATGTTATAGTCTTCGCAGATGAAATGCCCAATTTTATCACCGACTACGAATCAAAATTCTGAGTTTACAAAGAACTTGTGATCTATATCTTCTGTGACTAAATCACATAAATCACATACTATGCATCTCATGGACTATTTGATAATGTCCGAATATTCATGTTACCATTATTTTAGATAATAACAAAACAACTTTATTAATCAAAATATTAAGTCATACATCATTTAATACATAATGTCAAACATAATATCATTCGTAGTATCATACAATAGGATTTAAGAGCACTTATCCCAACAATCTCCCACTTGCCCTAAAGACTATTGTGCACTAATCTAACTCCCCTTCCCTCCAAATGTGACTCGAAGGTCCTTTTAGGCAAGGCTTTGGTAAAGGGATCTGCTATATTATTTGCACTTTCAATCTTTGCTACCACCACATCTCCACGAGCAACAATGTCTTGAATGATGTGGTACTTTCTTTCAATGTGCTTTCCTTTCTTATGATTCCTTGGATCTTTGGATTGTGCAACCGCTCCACTATTGTCGTAAAACAATGTGATAGGAACTTGCTCCATTCTCACTACACCAAGATCAGAAAGGAATTTCTTGAGCCATACAGCTTCTTTTACTGCTTCACAAGCAGCAACATATTCTGCTTCCATGGTGGAGTCTGCAATACAAGATTGCTTAACACTCCTCCAACTTATGACTCCACATCCCAAGATGAATACACAACCTGACGTGGACTTTCTGAAATCTAGATCCGATTGAAAGTCTGAATCTGTATAGCCAATGGGAATCAAATCCTCACAATGATAAACAAGCATATAATCTCTCGTTCTCCGTAGATACTTGAGAATATGTTTTACAGCTTGCCAATGTTGTGGTCCTAGATTTGATTGATATCGGCTGACCATGCCAACTGAAAAACAGATACCTAGTCTAGTACAAAACATGGCATACATGAGACTTCCTACTGCAGAAGCATAAGGAACTCGTCTCATCATATCTAATTCCTCTTGAGTCTTAGGCCTTTGGCCATCAGACAGAGGAACTTCATGTTTGAAAGGAAGTAATCCTTTCTTGGAGTTTTACAAGCTAAACCGTTCTAAAACCTTATCTATATATTCAACTTGTGATAAGCCTAACATCTTATTCTTGCGATCTCGCCAAAGTTTGATCCCTAGAATAAAGTTAGCCTCACCCAAGTCCTTCATATCAAATTGGCTTGACAACCAAACCTTTACTGATGACATTACACCTACATCATTTCCAATGAGTAGAATATCATCAACATAAATCACTAGGAACATTACTACTTTGTTTTCATGTCTTTTGTATACACATGGTTCATCAAGATTTTGTTCAAACCCAAATGATTTGATTGCTTGATCAAATCTGATGTTCCATGACCTAGATGCTTTCTTAAGTCCATAAATGGACCTATTCAACTTACATACCATATGCTCTTGGTTCTTTACTATGAAATCTTCTGGTTGCATCATATAGATTTCCTCTTCAAGATTCTCATTGAGAAATGCAGTCTTAACATCCATTTGCCAAATCTCATAATCATAATGAGCAGCAATGGATAAGTGAATTTTGATAGATTTAAGCATTGCTACTAGTGAAAAGGTTTCTTCATAATCAATACCTTCTTTTTTAGTGTACCCTTTCGCCACTAGCCTTGCTTTAAAGGTTTCAACCTTTCCATCTATCCCTCTCTTCCTCTTGTAAACCCATTTGCAACCAACAGGTTTAATGCCGTTAGGCGCCTTTACAAGATCCCAAACTTGATTGGAATACATGGAAACTAATTCAGATTTCATAGCTTGGACCCAACGATGTGCATCTATAGCATTCATTGCTTCTTCATAAGTGTAAGGATCAGTTTCGGCCTCCTCTGAGATAGCTTCATAAGTCTCTCCAAGACCTATGAATCTTATAGGTGGCCTAACATTCCTCCCACTACGACAAGGCATCTGTGTACTAGACATCTTATGAGTAGTATCTTGTGGTATATCCAATACAGCCACATCATCCCTAGTTTCAACCCTTGGCTGTTCAATTACAGGTTCATTCATTTTAGCCAACACAACTCTACTTCTAGGAGTAAAATTATTGATATAGTTATTTTTCAAGAATTTAGCATTTGTACTAACAAAAACTTTGTTATCTTTACGACTATAGAATAAATAACCCCTAGTTTCTTTTGGATAACCCACGAGCAAACACACTTCTGATTTTGGTTCCAACTTATCAGGCATCCCTTTTAACACATGTGCTGGACAACCCTAAATGTGGAGATATTTCATACTAAGATTACGCCCACTCCACAATTTCATGAGTGTTTTGGGAACAGATTTTGATGGAACTAAATTCAAAAGATGTATTGCTGTATCTAAGGCATAACCCCAACAAGAAATAGGTAAAGTTGAGTAACTTATCATGGACCTAACCATTTCTAAAAGAATCCTATTCCTTCTTTCTGCTACACCATTTTGTTGGGGACTTCCAGGTGCAGTCAATTGGGATACAATCCCATTTTGAGTTAAGTAATCCTTGAAATCCCCAACAAGGTATTCGCCACCACGATCAGATCGAATGGCATTTATGCATTTACCCAATTGATTCTCAACTTCAGCCCTAAACTCTTTGAACTTTTCAAAGGCTTCGGACTTCCGTCTCATTAGGTACACATAATCATATCTTGAGTAATCATCGGTTAAAATGATGAAGTACTCATAACCTCTTTTTGCTTGGGTTGACATAGGACCACAAACATCTGTATGAACTAATTCAAGCAATTCTTGGGCTCTTCTACCTTTTGCATTAAAAGGTCGCTTGGTCATTTTGCCTTCCAAAAAAGATTCACAAACTGGAAATTCATCAAAGTCCAATGGCTCTAAGAAACCATCTTTGATCAGTCTTTGAATTTTGTTTGGATTAATGACCCAAACGCAAGTGCCAAAGATATGCATCATTAGTAAAAGGAAACTTTCTCTTTAATGATTTTACATGAGAGTTATTATCTAATTCAGAATTATATAATTCATGCTTATCAGGAGTTAAAATATAAAGACCATCCACAATATTGCCCGAACAGATAACCATTTTATCCTTCTTTATTACAACATTGTTTTTAAGGATAACACAATATCCATTTTTACCCAAATAAGTTGTAGAAATTAAATTTCTACGAACATTAGGTACAAACAGACAGTCATCTAATATTAAAACTCTTGACTCAAAACATAAACTATAAACACCCATAGCTACAACTAGAATCCTACTCCCATCAGCCAAAGTAAGAAACAATTCCCCTTCATTAAGCTTTCTGGTCTCTTGAAACCCTTGCAAAGAATTGCAGATATGATTAGTACAACTTGAATCCACACTCCAAGAATTCGTGGGATTTTGTACCAAACATATTTCAAGGAGAAATGAGCTATTCATACCCTTATTGGTAGCCTTGAACTTTGGACAATTTCTCTTCCAATGTCCTTTCTCATCACAATGAAAATATTTTCCTTTCAGCTTCTTTCCTTTGTCAGCTACCTCTAAGACAATTTGTTTACCCTCTTGGCTAGTGAAATCCTTCTTCTTCTTCTTCTTCTTCTTCTTACCCTTACCTTTCAACTTAGGTTGAGAAGTAGAAGCTTCACCCACATTGGCTTCAACACTAGAAGTACCAAGGATGCCTTCCGCCGCCACCAACTTATTCATTAATTCAGACAAAGAATAAATCTTTTTGTTTATGTTATAATTAAGTTTGAATTCCTTGAATGATTCTGGTAGTGACCTGAGTATCATATCCACTTGGGATTCTCCATCAATATCGGCACTTAAAACCTCTACTGTATTCAGATTAGAGATCATTGTAAGACAATGCTTTCTCACTGAACTACCTTTAGCCATTTTGGTATTTTAAATTTGCCTCATGGTTTCTTGCCTTGCAGAACGGCCTTGCTCACCAAACATCTCCTTCAAACTTAGCATAATGTCTGAAGCTAGTTCTACATCCTGCATTTGATGCTATAGAACATTTGAGATTGACGCTAGGATATAGCACTTGGCCATTTCATTAGATTTCTGCCAATGATCATATTGTTGTTTTTCCTCAAGAGGAGCATCTAATAAAGGAAAGTTAGGACATGGTTTAGTAAGCACATATTTGTACTCTTCAGCAGTGAGAACTATGTCTAAATTTCTTTTTCAGTCAACATAGTTGGATCCAGTCAGTTTGTTTTGATTAAGAATGGTAACAAGTGGGCTAAATGATGCCATGGTCAAATCTGAAAATAATAAACATGAATATAATAAGTAAACTGGACATTATCAATTTAGCATATAAGCATATAATATGGAACCTTAATAAAACTATAATACAATATATGCAACGACAACTCAATTCTGCAATTAATATTCCTCGGAAGCGAGGTCATATCAGTCACAATGATCAAGCAAGAATTATTCTCATTATTAATGCTATCATGGTAACTCTTACCAAACAAAAATAATTTGCCGCTTTACCTTCAGCCTCTAAGTAATAATGACATAGCTCTGAAGGGAGGTTAACATTATACTTAGTCTAGTGTATACCATTGCCTAGAATCAATGTGAGTCACCAAGTAACTCCATGGAACCGTGGTCATTCTTAATGTAAAAACACACTTCATCTATCATTACGAAGTTTAACCTGTAGTACCATGAATTAAACACCCTCCGAAGGGAGCAAGGCATATACGCCAAGGCGAGGTGCTTAATCACACTACTATAAATCGACAATGGAGGCCGTGAGATCCAACCCTTGAATCTCTCTCCCACTAGATGTTTTAAATTAAAGGTTTTTCTCTTTTAAACATACATAAACTAATTATACACAGCCTTACACTTTATACTAAGCACTTTTCCTTACGAAAAAGGCATCTCGCGGGTATCTTGCGACTAAACGCTTCCCGCGAAAACAAGTTAAGGAAAAAAATGAAAATACAAAAATCAGACAGAAACTTTCGCTATTGTCTTGCGACTGTTTCGCGAGTAAAGCTTACTCGCGAAAAACCCGTGTTTTCATGTTTTCCAGAACAGTTGCAAACAGTTTTCTACGATTTTTCATGAACAAACAATTACCATATGAACATGAAATGCAGAATTTGATATCAAAATTGAAATCTATTGATGCTATAGCCTTAAAGATCAATTTAACATACTTGAATTCAAATTTAAACAACATCATAACATCAATATCAGTTTTTATCAAACCATAGTTTCAACAACCATGTATAAAATTAAATGCATATAAAATCTTCTAACATGATGAAACTATTATCTCTAATTCCAAAACTCACAAAACATGTTATACAGATTCAAAATGAAGACCGCTCTGATACCATATGATGGAAAATTGCATGTTTGTATTGCATACAAAACATACACAGCGAAAAATTAACGGATCTACTTCATTTGCAATAGATAACATGTGTAATGTAAATTTCAAAATATAAGAACAAGAGAGTGTACCTTGGTATGGTGAATTTCAAAACAAAGATTAGAAGTACTCGGGAACATTTTTAATCTTCACTCAAATTCCACTTGATGCCCAAGATGTGTGGTCTCTCAATCAGTTCTATGTGTTTGTTCTAAAGAGAATATGAAGGAGTCTCTCTCTTACATATATGAACATACAAACCATTTCATTCTAATAAAAAATTCTGTATGTTTCTTTCCACATAACTGATTATCTAATTGGGTTAGCCTTTTGGGCCTTCCCAATTGGGCCTTAGTGTGTGGCTTGAAGTGGGACCAAAAGGGAACAAATAAGACACTAGCTCCAATAGGCCTTGGGCTTTTCTGTCAACTCTTGACAAGTCCAAAGTTACCATTAATTATATTCAATACCACTATATAAAAATAATTGCACTCTAGGCCTCATTAATAAATTATATCCCAAGACTTTATTATATATGCAACCCCTTTATAAAATATTCGTAGTAATACAAAGTCATGAATATAGACTTCCACTTTGTAAATTAATACATCTTAATCCTTGTGTACCCGGTTTAATCATTTTAAGTTATTCATCATATATTTATGAAATCTAATTTCATAAATATATACTTTAGTCTTACTAAAGTGGTTAGGCCTAACTCTCTGAATAATTGAACCCATTAAACTTATCTCAAGGGAATATTTTATATCTCCATTAAGAGAGACTATGAATTCCATCTTGAGAATATATGTTCCATCAACACTAAATGTGGCTGCCCAAAATATTGAGGTTTTGACCGTTACTTTAGATCTCACTCCTAATATATCAAAGCAACCTACATTTCATGATCAGGTCCATTATTCTCTCAGGATTAAGAGTTCATGTGAATAGAAGTCGTGAGATTTATCATTCAATTGACAGTCGTTAGCAGAATAATAAATCTCGCAGCGGTCCAGTTCAATATGTCTTAACTTTTAAAACATATCAACGTATCAACTAGAAGTCTCCACTTCTATGATCAAGACAAATCATCTTAGTTAATATGTTATAGTCTTCGCAGATGAAATGCCCAATTTCATCACCGACTACGAACCAAAATTCTGAGTTTACAAAGAACTTGTGATCTATATCTTTTGTGACTAAATCACATAAATTACATACTATGCATCTCATGGACTATTTGATAATGTCCGAATATTCATGTTACCATTATTTTAGATAATAACAAAACAACTTTATTAATCATAATATTAAGTCATACATCATTTAATACATAATGTCAAACATAATATCATTCATAGTATCATACAATAGGATTTAAGGGCACTTATCCCAACAAAAACAAGGTCAAAATTCTCACAAAACAACACTTTTCATAGTTTTACATCAAACCCAAACTTCTTGAAGACTTTTGGCAACTCTAACCAAATTTGACCTGGAGTTGACTCCCGGCAAGCCCTAGAAACCCTAATTTTGATCCGGCCTTCAAAATTGGTTGAGACCAAAGCCATTGTGAAGATAATTATATTCTCATTCCAACGACTATTCATGGGTCGAAATTGAAGTTAAAATGGTTGAGGTATTGAGAAAAATGTGAAAAGCACATCAGCATAATTCCCAAGGTCATAACTTTTGATCTAACTGTTATATTTTTAATTTTTTTTGCTTTCTGAAACCTAGACATATAGAGCTTTCTAGGGACACCAAGATTGCCTCAATCCGAGCTCGAGAAGACCTCCAAATTTGCATCCGAAGTTGGAACCAAAAAGTGCAACACGACTAATTTGCTGATGTCACGATGACATCAGCCTGGCACACCTTGTTGGGCCGCCGTGTCAACCTAGCAGCCCTTGAAGGTGCACCGTGCCTCAAAAAGCATGCCAAGGGCTATAAATAGCCCCTAGCACCATAGTTGAACTAGGATGGAAAATTTGGGTTTTTAGGAGCTGTTTGGGCATTTTTTGGGCATTTTTCCTCTCTTCCCAGCATATTTCTCCACCAAAAACACACAAAAAATGCATCAAAGCTTCTTGATTCTTTTCTCTTCACCAAAAACACAAGGTATTGTTCTTACCCCTAATCTTCCTCTCCTTGGTTCCATACCTTGGACTTGAGGTTTAGGAGTGTGGATGTAGCTTTTTATCTACAATCCATACCCCTTTTTTCCAAAGCTTTTTCCAAGCTTTTTCTAGCTTATTTTTGCCTTAATAACATGATTTATTGCTTTCCTTAGCATGTTTCTTGCTTTATCTTTCTCCTAGCATGTTCTTAGTTTAGATCCATGTTCTTCCATGCTTGTTTATATGTTATTTGTCTTGATCTACATGCTTTATGCTTTATGCCATGTTTTTTATGCTTAAATTTTCTCTTTCCTATGTTTTTTATTTTAGATCCACATGCTTCCATGTCTCATACCATGTGTTTGTGCCTAGCTCTATCTTTCCCATGAGTTGTTTGGCTAGATCCATATTTTTCTATGCTTGTTTACATGTCTATTTGTCTTGCCTACATGCTTTATGCTTTATGCCATGTTTTCCTATACTTTGTTCCTCGTTTTGCTCTATGTTGATGTTAGGGTTATATGCTCACATGTTTGTATGATGTTGCAGGCTATGCCTTGCTTGGATCTATGTATTCATGTATGTATTTCCATGCTATATGGTTAGATGTGGTCTTCACATGCTCTTATGCTTGGATTCATGTTCTTCCATGTTTATGTGCTAGGCCTGTACATGTTGATGTGTACCTTTTGTTAGGATATGTGCCCTTAAATCCTATTGTATGATGCTATGTATAATATTATGTATGACATTATTTGAGACATGATGTATGACTTAATATTATGTTTAATAAAGTTGTTTTATTCTTATCTAAAATAATGGTAACATGAATATTCGGACATTATCAAATAGTCCATGAGATGCATAGTATGTGATTTATGTGAAAAGTCACAGAAGATATAGATCACAAGTTCTTTGTAAACTCAGAATTTTGGTTCGTAGTCGGTGATGAAATTGGGCATTTCATCTGCGAAGACTATAACATATTAACTACGATGATTTGTCTTGATCATGGAAATGGTGATTTCTAGTTAATATGTTGATATGTTTTAAGAGTTAAGACATATTGAACTGGACCGCTGTGAGATTTGTTATTCTCCTAACGACTGTCAATTGAATAATAAATCTCACGACTTGTATTCACATGAACTCTTAATCCTGAGAGAATAATGGACCTGATCATGAATGTAGGTTGCTTTGATATATCAGGAGTGAGATCTAAAGTAACGGTCAAAACCTCAGTATGTTGGGCAGCCACATTTAGTGTTGATGGAACATATATTCTCAAGATGGAATTCATAGTCTCTTAACGGAGATATAAAATATTCCCTTGAGATAAGTTTAATGGGCACAGTTATTCAGAGAGTTAGGCCTAACCACTTTAGTAAGACTAAAGTATATATTTATGAAATTAGATTTCATAAATATATGGTGAATAACTCATAAGGATTAAACCGGGTACTCAAGGATTAAGATGTAGTAATTCACAAAGTGGCAGTCTATATTTATGACTTTGTGTTACTACGAATATTTTATGAAGGGGTTGCATGTATGATAAAGTCTTGGGATATAATTTATTAATGAGGCCTAGAGTGCAATTATATTTATATAGTGGTATTAAATATAATTAATGGTAACTTTGGACTTGTCAAGAGTTGATGGAAAAGCCCAAGGCCCATTGGAGCTAGTGTCTTATTTGTTCCCTTTTGGTCCCACTCCAAGCCACACACAAAAGCCCAATTGGGAAGGCCCAAAAGGCTAGCCCAATTAGATAATCAGTTATGTGGAGAGAAACATACAGAATTTTATATTGAATGAAATGGTTTGTATGTGTAAGGTAATGAAAATAAGGAAGAGAGACACTCTTTCATATTCTCTCTAGAAACATAGAATTGATTGAGAGACCACACATCTTGGGCATCGAGTGGAATTGGAGTGAAGATTGAAAGTATTCCCGAGTACTTCTTCATTCGGTTTTGAAATTCACCGCATCAAGGTACACTCTCTTGTTCTTATATTCTGAAACTTACATAGTGAATGTTATCAATTGCAAATGAAGTAGATTCGTTTATTTTCCGCTGCGTATGTTTTGTATTCGATACAAACATGATGATTTCCCAACACCTTTCTATGCCTACTTCTCTTGACCTATGTTTTCACATACCTATGTGCTTGGATCTATGTTCTCTACTTGCTTTATACTATCTTCCATGTGCTTGTGCGCTTTATGCCATGTTTGTGTGTCTAGACCTAGGCTATGTTTGTCATGCCATGTGCTATTGTAGTCCTTTTGTCGCTTTTGTCTCTCTTTCTTGCGTTTTGGCCTATTGGTTCGGACCCAATCTAGACCTTATGGTCTTTGTCATCGTCCACACACCTTGGCCTATATCAAAGGGTTTGGATTATCCTTATTTACATGTCTATGTTTGCGTGTTTCTATGATTTATGCTTATGTTAGCCTTTCTAGTTCTAAGCTTTGCCACGCTTGACGCCCTTAGCGGGTTTGTGGCTGTATGGTTACACCTGACGCCCATGAGACCTTGTTTGGATGTAACCATTTGGGATGCATCGCCATGATGCCAGTTGCTTCGTCCATACCTTTCCCATTTTCTGCTTCGTGCGATGATATGCTTACCATGCTTGTTTGTGCCATCCATTGGCTTTCTATGCACCTTTACACGCTTAATTTCATGTTCATGCATGACTCTTACTTGCTAGTGTGTCGTCCATACTTCAACACAATGAAGCTATGGACATTCGATCCAAACCCACATTTTTCCCTTGCGGACACCACCTTTTGTTTGCTTTCTTGCTTGTTTGCCTTCTCGCTTATTCGCTTGTTTGCTTGCTTTCTTGCTTGTTTGCCTTCTAGTTCACTTGTTTGTTTATCTTGTTGTTTGTCATGTCTCCTGCCATATGCTATGCTTGCTTTGCTTCTACGCTTGTTTTCTTTATACCCATTACGCCTTATTTACGCATCTCTTTCTTTCCATTGCTTATCTGCCGATTGCTTGTCTTTGCCTTTGCATGTACACACATAGAGCGAGATGCATGGAGCTAGGGCATGGTCTCCTAGGTGTCGGCAAAAAGGGCGAAGATACAAGCATGTAGAATGAGCCAAGTGGCTATGCTCAATAGGTTTAGGGGTCTAGTCTCTCCCATTTGGTTATGTACTCTTTTAAACTCCCTTCCTCCCTCCCTCCTTTCTCTCTTAGATGGGTTGTATTAGGTTTATCATGCTATGTACCATTCATCCTCATCTCTAGAGTATGGCGACCCTTGTTTACTTTCCTGCACCTATATTTTGGGCCATGCTTTAGGGATGTAGGCATTTACTTTTCTGCTTTATATGTTAGCATTGTGCATGATGTATGTATATATATACCTACTTGCCTTTTCCGGTGTGATTGTCACAGTCCATGTCACCTAAGGCAAAGCGATGCCTAATTTCCACCACAAAAGTAAGATGACATGTCGCTGGATTTTCGCTTTGGAAATCTGGTACTTTGCCCAAATGCCTTAGGAAAGCATAGATTGGGACCACACCTATTCAAAAGCCAAACCTTAAAGCCCCCCATGCATGCAAAGCCCCGAACGCCAATGCCAAAAACATGTTTTTTACTGCCAATATCCGAAAATTAAGATTTTATCGAAATAAAGGACTGTCCTTGGATAGGCGTTGTGGGGTGCCTAACACCTTCCCCACATGTAACCAAACTTCCAGACTTAAGAATCAAGATTTTTGCCATCCATATTAGATTAGGAAAAATGCCCTTTTTCTTAGCCAATGATTGGTAATAAAATTGACTAGAAATAGGTGACCAATCATGCCTTAGAAAAACCCAATGATTGGTGGCGACTTCACTTACCTTTGGTAATCACTTAAAATTTGGCCAAGATTCTTGCCACACCTCTCAAGGTAGACCTACCCTCCTCTACCGAGAGAGAAAGCACCCGAAACTCTGCACGAACAACCACACAATCATCTTAAGGGGCCTTTAATGGGCCCCCCGCCCATGGGAGTGTCGCCATGGCAGGTGGTCGAACGAAGGCCCAACGGCGGTTCTCCATTTTGGGCCAGGCGTCAACACCGTGGAGCTCCCACTCAATTTAGGTTGTCACACTTAAACATCGTACAAATCTTAGTCCAATCGACACACCATACAAACCTTAGTCCAATCTCCTCAAAGGAAACCAACCTAAGTATCTTAGCACAGTTACACATCAAGTTCCTGTCCAAGATCTCACATTCGGCTTTATTCAGGCTTCATGAAGTTATGGATACACTTCAAGTGCGACTGCCATAAGTCTCATCTTAGGCCAACTAAGGCGACATTCATTACATTATCTTGCACGCCTCCCTAAGCGTCAAGATGATCACAAACTTGATTTACAGAAAATCAAAATTGTCACTACGTCTCATCCTGCTCGCTACTCAAGCACTAGGGTGATCATCCATGTGAGTCGACCGATCTAAGCCTGGTGACATATTCTTAAATAATGTGTGCTTAGTGTGCAATATCAATCACATCACAAGATGAATCAGAATAAATAACATCATTATTGCATAAAATACGAATAAACATAAATGTCCATAAGGTATCCAAAAACATACATATCAAATCATACAAAGTCCCAAACTATTAACATGAGCTTGAAAAACGTCTCTAGCAATGGCTTTAGTAAGTGGATTAGCCACCATCCTGCTAGTGAAGATGTGTTGGAGGATTACCTCTCCTTGTGTAATAGCAAGACAAATGTAGTTATAACGAGTCTGTATGTTTTTTCTTTTGCCATGGTACTTAGGATCTTTGGCATAAGCCAAGGCTTCCATACTATCATAATACATCTTTACTGCTTCATCTGCAAGAGATGTTACCCTTAGGCTTTGGAAGAATCTCTTTAACCAAACAACTTCTTGTGCAATTGCTGAACAAGCAACATACTTAGACTCCATTGTGGACAAAGCAATGCAAGACTATTTCTTGCTACACCAAGAGATAGCTGCACCGCTAAGTATGAATGCATAACGTGTAGTGGACTTGCACTCATCTCTAACACTAGCCCAGTTAGCATTAGAATAACCTCTCAATCTCAAATCTCCACCCTGATAGCAAAGAATGAGATCTGATGTCCCACGAAGGTATCGAAAGATCCTCTTAATTGCTTGCCAATGAACAGGTCCTGGATTACTTTGATAACAACTAACCATACCAACTGCAAAATAGATGTCTAGTCAAGTACACAACATAACATACTTTAAACTTCCAACTGCACTTGCATAGGGAACTCTTACCATTTCTCTCTTTCCCTTTTTTGATTTAGGGCAATCTTCAAGGCTTAATGTATGTCCTTTCTCAATTAGAGTGTCTATGAGTTTGGAATTATGCATATGGAATCACTCTAAGATCATCTTTATGTAAGTTTCCTGAGACAAACCAAGAAGCTTCTTTAAGCGATCCCTCAAGATCTTAACTCCAAGCACATAATTAGCCTCTCCCATGTCCTTCATTTCAAAAATAAAGGACAACCACCTTTTGGTGGTGACAATCATCTCTATTGTTAGGATATATGCCATTAAATCCTATTTTATGATGCTATGTATGACATTATGTATGACTTAATATTATGATTAATAAAGTTGTTTTTATTATTATCTAAAATAATGGTAACATGAATATTTGGACATTATCATATAGTCCATGAGATGCATAGTTTGTGATATATGTGATTTAGTCACGGAAGATATAAATCACAAGTTCTTTGTAAATTCAGAATTATAGTTCGTAGTCGGTGATGAAATTGGGCATTTCATCTGCGAAGACTATAACATATCAACTAAGATGATTTGTCTTGATCATGGAAGTGGAGACTTCTAGTTGATATGTTGATATGTTTTAAGAGTTAAGACATATTGAACTGGACCGCTGTGAGATTTATTATTCTCCTAACGACTGTCAAATGAATAATAAATCTCACGACTTCTATTTGCATGAACTCTTAATCCTGAGAGAATAATGGACCTAATCATGAAGTGTAAGTTGCTTTGATATATTAGGAGTGAGATCTAAAGTCACAATCAAAATCTCAGTATATTGGGCAGCCACTTTTAGTGTTGATGGAATATATATTCTCAAGATGGAATTCATAATCTCTTAACAGAGATATAAAATATTCTCTTGAGATAAGTTTAATGAGTTTAGTTATTCAGAGTATTAGGCCTAACCACTTTAGTAAGGATATACTAAAGCATATATTTATGAAATTGAATTTCATAAATATATGATGAATAACTTAAAGGATTAAACCGGGTACTCAAGGATTAAGATGTAATTTCAAAGTGGCAATCTATATTCATGACTTTGTATTACTACGAATATTTAATGAAAGAGTTGTATACATAATAAAGTCTTGGGATATAATTTATTAATAAGGTCTAGAATGTAATTATATTTATATAGTGGTATTAAATATAATTAATGGTAACTTTGGACTTGTCAAGAGTTGATAGAAAAGCCCAAGGCCCATTGGAGTTAGTGTCTTATTGGTCCTTTTTGGTTCCACTCCAAGCCACACACTAAAGCCCAATGAGAAAGGCCCAATAGGCCAGCCCAATTAGATAATCAGTTAGTTATAAAAAGAGAAACATACAGAATTTTTTCATAAGAAAAAAAGAGACATCATTGTGAAGTGGTGTGTATATGCGAGTGAAGCCACTCAATTATTCTCCCTTAGAAACTGATTGAGAGACCACACTTCTTGGGCGTAAAGTGAAATTGGAATGAAGATTAAAAGTGTTCTCGAGTACTTCTAATCTTTTGTTTTGAATTTCACCGCACCAAGGTTCGCTATTTCGTTCTTAAATTCTGAAATTTAAATGGTGCATGTTATCAATTATAAATGAAATAGATCCATGTTTGTTGCTTCTGCTGTGTGTTTTGTATGAGATACAAAACCAAATTTACCAACAATTGGTATCAGAGCCAGGTTTTCATTTCATGCTTGTATAACATGTGATTAATTTTTAGAATTTAAGAAAACCGTTATCTTTGCGTTTTAAGTTTCTGCATTATTGTGTCCTAGAATGTGTTATTTTGTGTAGACATGATTTGATAATCATGGTTTTATGAATTTTTTATTAATAGCGTTAGAATTCATATGCCATGATTCATTTGTGTAGACACGGCAAGATTGGCAGTTAATGAAAATTATGGTAACCGTCATATGCATTGTTTGGTGCCATGCTTGTGTTTTTCAATATCATGAATGTCGTGTGCATGTGTTTGTTGCATTGGTTGCATTGCTTGGCTATATATTGATTGCACCACTTGGATATTGTTTGCACGGCTTAACAATAAAAGATATATATATATATATATATATATATAATATGTAATATAACACATCCGTATGGTATATTATTGAATATATAACTGTAATATTGTAACTGCCATGTGCGAAGGTTTGCATTGCTTGGCCATATAAAGTTTATACAATCTATACAATCTCTTGCATGGTTTCATGAATTCATGTTCGTTGACATGTAATATATAAGGTTTATATTCTATCCGTATATTATAATATATATATATATATATATATATTATAATATGTATATATATTATAATATATATAAACCCATATATATATTTATATATATCAACGCTAGGATTAAAGTATTTTTTTAATGAAATTTATTCCTAATGAGATTAGGATTATGTTTTCAATATTTCTAGCGTTATTATAGTTCTTGATCTTAAAAACCTTTAATTTAAAACATCTAGTAGGAGAGAGATACAAGGGTTGGATCTCACGGCTTCCATTATCGGTTCATAGTAGTGTGGGTAAACATCTCGTCTCGGCGTATATGCCTCGCGATCCCTAAGGAGGGTGTTTACTTCATAGTACTACAAGATTGAACTTACCCGTTTAAAGTAGTGTGAACAAGCACCTCGTCTTGGCATATATGCCTCACGATCCCAAAGGAGGGTGTTTTGTTTCATGGTACTACAAGTTTAAACACTATAAAGGGAGATGAAATGTGGCTACACATGATTCTAGATAATGGTGTACATTAGACTAAGTGTAATGTTAACCTCTCAAAGGAGCTATGTCATTATTACTTAGAGGCTAAAGGCAAAACGGCATATTATTTTTGTTTGGTAAGAGTTACCATGATAGCATTAATAATGAGAAAATTTCTCAACCAATTAATGTGTTTATAATAAACTTGCTACCAAGGAATTACAGACATGAATTGGGTTGTTGTTGCATATATTATTTTATGGTTTTATTAAGGTTCCATATTATATGCTTATATGCTAAATTGATAATGTCCAGTTTACTTATTATATTCATGTTTATTATTTTCAGATTTAAATCATGGCATCATTTAGCCCACTTGTTGCTATTCTTAATCAAAACAAACTGACTGGATCCAACTATGTTGACTGGAAAAGAAATTTGGATACTGTTCTTACTACTGAAGAGCACAAATATGTGCTTACTCAACCATGTCCTAGCTTTGCATCATTAGATGCTCCTCTTGAGGAAAAACAGCGATATGATCATTGGCAGAAATTTAATGAGATGGCAAGTGCTATATCCTAGCATCTATTTCAAATGTTCTACAGCATCAAATACAGGATGTAGAACTAGTTTCGGACATTATGCTAAGTTTGAAGAAGATGTTTGGTGAGCAAGGCCGTTCTGCAGGGCAAGAAACTATGAGGCAAATTTATAATACCAAAATGGCTGAAGGTACTTTAGTGAGGGAGCATTGTCTTAAGATGATCTCTAATCTGCATACATTGGAAGTTCTAGGTGCCGATATTGATGGAGAATCCCAGGTGGATATGATACTCCAGTCACTACCAGAATCATTCAAGGAATTCAGGTTTAACTATAATATGAACAAAAAGGTTTATACATTGTCTGAATTGATGAATGAACTGGTAGCGACAGAAGGCATCCTTGGTACTTCTAATGTTGATGCCAATATGGCTGAAGCTTCTACTTCTCAACCTAAGTCAAAAGGTAAGGGTAAAAAGAAGAAGAAGAAGAAGAAGGACTTCACCAAGAGAGATGGTAAACAAGTTGCCTTAGGAGTTGCCAACAAAGGAAAGAACACCAAAGGAAAGTGTTTCCATTGTGGTGAGAAAGGACATTGGAAGAGGAATTGTCCAATATTTAAGGCTGCCAAGAATAAAGGTATGAAAAGTACATTCCTTCTTGAAACATGTTTAGTACAAAATCCCACGGATTCCTGGTGTATAGATTCAGGTTGTACTAATCATATCTGCAATACTTTGCAGCGGTTCCAAGAGACCAGAAAACTGAATGAAGGGGAATTGTTTCTTACTTTGGCTGATAGGAGCAAAATACCAGTTGTAGCTATTGGAGTGTTTACTTTATGCTTTGAGTCTAGGGTTTTAATATTGGAAGACTGTTTGTATGTACCTAATGTTCGTAGGAATTTAATTTCTGCAACTTATTTAAGTAAACATGGATATTATGTTATCCTCAAAGACAATGTTGTAATAAAGAAGGATAAAGTGTTTATCTGTTCTGGCAATATTGTGGATGGTCTTTATATTTTAACTCCTAACAAGCATGAATTATACAATTCTAAATTAGATAGTAACTCTCATGTAAAATCATTAAAGAGAAAGTTTCCTTCTACTAGTGATGCATATCTATGGCACTTGCGTTTGGGTCATATTAATTCAAATAGGATTCAAAGACTAATCAAAGATAGACTTTTACAGCCCATGGACTTTAATGGATTTCCAGTATGTGAATCTTGTTTGGAAGATAAAATGACCAAACGACCTTTTAATGCAAAAGGTAAGAGAGCCCAAGAGTTGCTTGAATTAGTTCATACAGATGTTTGTGGTCCTATGTCAATCAAGCAAAAGGAGGTTATGAGTACTTCATCACTTTTACGGATGATTAGTCAAGATATGGTTATGCGTACCTAATAAGACGGAAGTCTGAAGCCTTTGAAAAGTTCAAAGAGTTTTGGGCTGAAGTTGAAAATCAATTGGATAAACGCATAAAGGCCATTCGATCTGATCGAGGTGGCAAATACCTTCTTGGGAATTTCAAGGATTACCTAATTCAAAATGGGATTGTCTCCCAATTGACTGCATCTGGAACTCCCCAAAAAAATGGTGTAGCGGAAAGAAGGAATAGGACTTTCTTGGAAATGGTTAGGTCCATGACGAGTTATTCAACTTTACCAATTTCCTTTTGGGGATATGCACTAAAAACTGCTATGCATATTTTGAATTTAGTTCCATCAAAATCTGTTCCCAACACACCTAAGGAATTGTAGAGTAGGCGCAAGCCTAGTATGAAATATCTTCACATTTGGGGATGTCCAGCACATGTGTTGAAAGGAAAGTCTGATAAGTTGGAAGCTAAAATGGAAGTATGCATGCTTTTAGGGTATTCAAAGGAAACCAAGGGTTATTTATTCTATAATCATAAGGATAACAAAGTGTTTGTTAGCACCCATGCCAAATTTTTGGAAGATGATTATGTGAATAATTTTAATCCTAGAAGTAAAGTTGTATTGGCTGAATTAGATGAACCTGTAATTGAACAGCTAATGGATGAAACTAGGAATGATGTGGCTGTTTTGGATACACCACAAGACATTATTCATGAGATGACTAGTACACAGGTGCCTCGTCGTAGTGGGAGAATTGTTCGGCCTCCTATACACTTATGAGAAGGCAATGAATGATATAGATGCACATCATTGGGTCCAAGCTATGAAATCTGAATTGGATTTTATGTATTCCAATCAAGTGTGGGATCTTGTAAAGGCGCTTAATGGCATTAAACCTGTTGGTTGCAAATGGGTTTACAAGAGGAAGAGAAGGATAGATGGAACGGTTAAAACCTTTAAAGCAAGACTAGTGGCGAAAGAGTATACACAAAAAGAAGGTATTGATTATGATGAAACTTTTTCGCCAGTAGCCATGCTTAAATCTATCAGAATTCTTTTATCCATTGCTGCTCATTATGATTATGAAATTTGGCAAATGGATGTCAAGACTGCATTTCTTAATGGCAATCTTGAAGAAGAAATTTATATAATGCAACTGGAAAGTTTCATAGCAAAGAACCAAGAGCATATAGTATGCAAGTTGAAAAGGTCCATTTATGGACTTAAGCAAGCATCTAGGTTATGGAACATCAGATTTTATCAAGCAATCAAATCATTTGGTTTTGAACAAAATCTTGATGAACCATGTGTGTACAAAAGACATCAAGATAAAGTAGTAATATTCCTAGTACTTTATGTTGATGATATTCTACTCATTAGAAATGATGTAGGGGAAATGTCATCAGTAAAGGTTTGGTTGTCAAGCAAATTTGAAATGAAGGACTTGGGTGAAGCTAACTTTATTCTAAGGATCAAGCTTTGGCGAGATCGCAAGAATAAGATGTTAGGTTTATCATAAACTGGGTATATAGATAAGGTTCTAGAACGGTTTAGCATGCAAAACTCCAAGAAAGGACTACTTCCTTTTAGACATGAGTTCCTCAGTTTGATGACTAAAGGTCTAAGACTCTAGAGGAAGAAAATATGATGAGACAAGTTCCTTATGCTTCTGTAGTGGGAAGTCTCATGTATGCCATGCTGTGTACAAGACCAGATATCTGTTATTTGGTTGGCATGGTTAGCCGATATCAATCAAATCCAGGACTTAAACATTGGCAAGCTGTAAAGCATATTCTCAAGTATCTACAGAGAACAAAAGATTATATTCTTGTTTAACATAGTGAGGATTTGATTCCCATTGGTTATACAGATTCAGATTTTCAGTCAGATCTCATTTCAGAAAGTCCACTTCAGGTTGTGTGTTCACCTTGGGAGGTGGAGCCATTAGTTGGAGGAGTGTTAAGCAATCTTGTATTGCGGACTCCAGGATGGAAGCTGAATATGTTACTGCTTGTAAAGCGGTAAAGGAAGCTGTTTGGCTCATGAAATTCCTTTTTGATCTTGGTGTCGTGAGAATGGAGTAAGTTCCCATCACATTGTTTTGCGACAATAGTGGAGTGGTTGCATAATCCAAGAATCCAAGGAATCAGAAGAAAGGAAAGCACATTGAGAGAAAGTATCACATTATTCGAGACTTTGTTGCTCGATGAGATGTAGTAGTAGCAAAGATTGATAGTGCAAGTAATCTAGCAGATCCATTTACCAAAACATTGCCACAAAGGACTTTTGAGTCACATTGGGAGAGAATGGGAGTTAGATTAATGCACAGTAATCTTTAAGGCAAGTGGGAGATTGTTAGGATATATGCCCTTAAATCCTATTGTATGATGCTATGTATGACATTATGTATGACTTAATGTTATGATTAATAAAGTTATTTTATTATTATCTAAAATAATGGTAACATGAATATTTGGACATTATCATATAGTCCATGAGATGCATAGTATGTGATTTATGTGATTTAGTCACGGAAGATATAAATCACAAGTTCTTTGTAAACTCAGAATTATAGTTCGTAGTCGATGATGAAATTGGGCATTTTATCTGTGAAGACTATAATATATCAACTAAGATGATTTGTCTTGATCATGGAAGTGGAGACTTCTAGTTTATATGTTAATATGTTTTAAGAGTTAAGTCATATTAAATTGGACCACTGTGAGATTCATTATTCTCCTAACGACTGTCAAATGAATAATAAATCTCACAACTTCTATTTGCATGAACTCTTAATCCTGAGAGAATAATGGACCTAATCATAAAGTGTAGGTTGCTTTGATATATCAGGAGTGAGATATAAAGTCACGATCAAAACCTCAGTATGTTGGGCAACCATATTTAGTGTTGATGGAACATATATTCTCAAGATGGAATTCATAATCTCTTAACGGAGATATAAAATATTCCCTTGAGATAAGTTTAATGGGTTTAGTTATTTAGAGTGTTAGGCCTAACCGCTTAGTAAGGATATACTAATGTCTATATTTATGAAATTGGATTTCATAAATATATGATAAATAACTTAAAGGATTAAACCGGGTACTCAAGGATTAAGATGTAGTAATTTCAAAGTGACAGTCTATATTCATGACTTTGTATTACTACGAATATTTAATGAAGGGGTTGCATATATAATAAAGTCTTGGGATATAATTTATTAATAAGGCCTAGAGTGCAATTATATTTATATAGTGGTATTAAATATAATTAATGGTAACTTTGGACTTGTCAAGAGTTGATAGAAAAGCCTAAGGCCCATTGGAGCTAGTGTCTTATTAGTCCCTTTTCGTCCTACTCCAAGCCACACACTAAAGCCTAATTGGAAAGGCTCAATAGGTCAGCCCAATTAGATAATCAGTTAGTTATAAAAGGAGAAACATACAAAATTTTTTCATAAAAAAAAAAAGAGACATCATTGTGAAGTGGTGTGTATGTGCGAGTGAAGCCACTCAATTATTCTCCCTTAGAAACTGATTGAGAGACTACACTTCTTGGGCGTAAAGTGAAATTGGAGTGAAGATTAAAAGTGTTCCCGAGTACTTCTAATATTTTATTTTGAATTTCACCGCACCAAGGTACGCTATTTCGTTCTTAAATTCTGAAAATTTACATAGTGCATGTTATCAATCATGAATGAAATAGATCCATATTTGTTGCCTCCGCTGTGTGTTTTGTATAAGATACAAAACCAAATTTACCAACATCCATATCATTTCCAGCCAACAAAATGTCGTCCACATACAAAGATAGGATAAGCAAACTCTTTCCTGATCGTTTTGCATGCACATAATGGTCATCTTCCATCATTTCGAAACCAATCGAAATAATAGCCTTATAAAATTTGAAATACCGTTGTCTATGTTGGAAAAATACATGTTTGTATCACATACAAAACTTACGCAGTGGAAAATTAAGGATCTACTTCATTCGCAATTGTTAACATGTACTATGTAAGTTCAGAATTTAAGAACAAGAAAATGTACCTTGGTGCGGTGAAATTCAAAACAAAAGATTAGAAGTACTTGGAAACACTTTTAATCTTCACTCCAATTCCACTTAATGCCTAAGAAGTGTGGTCTCTCAATCAATTTCCAAGGAAAGAATAAGAGAGAGTGTCTAACACTCACACACAAACCATTTCATATTCTCATGTGATCATGATGAAAACTACTTAGAAAACTCTCTTTAAAGACTTATGAAACTCTATATGTTTTTCTCCTTAAATATAACTGATTATCTAATTGGGCTAGCCTTTTGGGCCTTCCAATTAGGCTCTAGTGTGTGGCTTGGAGTGGGACCAAAAGGGAACAAATAAGACTCTAGCTCCAATGGATTTTGGGCTTTTCTGTCAACTCTTGACAAGTCCAAAGTTATCATTAATTATATTTAATACCACTATATGAATATAATTGCACTCTAGGCCTTATTAATAAATTATATCCCAAGACTTTATTATACATGCAACCCCTTCATTAAAATATTCGTAGTAATACAAAATCATGAATATAGACTGCCATTTTGAAGAATACTACATCTTAATTCTTGAGTACTCGGTTTAATCCTTTACGTTATTCATCATATATTTATGAAATCCAATTCCATAAATATATACTTTAGTAACTCCTTACTAAAGTGGTTGGGCCCAACACTCTGAATAACTAAACCCATTAAACTTATCTCAAGGGAATATTTTATATCTCCGTTAAGATATTATGAATTCCTTCTTAAGAATATATGTTCCATCAACACTAAATGTGGCTACCAAACATACTAAAGTTTTGATCGTAACTCATATATCTCACTCCTGATATATCAAAGCAACCTACATCTCATGATCAGGTCCATTATTCTCTCAGAATTTAGAGTTGATGTAAATAGAAGTCGTGATATCTATTATTCATTTGACAGTCGTTAGGAGAATAATAAATCTCACAGCAGTCTAGTTCAATATGTCTTAACTTTTAAAACATATCAATATATCAACTACAAGTCTCCACTTCCATGATCAAGATAAATCATCTTAGTTGATATGTTATAGTCTTCGCAAATGAAATGCCCAATTTCATCACCGACTATGAACTAAAATTCTAAGTTTACAAAGAACTTGTGATTTATATCTTCTGTGACTTTTCACATAAATCACATACTATGCATCTCATGGACTAAGATAATGTCCCATTAGTTCATTTATAGATAGACTCATATAATTAAACAATTTAAATATTTATGACATGTCAATAAATTGGATTTTAGGGCATAAATCCCAACAGTCTAGACGCTTGCTTTAGGCCATGAATGGAACGCTTAAGGAGCCATTAAGTTGATCCGTATAGATTTCCTTGTCTAGTTCTCCATTGAGAAATGCAGTCTTTACATTCATTTGGAAGAGTTTTGAATTCGAATGTGCAACAATAGCTAGAATAAGGTGAATAAAGACAAATCTCACTTTAGGTATAAACTTTCGCCATGAGACGGGCCTTATATTTGTCAATTGATCCATCTTCCTTGCACTTTATTTTTAAAACCTATTTGTTTCCAATGGTCTTATGCTTAGGCGAAAGGTCAACTAACTCCCATACTTGATTCTTCGCCACAAAATCCATCTCATCCCTCATAGAAACTAGCCATTCATGTGAAACAGGTGAAGCTAATGCTTCCTCATAGGAAGCAAGTTCATCAAGGTCAAGTGAAGCACATATGAAAGATTCCCCCTCAATTTCAAAATAACGATGAGGACTAGTTCCACATTCACTTCTACGTACCTTGGATCCTTGTATGTCACTATCTAGTGGTTTGCTCCCACTAGGAGCCAAATTATTCCCACTATCTTTGGCGAGTTCAGGATGAAGTTGTGATTCTCCACCCTCGTCCAAAGATGGTATGACACCTTCAAGTTCTTGCAGCTCATAAAGCTGAAGAATTTGTTTTGCTTCACTGATTCTTGGAAATTCATCTTCAATGAAGTTGACATCATGAGACTCTATCTCAGTCCTTCCACCATTAGAATGTTCACCGTACATTACATACCCTTTTGAGCTTTCTAAATATCTTATAAAGATTTTCTTACTTGCTCTTGGGCCTAATTTCCCATACTTATGGGAAGTACTGTGAACAAAAACTGCACAACCCCAGGATCGTAAGTTCTCCAAATTGAGTTTTGCACCATTCCATAACTCATATGGTGTTGTGGGAACTGACTTAGAAGGCACACGATTAAGGATGTAGGCAGCAATCAACAATGCATTTCCCCAAAATGAAATTGGAAGTTAGCTTGTGCCATCATCGATCTAACCATCTCTAATAGAGTACGATTCCTTCTCTCTACAACACCATTTTGTTGTGAAGTACCAAGAATCGTCAATTGCCTACGTATCCTTTTTTCCTCACACAGTTCCTGAATCTATTTAGACAAATATTCGCGGCCCCTATCAATTCAAAAAACCTTTAGGTTCCTTTCTTTCTGATTCTCAACCTCTACCACAAAGCGCTTAAAGCAATCTGATGCTTCAAAGTGATAGGAGATCAGATAAACATAACTGAAACATGAATAGTTATCTATAAATGTGAGAAAATAAGAGGTGCCATGGCGTGCCTTAACATTCATAGGTCCACATATGTCCGAATGGACTAATTCCAAAGGATGAGCTGCCCTTGAAGCCTTACCAAAAGGCTTCCTACAAGCCGTTCCAGCTAGACAAGGTTCACACATAGGTAGGCTTACATTAGCGATAGACCTCAATAGGCCTTCTCTATCTTGTCTAGCCAATATATCTTTTCCTATATGTTCAAGTCTAGCATGCCATATTATAGAATCAGAAGCATTATCATTGTGAGCAATAAAAGAAAAGGAGGAATGATCTAAATTCAACATAAAGAAATCATTAGATAAATAACCATGTCCATACAAGGTTTTATTTAAATAAAAATCTAACTGAGGACCATCGAAATGGAAACTAAATCCAAGTCTAAGCATAGTAAGTACTAAAAATAGATTACATTGGATACCAAGTGCATAAAGCACATCATGAAGAAGTAACGTACGTCCTAGGCGCAATTTAAGCTCGTAGGTTCCAACTCCTATGACTTCTTCTTGAGTTTTGTTACCCAAAATAACGTACTGTCGGCCTGTTGGTATCTTATTGTAATCCACATGCCCAACTCTATCTCTATCTAGATGTTTGGTTGCTCCTGAATCTACAATCTACCCAAGACTAGTATATGTATCAAAAACACATGTTCAAACATAAGTAATGGCAGAGTTGTTAAGAATGGATATCTTCTTCGGCTCAGTGCACTCATAAGCGAAGTGACCCTTCTTACCATAGTTATAGCACTTGAACTTTGCCTTGTCCCTTTTAGCATGCTTTCCCTTTTGGCACTTTGCTATCTTGCCTTCTTTAGGCCCAAGGTTACCAGCTCCTTCGGCTTCCTCCCTTGTCCTTTGTGTTTAGGCTTAAATGCCTTCCGCTACCTAGATTGGGAGACAAGGAGAGTGTTTTGGTGCACCCCCATGCACTCCGCCTCCAACTCAAGATGACGAGAAATATCTGCAAAAGTCTTGATATTCTTATTATATGTCAAAACAAGTTTCATTTGCCCCTAAGTAGGTTTAGGCAATGAACATATCACCGCTGTAACCTGTTATTCATCAGAAAGATTATTGCCAGCAGCCTTTAGGTCACTGATCAATGCAGACTTCGTCCTTAGATGTTCAGCCATGCTATGCTTTAAATCCATAACATAATGCTCAAACTTCAAAGTAAGAGCTCACAACCTAGTTGCTAAAGTCCCTCCATAAGCAATCTTAAGTTGGTTCCACATCTCTTAGGCATTTGGCTAGTCCTCAAACTCCCCAATAAGATCATTGTGCATGCTACTCAGCATAGTGAAGCGTGCACAACAATCTTTCTTAACCCAAGACTTATAGGCCTTTAAGTCAAGGTGATGTTGGGCAGTATTCCCATTTTCAAGTTGCATCATCACATTGGTTAGGGTTTCAAGGACCTCTTGCTTATTAAGCAGATATTGAATTTTTCTATGCCACATATCATAGTTGGTTCCTTCTAGTTTCTCTCCCTTAGTTAGATCAGCAACTACTTTCTTAGTGGCCATGTTCACTATATTCATTACACAAGTTGACATTAGCACATACATTTTTTTTTAAAATTATATTTCCAAAAATCCAACTAGACCATGATATTCCTTTCTACATAGCGAGATCAAAAATTTTGCTAAGCTCATAATCATCTCCCACTATGTAAATTGGAATAATACATCTAATTGATTATAAATAAAATTTTGTGAGGAATAAAACATCACATCATCCACATATCAAATCATATATATAACATGTGTTCATACATCTTTGTACACAACACATTGTGCATGGGCTCCACTTCAAGCCCTATTGGTAATTCCATACAATATGCTAAGACAAAATTTGAAAATTATAGGTAATCGTGAAACACATCCTCTTACATGGCTTCCAAAATTAAATTACATTGCCAAAAACACTGGCCCAAAGATAAATTGCTAAAAACACTGGCCCAAAGATAAATTGCCAAAATCACTGGTCCAAAAAATACATATCCAAGAACCCTACTACAAAGATTCTATTTGTAATTGAAAAATAGGAAATGCCACGTTACCAAATAATTTCAAAAATTGTCTTATCCTTCCACAATAATAGTATATAAAAATATACATGTTGCATGATAAATTACCAATACAAACCCTAGGACACATATTCATCACATAATGCAGTCATATAATGTCAATTCAATCATATCACAATATGTTAAAAAAGACATCATAAATTAATTCAAAGATTAAATCCATGCATGATTATACAAAAAATTATAAAACTATTTTCACAATTTTATTTTAACATCATAGTTAAAATTTGTCATACTAGAAATAGACATATTTTACAAATATTAAAAATATGTCATACTATAAAAATGAGGTCTAATAAACAAGACCATTTATAATATTACTTTAAACTAAAAAACAAAAAGCCTATTGTGCATGTCATAACATTAAGTTTACATATAACTTTTTTTTTTTTTTTTGGTTAACAAAGATATATTAATAAAACTCTACACCGCAAAACGGCAGGAGTTAGTTACAGGGGGAATGCTATTAGAGTTGTTAAAAGAAAGTACATCTAAAATATGGGGAGGTGGGTTACAATACAAATAAAAGGTTCCTCCTGCAGTCTTCCCAGTTTAGCTAGAAAGTTAGCAGCCTTGTTGGCCTCCCTGTAGTAGTTGGAGATAGGCCTGAGGGTTAGCTTGGAGAAAGGCCCTGCATTCAACCACAAGTGGTTGCGTTAGTCAATTAATGATACAATAGAAAGCAATAAGATTAACAAATTCAATGGAGTCAACATTAATTATAAGCTTTTGGATATTTAGGTTTTTGGCCATGCGAAGACCATCCCTCAATGCCCAAAGTTCAGCCATAAGGATTGAGGAGGTGCTTATCCTTCTAGAGAATCCTTGAACCTAGCAACCATTAGATCCAGGATTAAACCATTAGCACCCTCATCATTACCGAGATGGTGGCATCAGTGTTTATCTTCAACCAGTAAAGGGTCAGCTTGACCCATTTGGTGTTGGTCCTAGGTTTTGAGGCGGTATAGAAACCACATTTTGTACCCCTTATGACTCGGGCCCCCATTCCCTAATGATGGTAAAATTCTAAATCCCAAGGTGTTGGGAAATCATCATGTTTGTATCGAATACAAAACATACGCAGCGGAAAATAAACGGATCTACTTCATTCGCAATTGATAACATTCACTATGTAAGTTTCAGAATATAAGAACAAAAGAGTGTACCTTGATGCGGTGAATATCAAAACCGAATGAAGAAGTACTCGGGAATACTTTCAATCTTCACTCCAATTCCACTCGATGCCCAAGATGTGTGGTCTCTCAATCAGTTCTATGTTTCTAGAGAGAATATGAAAGAGTGTCTCTCTTCCTTATTTTATTACCATAAGTATGATAAAACATACAAACCATTTTATTCAATATAAAATTCTGTATGTTTCTCTCCACATAACTGATTATCTAATTGGGCTAGCCTTTTGGGCCTTCCCAATTGGGCTTTAGTGTGTGGCTTGGAGTGGGACCAAAAGGGAACAAATAAGACACTAGCTCCAATGGGCCTTGGGCTTTTCCGTCAACTCTTGACAAGTCCAAAGTTACCATTAATTATATTTAATACCACTATATAAATAAAATTGCACTCTAGGCCTCATTAATAAATTATATCCCAAGACTTTATCGTACATGCAACCCCTTCATAAAATATTCGTAGTAACACAAAGTCATAAATATAGACTGCCACTTTGTGAATTACTACATCTTAATCCTTGAGTACCCGGTTTAATCCTTTTAAGTTATTCACTATATATTTATGAAATCCAATTTCATAAATATATACTTTAGTCTTACTAAAGTGGTTAGGCCTAACTCTCTGAATAACTGTACCCATTAAACTTATCTCAAGGGAATATTTTATATCTCCGTTAAGAGACTATGAATTCCATCTTGAGAATATATGTTCCATCAACACTAAATGTGGCTGCCCAACATACTGAGGTTTTGACCGTTACTTTAGATCTCACTCCTGATATATCAAAGCAATCTACATTTCATGATCAGGTCCATTATTCTCTCAGGATTAAGAGTTCATGTGAATACAAGTCGTGAGATTTATTATTCATTGAAATAATAAATCTCACAGCGGTCCAGTTCAATATGTCTTAACTCTTAAAACATATCAACATATTAACTAGAAGTCACCACTTCCATGATCAAGACAAATCATCGTAGTTAATATGTTATAGTCTTCGCAGATGAAATGCCCAATTTCATCACCGACTACGAACCAAAATTCTGAGTTTACAAAGAACTTGTGATCTATATCTTCTGTGACTAAATCACATAAATCACATACTATGCATCTCATGGACTATTTGATAATGTCCGAATATTCATGTTACCATTATTTTAGATAAGAATAAAACAACTTTATTAAACACAATATTAATGTAACACCCGTCTCACTTAAAATTTAATTTAATTACTTCTAGAGAGTAGATTTGATAAATTGCTTAATTATTTTGGAGGAGATAATTAATTTTATATTGTGATTTTTATAATGATAACAATAATAAAAATAATATTAAGGTGTTTAGTGGGAATATAAGTGGGTCTTGGAAGTTTATTTTAGTGTAGTGGGCTTCTAAATTTTCAGCCCAACTGAAATTAGCCTTATCATGGAATAGGCTTCTAAACTTTCAGCCCAAGTGCAACAGCTTTATAATGAAATAAAATTAGGGTTTCTCATAAACAAAAGAATAGGAGGCTGTGCACTTCAGGGCAGCCAGCAACTTCATCTTGGTTTTGAGGTAAGCATCATTCTAGGAAAGCCTTTTTTTTTTTTTCTTTTTTTTTGCTGGGATTTCATCATTGACATGTTAGTGTTAGGGTTAGTATTAAGTTTGCTGGAAATTCAATGATGGTTGCTGGAATTTCAATTGTGTTTGCTGGAATTTCAATTGTGTTTGCTGGAATTTCAATGATAATAATGTATAAATTGGATTGCCGAATATTAATATCAAATGCAGCGCCTTGGATGTAACTTCCATGTGCGTGAATTTAAGGCATGCACCATTTGAATATTGAATATATTACTGTCATTGCACCGCTTGGCGATTATCCAACATTTGAACATCATTGCTTGAAGAATCCATGTACTATATGATGAATCATTGTATACGGATTGGATGAATATATATATAAGCCTTTATATATATGGATTGGATGAATCATCCTTTTTGTATATATACGGATTGAAGCAATATACTATATTATATATATATAAAAGGTGTGATGATTGTCATAATATATATATATATATATTATAGGTTTACATGCAAAATCTTAATTAATGTATCATTCTTTTGTCTTCTTTGAATGCATTGATAAGATATATGGTGTATATAGGCACATAGGTTATAGGGTTGCTTATGGTAATGTGTTCTTATATAAATATTAGATGTTAGGTTAGGGAATGCTATACTATTATTTTAATCTAGAATAGGTTTGGGGTTATATTAGAAAGACACGTTAAATTTTATCTTGCCAAATCTTCATAGTGGTTGGGGAATTGTATTATCAAGAGGACTTTGTGGTTATTAAAGAACCTGCCCTTATTGAATTGTTTAATTATTATTTAGGTTCTAGTTGACGTTGTTTCGAGCAATTGAAGTGAAGCTTGGTTTAGCCACTAGAGGTAAGTAGACTTCAACACATGACGTCTCTCAAGACGTATATATTTATATATATATATAATTGTGGTAAAAATATATTTATATATATATACATACACATAATTGCAAAAGTGAAGTTTCAAAGACTTATACCGTTGTTAGTGCTTTATACATACTCAAACTCTATTATTTATTGTATATTTTTGTGAAACTGTATATGTCAAGAGTGTTTCAAATGGTCAACTAGACAGTCTGCAACCTTTGCCAACACAGGGTTAAGTGTTGGTCTTCGGCCGAAGTAGTGTTAGTGTGGTGTGGTGCAGTGTTATTGTTGCTCTTTGGAGCTAGTGTTGCCTCTTTGAGGTTAGTGTTATTGTTCCCATGGGAAATCACCCACCGAGTGTTTAGCAGCTTTTGTCTGTGTTTGACTAATATTTTTCATATTGAATTACTGTTTATTTACTACTGTTCTTTTAGGTGGAAAATTGCTTATTTTCAAGATAAATTGTTTCTACCTATTTGGTGCATATTGGCATATAAATGTGGTCATTATTTTATTAACGTTTGCAGTGTTATAGTGAAGTGTTTTATTTTAACAGCTTTATAGAATATATTATATTACAGTTTAAACTAATTTTAATTGTATCGTGATGACTATATTTTGTCAATGATATTATCGTTTTGTTTTGGAAGACATCCTCATGTTTGTAGTCTCTTATTGAGCCTTTAGCTCACCCCTTTTTCCATCCTTTCAGATTAGGGTTATGGAGTGTCTTTTGGTGGTAGATCAGTGGAGCCTTAGATGGACGACTTCGTTTGGAGCTTGATAGTTGCAGAATTGTTTTAGTAAAATTGTTTCAAGACAATGAGATTATTATTTTGGAACTATTTTGAGATGTTATTTGGAGATTTTACGTTCAAGAATATTATTGTTGTTTTGTTTTTATGGATTGTTAAGGAAATCTGATGATATTCAAGAAGTTTATTTGAGGATAAATATTACGCTCTGTTCCATTATATCATTGTTGATTATATCTAAGACAGGTTATGCATCTAAATCCTTCTTAAGGGTTTGGGGTGTTACAATTAAGTCATACATCATTTCTCAAATAATGTCATACATAATATTATACATAGCATCATACAATAGGATTTAAGGGCACATATCCTAACAATCTCCCACTTGCCCTAAAGACTATTGTGCACTAATCTAACTCCCATTCCTTCCAAATGTGACTCGAAGGTCCTTTGAGGCAAGGCTTTGGTAAAGGGATCCGCTAGATTATTTGCACTGTCAATCTTTGCAACCACCACATCTCCACGAGCAACAATGTTTCGAATGATGTGGTACTTTCTCTCAATGTGCTTTCCTTTCTTGTGATTCCTTGGATCTTTGGATTGTGCAACCGCTCCACTATTGTCACAAAACAATGTGATAGGAACCTGCTCCATTCTCACTACACCAAGATCAGAAAGGAATTTCTTGAGCCAAACAGCTTCCTTTGCCGCCTCACAAGCAGCAACATATTCAGCTTCCATGGTGGAGTCCGCAATACAAGATTGCTTAACACTCCTCCAACTTATGGCTCCACCTCCCAAGGTGAATACACATCCTGACGTGGACTTTCTGAAATCTAGATCTGATTGAAAATCTGAATCTGTATAGCCAATGGGAATCAAATCCTCACAACGGTAAACAAGCATATAATCTCTCGTTCTCCGTAGATACTTGAGAATATGCTTTACTGCTTGCCAATGTTGTGGTCCTGGATTTGATTGATATCGACTGACCATGCCAACTGAAAAACAGATATCCGGTCTAGTACAAAGCATGGCATACATGAGACTTCCTACTGCAGAAGCATAAGGAACTTGTCTCATCATATCTTCTTCCTCTTGAGTCTTAGGCCTTTGGTCATCAGACAGAGGAACTCCATGTCTGAAAGGAAGTAATCCTTTCTTGGAGTTTTGCATGCTAAACCGTTCTAGAACCTTATCTATATATCCAGCTTGTGATAAGCCTAACATCTTATTCTTACGATCTCGCCAAAGCTTGATCCCTAAAATAAAGTTAGCCTCACCCAAGTCCTTCATATCAAATTGGCTTGACAACCAAACCTTTACTGATGACATTACACCTACATCGTTTCCAATGAGTAGAATATCATCAACATAAAGCACTAGGAACATTACTACTTTGTCTTGATGTCTTTTGTACACACATGGTTCATCAAGATTTTGTTCAAAACCAAATGATTTGATTGCCTGATCAAATCTGATGTTCCATGACCTAGATGCTTGCTTAAGTCCATAAATGGACCTATTTAACTTGCAAGCCATATGCTCTTGGTTCTTTGCTATGAAACCTTCTGGTTGCTTCATATAGATTTCCTCTTCAAGATTGCCATTGAGAAATGCAGTCTTGACATCCATTTGCCAAATCTCATAATCATAATGAGCAGCAATGGATAAGAGAATTCTGATAGATTTAAGCATTGCTACTGGTGAAAAGGTTTCCTCATAATCAATACCTTCTTTTTGAGTATACCCTTTTGCCACTAGCCTTGCTTTAAAGGTTTCAACCTTTCCATCTATCCCTCTCTTCCTCTTGTAAACCCATTTGCAACCAACAGGTTTAATGCCATTAGGCGCCTTTACAAGATCCCAAACTTGATTGGAATACATGGAATCTAATTCTGATTTCATAGCTTGGACCCAATGATGTGCATCTATATCATTCATTGCTTCTTCATAAGTGTAAGGATCAGTTTCGGCCTCCTCTGAGATAGCCTCATAAGTCTCTCCAAGACCTATGAATCTTATAGGTGGCCTAACATTCCTCCCACTACGACGAGGCACCTGTGTACTAGACATCTCACGAGTAGTATCTTGTGGTGTATCCAATACAGCCACATCATCCCTAGTTTGAACAATTGGTTGTTCAATTACAGGTTCATTCATTTCAGCCAAGACAACTCTACTTCTAGGAGTAAAATTATTCATATAGTCATTTTCCAAGAATTTAGCATTTGTACTAACAAAAACTTTGTTATCTTTATGACTATAGAATAAATAACCCCTAGTTTCTTTTGGATAACCCACAAGCAAACATACTTCTGATTTTGGTTCCAACTTATCAGACTTCCCTTTTAACACATGTGCTGGACAACCCCAAATGTGGAGATATTTCATACTAGGCTTACGCCCACTCCACAATTCCATGGGTGTTTTGGGAACAGATTTTGATGGAACTAAATTCAAAAGATGTATCGCTGTATCTAAGGCATAACCCCAAAAAGAAATAGGTAAAGTTGAGTAACTCATCATGGACCTAACCATTTCTAAAAGAGTCCTATTCCTACTTTCTGCTACACCATTTTGTTGGGGAGTTCCAGGTGCAGTCAATTGGGATACAATCCCATTTTGAGTTAAGTAATCCTTGAAATCCCTAAGAAGGTATTCGCCACCACGATCAGATCGAATGGCCTTTATGTGTTTACCCAATTGATTCTCAACTTCAGCCCTAAACTCTTTGAATTTTTCAAAGGTTTCGGACTTCCGTCTCATTAGGTACACATAACCAAATCTAGAGTAATCATCGGTGAAAGTGATGAAGTACTCATAACCTCCTTTTGCTTGGGTTGACATAGGACCACAAACATCCGTATGAACTAATTCTAGCAACTCTTGGGCTCTTCTACCTTTTGCATTAAAAGGTCGTTTGGTCATTTTGCCTTCCAAACAAGATTCACAAACTGGAAATTCATCAAAGTCCAATGGCTCTAAGAGACCATCTTTGATCAGTCTTTGAATTCTGTTTGGATTAATATGACCCAAACGCAAGTGCCAAAGATATGCATCATTAGTAGAAGGAAACTTTCTCTTTAATGATTTTACATGAGAGTTATTATCTAATTCAGAATTGTATAATTCATGCTTATCAGGAGTTAAAATATAAAGACCATCCACAATATTGCCAGAACAGATAAACATTTTATCCTTCTTTACTACAACATTGTCTTTCAGGATAACTCAATATCCATTTTTACCTAAATAAGTTGCAGAAATTAAATTCCTACGAACATTAGGTACAAATAAACAGTCTTCCAATATTAAAACTCTAGTTTCAAAACACAAATTAAACACTCTAATAGCTACAACTGGAATCCTATTCCCATCAGCCAAGGTCAGAAACAACTCTCCTTCTTTAAGTTTTATGGTCTCCTGGAACCCCTGCAAAGAATTGCAGATATGATTAGTACAACCTGAATCCACACACCAGGAATCCGTGGGATGTTGTACCAAACATATTTCAAGAAGGAATGAAATTTTCATACCCTTATTGGCAGCCTTGAACTTTAGACAATTCCTCTTCCAATGTCCTTTCTCACCACAATGGAAACATTTTCCTTTCAGCTTCTTTCCTTTGTCGACAACTCCTAAGACAATTTGTTTACCCTCTTGTTTAGTGAAGTCCTTCTTCTTCTTCTTCTTACCCTTGCCTTTCGACTTAGGTTGAGAAGTAGAAGCTTCACCCACATAGGCTTGAACATTAGAAGTACCTAGGATGCCTTCCGCCGCTACCAACTCATTCATTAATTCAGACAAAGAATAAATCTTTTTGTTCATGTTATAATTAAGTCTGAATTCCTTGAATGATTCTGGTAGTGACTGGAGTATCATATCCACTTGGGATTCTCCATCAATGTCGGCACCCAAAACTTCCAATGTATTTAGATTAGAGATCATTGTAAGACAATGTTCTCTCACTGAACTACCTTCAGCCATTTTGGTATTATAAATTTGCCTCATGGTTTCTTGCCTTGCAGAACAGCCTTGCTCACCAAACATCTCTTTCAGACTTTGCATAATGTCCGAAGCTAGTTCTACATCCTGCATTTGATGCTGTAGAACATTTGAGATGGACGCTAGGATGTAGCACTTGGCCATTTCATTAGATATCTGCCAACGATCATATCGTTGTTTTTCCTCAGGAGGAGCATCTAATGAAGGAAAGCTGGGACATGGTTGAGTAAGCACATATTTATGCTCTTCAGCTGTGAGAACTATGTCCAAGTTTCTTTTCCAGTCAACATAATTGGTTCCAGTCAGTTTGTTTTGATTAAGAATGCTAACAAGTGGGCTAAATGATGCCATGTTCAAATCTGAAATAATAAACATGAATATAATAAGTAAACTGGACATTATCAATTTAGCATATAAGCATATAATATGGAACCTTAATAAAACCATAATATAATATATGCAACGACAACCCAATCCGGCAATTAATATTCCTCGGTAGCGAGGTCATACCAATCACTATGATTAAGCAAGGATTATCCTCATTATTAATGCTATCATGGTAACTCTTACCAAACAAAAATAATGTGCCGCTTATTCTTTAGCCTCTAAGTGATAATGACATAGCTCCGTAGGGAGGTTAACATCATACTTAGTCTAGTGTACACCATTGTCTAGAATCAATGTGAGTCACCAAGTAACTCCACGGTAGCGTGGTCGCTCTCAATGTAAACACACACTTCATCTATCATTAAGAAGTTTAACTTGTAGTACCATGAATTAAACACCCTCCGTAGGGAGCAAGGCATATACGCCAAGGCGAGGTGATTAATCACACTACTATAAACTGACAATGGAGGCCGTGAGATCCAACCCTTGAATCTCTCTCCCACTAGATGTTTTAAAATAAAGGTTTTTATCTTTAAACATGCATAAACTAATTATACACAACCTTGCACTTTTTCTTACGAAAAAGGCATAAGAAAAAATAGCAAAATCACAAAATTTAAGTTTGAAAACACTTAGAAAAAAATTCTGATTTTCTTTCTTTCGATCGATCGAATGTGCCTCTCGATCGATCGAAAATATCAAACAATTCGAACTAAACCTTCTGTCTGATTCGATTGATACTCGATCGCCTCTCGATCGATCGAAAATAAAATTCGATCGATCGACTAGCAATCGAATATTAATCAATTCAAAAGGATAAGTCTCTGTTTCACTCGATCGATCGAAAGTAAATTTCGATCGATCGAAACTCGTGAAACTCAAATTTCCAGAAAATCTTCTAAGGCAGTTTTCAACCGTTTTGCATGAACAAACAACCATCATACGAAAATGATAGACAGAGATTGATATCAAAACTGAAATCTATTGATGCTATAGCCTTAAAGATCAATTTAACATTCTTAAATTCATATTTAAACAACATCATAACATCAATATCAGTTTTTATCAAATCATAGTTTCAACGACCATGCAGAAATCTATCAACTTGAAACTATAATCTCTAATTCCAAAACGAACAAAACATGTTATACAGATTCGAAATGAAGACCGCTCTGGTACCAATGTTGGGAAATCATCATGTTTGTATCGAATACAAAACATACGCAGCGGAAAATAAACGGATCTACTTCATTCGCAATTGATAACATTCACTATGTAAGTTTCAGAATATAAGAACAAAAGAGTGTACCTTGATGCGGTGAATATCAAAACCGAATGAAGAAGTACTCGGGAATACTTTCAATCTTCACTCCAATTCCACTCGATGCCCAAGATGTGTGGTCTCTCAATCAGTTCTATGTTTCTAGAGAGAATATGAAAGAGTGTCTCTCTTCCTTATTTTATTACCATAAGTATGATAAAACATACAAACCATTTTATTCAATATAAAATTCTGTATGTTTCTCTCCACATAACTGATTATCTAATTGGGCTAGCCTTTTGGGCCTTCGCAATTGGGCTTTAGTGTGTGGCTTGGAGTGGGACCAAAAGGGAACAAATAAGACACTAGCTCCAATGGGCATTGGGCTTTTCCATCAACTCTTGACAAGTCCAAAGTTACCATTAATTATATTTAATACCACTATATAAATATAATTGCACTCTAGGCCTCATTAATAAATTATATCCCAAGACTTTATCGTACATGCAACCCCTTCATAAAATATTCGTAGTAACACAAAGTCATAAATATAGACTGCCACTTTGTGAATTACTACATCTTAATCCTTGAGTACCCGGTTTAATCCTTTTAAGTTATTCACTATATATTTATGAAATCCAATTTCATAAATATATACTTTAGTCTTACTAAAGTGGCTAGGCCTAACTCTCTGAATAACTGTACCCATTAAACTTATCTCAAGGGAATATTTTATATCTCCGTTAAGAGACTATGAATTCCATCTTGAGAATATATGTTCCATCAACACTAAATGTGGCTGCCCAACATACTGAGGTTTTGACCGTTACTTTAGATCTCACTCCTGATATATCAAAGCAACCTACATTTCATGATCAGGTCCATTATTCTCTCAGGATTAAGAGTTCATGTGAATACAAGTCGTGAGATTTATTATTCATTGACAGTCGTTAGGAGAATAATAAATCTCACAGCGGTCCAGTTCAATATGTCTTAACTCTTAAAACATATCAACATATTAACTAGAAGTCACCACTTCCATGATCAAGACAAATCATCGTAGTTAATATGTTATAGTCTTCGCAGATGAAATGCCCAATTTCATCACCGACTACGAACCAAAATTCTGAGTTTACAAAGAACTTGTGATCTATATCTTCTGTGACTAAATCACATAAATCACATACTATGCATCTCATGGACTATTTGATAATGTCCGAATATTCATGTTACCATTATTTTAGATAAGAATAAAACAACTTTATTAAACACAATATTAAGTCATACATCATTTCTCAAATAATGTCATACAAATATTATACATAGCATCATACAATAGGATTTAAGGGCACATATCCTAACACAAGGTTGGTTTGGGGCTTGATCAGATTGAAATTGACTTGAGGAAGGTTTTTATGGAAAATATAATTCTTTTATGAGCTAAATAAAACTATTTTTGAAAAATAAAGGCCATGGAAACCTAGGGCATGCGTATGCAGACATGCGTATGCATACACAGGCATGCGTACGCATGTTAGTGGAAACTATAAAAGGCAAGTTTTCTGCATTAAAGCTGAGGTTTGAAATGAATCCGACATTGTCTGGGAGCTATTCCAAATCTGCATTTTCTCAATATAAAAAGACATACATGGTATCTTTTCAAAACACACAAAATATTTTAAGGGAAAACCTAAGATTCACTAGAAATAATGAATCAAAGAGGGAGTTTTTCACAAAACATTCTCAAGTCCATTTTCTTTTGATTGAGTCCTTTTCTAGTCTTGATCTTTGAATTTGAAGTTTACTAATCAATTTTGTTTGGTTGTCAATAGATTAACTAAGGGGAATGGTCAAAATCAAGCCAAAGAGCTTTTTGTTTTTTGAGGTATAAGTTCTAAACTTCCTTTTTCATTTCTTTGACTTTTCTTGTTTTAATCATCCTATTTTCTTTATTTTTCTTGTTTATTTACATTATAATATGTCTACTTAGCTTAGGTTTTCTTTGTTCTGTCATTTAAAGCATGTTAGGTTGTTAGATTTATCATTTTAAGTTTCTGCTCTATTTTTGTTCTTGCTATTTCTGGGTTAGGGTTTTGGGTGTGTATGCGTACGTATACAGCTGGGCTATGTACGCAGGCCCTATGTATGCATATGCGTACTCAAGCCCATAAACCCTAATTCGGCTTCTGTTCCTTTATTTTATTTGTGTAATATGTCTCTGTTCTAGCTTATTTTCAAATGTATATTTTTCTATTTCTTTGTTTATTTGTTTGTTTGCCTTTAATATGTTAGATTAGGGTTTCCCTTTTCATGTTTCCTTTGCTTTGCCATGAATACCTATTCATATGTCCATGCATTGATGCATAACTGTTGTGATGCAATAAGGTAAACGACGTAAGTCATGCATTCATATGAACATGCATTTGGTTGTGGATATTGTTAAGGACATATTTTATGTAATTTGCTAATCCTTTGACAAAATGCACTTTACTTGTAATTGGGTAGACCTAGGATTGGTTTAGTACTTCAAGAAACACGTTGTTCAAGCTAAGTATTAAAACCATGAAGATTGGACCAAGAAACAAGTGAAGAAAAGCTGTTCATTAAAGTTCGACAGATACCTCGATAGAAACAGTATCTATCGAGATTTAAGAACGAAGCTCGACAGAAGCTCGACAGAAGCTGAATCTGTCGAGATCTATGAAATTAGAATTTTCAGATCAAATTTTTGGCCCCAGCTAACATGTATCTGTAGGGTTTCTTTTCTCACAAACCTAGACATATATAAGGCTTATTTTAAAGGTTGTTATACATGGAGAACACATGCAGAAAGTGACCTAGTGCCTTATTCTCTCTGCAAGAAGTTATTGCTTCTTTTGCACCTTAGGGTTTTGTAACCAAGTACTTCTTGATCTTCATTGTTGATGAAGTGAAGAACTTTCTAGCCAACAATATCTTCAAGTTACTAGAGTTAGTCACGTATTGGGATCTGTGTAAAAGGTGTTAGGATTAGTGCCCTTAAATCCTATAGTATGATGCTATGTATAATATTATTTATTACATTATGTATGACTTAATATTGTAATTAATAAAGTTGTTTTATTATTATCTAAAATAATGGTAACATGAATATTTGGACATTATCATATAGTTCATGAGATGCATAGTATGTGATTTATGTGATTTAGTCACAGAAGAAATAAGTCACAAGTTCTTTGTAAATTCAGAATTTTAGTTCGTAGTCAGTAATGAAATTGGGCATTTCATCAGCGAAAACTATAACATATCAACTAAGATGGTTTGTCTTGATCATGGAAGTGGAGACTTTTAGTTGATATGTTAATATGTTTTAAGAGTTAAGACATATTAAATTGGACCGTTGTGAGATTTATTATTCTCCTAATGATTGTCAAATGAATAATAAATATCACGATTTTTATTTGCATGAACTCTTAATCCTGAGAGGATAATGGATTTGATCATGAAATGTAGGTTGCTTTGATATATCAGGAGTGAGATCTAAAGTAACAGTTAAAACCTCAGTATGTTGGATAGCCACATTTAGTGTTGATGGAACATATATTCTTAAGATGGAATTCATAGTCTCTTAACAGAGATACAAAATATTCCCTTGAGATAAGTTTAATGGGTTCAGTTATTCAGAGAGTAAGGCCTAACCACTTTGGTAAGAAATTACTAAAGTATATATTTATGAAATTGGATTTCATAAATACATGATGAATAACTTTAAAGGATTAAACCGGATACTCAAGGATTAAGATGTAGTAATTCACAAAGTGGCACTCTACATTAATGACTTTGTGTTATTATGAATATTTAATGAAGGGGTTGCATGTATAACAAAGTCTTGGGATATAATTTATTAATAAAGCCTAGAGTACAATTATATTTATATAGTGGTATTTAATATAATTAATGGTAACTTTGGACTTGTCAAGAGTTAACAGAAAAGCCTAAGGCTCATTGGAGCTAGTGTCTTATTTGTTCCCTTTTGGTCCCACTCCAAGCTAAATACTAAAGCCCAAAAGGCTAGCCCAATTAGATAATCAAATATAAGGAGAGAAACATACAGAATTTTGTAAGTTATATGAAATGGTATGTGTGTGAGTGTTGGACACTCTTTCATTCTCCCTTGGACATTCACATATAACTGATTGAGAGACCACACTTCTTAGGCGTTAGTGGAATTGGAGTGAAGATTAAAAGTATTCCCGAGTACTTTTAATCTTTGGTTTTGAAATTCACCACACCAAGGTACACTCTCTTATTCTTGAATTCTGAAATTTACATAGTACATGTTATCAATTGCGAAAAAAGTAGATCCGTTAATTTTCTACTACGTATGTTTTGTATACGATACAAACATGTATTTTTCCAACAATTGGTATCAGAGCGGTCTTCAATTTCGAATCTGTATAACATGTTTTGTGAGTTTTGGAATTAAAGATAATAGTTTCATGATGTTAGAAGATTATATATGTATTTAATTTTCTACATGGTTGTTGAAACTATGATTTGATAAAAACTGATATTGATGTGATGATGTTGTTTAAATTTGAATTTAAGTATGTTAAATTAATCTTTAAGGCTATAGCATCTATAGAATTCAGATTTGATATCAAATTCTATCTATCATGTTCATATGGTGATTGTTTGTTCATGGAAAACCGTTGAAAACTGTTCAGAACTTCCCTTTAAAAACTGAAAACACAGGTTTTTCGCGAGTTAACTTTCTGCGAAGTTACTCGTGAAAATGCCTCTAAAATACAAAACTTTTCTCGAGTAAGCTTTACTCGCGAAATAGTCATGAGATAATCACAAAAGTCTCTGTCTGATTTTTGGTGTTTTCATTTTTTTTCCTTGATCGATTTTCACGGGAAGAGTGTTAGGACATATGTGATTCATGTTAGGAACATATGTCAATATTTTATGTAATTGGCTAATTCTTTGACAAAACGCACTTTACTTGTATTTGGATAGATCTAGGATGTGTTTAATACTTCAAAGAACATGTTATTCAAGTCTAGTATTATAGCCATGAAGATTGGACCATGAAACAAGTGAAGAAAAGTTATTCATTAAAGATGGACAGATAGCTCGACACCTGTGGACAGATAGCTCGACAGCTACTCGACAGATAGTTATCTATCAAAATTTAATGAATGAATCTTGACAAATTCTCAATCGATCGAAGTATCTATCGAGGTTACGGGAATTCAAATTTCTAGATCTGATTTTCAGCCCAAGCTTATGTCTTTGTGTAGGGTTTCTTTTCTCACAACCCTAGACATATATAAGGCTTATTTTAGAGGCTGCCACATAAGAGAATACAAGGAGAACATATGCAAAAGGTGACCGAAACCTTATTCTCTCTAAAAGAAGCTACTGCATCTTTTGTGCCTTAGGGTTTTGTAACCAAGCGCTTCTTGATCTTCATTGTTGATGAAATGAAGAACTTTGCAGCCAACATCTTCTTCTAGTTGATGATTAAGTCGCATATTGGGATCCGCACAATTGGTTAGTCACGTACTGGGATTCGTGCATCAAAGGGTGGCGTTCATATATTGAAGAGTTCAGAGGTTCTAAAGCTGTAGAAGGTTTCTGCTGTAAGTTCATCTACGGGGATTGTAAAGTCTAGGGACAAAGGTTTTGTACTAGATCTGAAACTTCTCTTTACTATAGCGAATTGCTTTTTGGGAAGGTTTTCCCCCAGGTTTTTTACTGTGAAACTAGTTGGTTTCATTGGTTTTCTTTGGTAATTTTATCTTTTCTTATTTACTATTCCGCTGTGATATTGATGTTTGTTTGTTTGTTTTAACAAGGTTTATTCATTAAATCTAATTAACAACTTGGGTTTAAAAATTGTTAATTCTATCAACCAGGGTCTAAATTTTCCAATAGATATGATGAATACGGTATACACTGGATGTGTAACCTTGGTTTGTCTTGGATATGATAACATGATTGCTTGATCTTGACATATTTATGTTTCTACCTTTGTGATGCATGCTTGTTTGTTTACTGCCTTGGATGAAGTGTGAGATGAAATGTCTTGATATGAATATACTAGGGTTTGTGATGTGATGATAGGCATGATTAATGTATGCTAGGCTTGATGTGAGTTGTCATAATAGAGATGTATGCTAGGGTTTTTGAGATGATTGATGGCATGTTGATTGTTAGATGAATGGTAGTGTGTATGTGAGTTTAAGATGCAATATTGAACATGCCTTTAATGAGTTTAAGATGAAAGACATAATGAGTAGAAGCCAACCCATGGGTCTAGTGGGGTTGGGTGCCTAACACCTTTCCATCCCCATACCTAAACTTCGAACCTATACTCTAGTAGTAAGATAAATCCTTCCACGTAAGGGCGCTATATATATGGTTCTTAGACCTAAACTAGGTAGCGACTCTATTTCTTTTCTTCGCCCCGGTCTACACAGCCAAGGCATACTCCCCTCCAAACACGTTGCTCCCAGAGGCAGAATAAGTGTTTGGGGCTGTGAGGAAGTGGAACTCTAAAGCTTTCGCAATGCATTCCTTGGAGAGCGAGGGGTTTGCTTGCTTAGCTTAATGAGTCACACAGTTCCTATTTAGCCATAAGACCAGATACCAAATAGGAATAAAAGGGACCAAAGGATGTGGTGGTGCCAAGAATCAAGGCTGAATGTGTAGTTTGCATGGATCTAGTCCTAGAAAGGGAGCCTAAAAGAGGAATAGAGACTTGAGGGAGGCCCAAGCTGCTTCCAAAAGCTCACTGAGAAGGAAAACTCTTTAAGGAGATAGTCTTTTGACTCGAGATGAAACCTACAGATGGGGCAGCTTTGATCGAGACTTAAACCACTTGACCCCAATAATTCTCAGACGAGGATACTGTTGTAAGAACATTACCAGAGAAATAGCAACATTTTTGGAAGAGCCTTTACTTTCCAAATCCAGGAAAGGGGAGAAGTAGGAAAGTTCAAAACATTTAAACCTTTAGCTGTAATGTAAGTAGAATTAAGGGAGTAATTTCTATCTTTAGTGAAGCCCCAGGCAAGCAAGTCTTTATTTAGAGAATCAATGTTGGTGGGAATGGCTTGTATAATATTATGAAGATTCTCAAGAATGTCAAAACAAAGGAGATGGAGGTTCCAATTGGCATTATTTTCAATCATATGGCTGACTAGTTGGCTTTCCACACCAAAATTAAGGGGCCCAATTAAATGAGATCTCAGGGGTCTAAGATAGGACCAGTCATTAAACCATAGAGAAGTGTTGGCTCCAGTAGTGATGACTTTTCTTAACCTACGATCCTATAAGGGCTTGGCTGCCTTGTAAGTAGCCCAAGTTCGAGAACAAGAACCCTTAGAAGCCCGCAGGCTTCCATTAGGATTGTTAGATAGATACTTGGCTTTTAGAACTTGAGTCCAAGGGGAGGAGTTGTCAGATAACAGCCTTTAGTTAAGCTTGGCAAGCAGGGCCAGATTCCGTGGTTTTGATTCATGGATGCCCAAACCACCTTGGGCTTTTGGGAGAGTAACTGTGTTCCAATTGACCATGTGCATCTTTCGTTTTTCAAGGGTGGAAACCCATAAAAAATTTCTATTAGCTCGATCAATTTCTTGACATACCTTGCTAAGGAGCAAGGCGTCTTGCATGACATAATCATGGATAGGGCCCTAAAAGGATTGAATAAGAGTTCTCCTACCTACAAGAGATAAAGGGCTTGCTTGCCAGCCAACTAGCTTGTCTTGGACTTTACGGATAATGAAGTCAAAATCTTTTGATCCATGGTCTGCAAAGTTCAAGGGAAAACGAAGATATTTATCAAATTTCTTTGTTTCCAATATGTCAAGGGGGCTGCAAACAGAATCCCTATCTTCTGTGGGGTGTTTTTAGAGAAGAGGATTCTTGATTTCTCTTTACTAACTTTCTAGCTAGAAAGAGTACAAAAGGATGATAACACATCCTCGATGGCATTGTCGTTTTCAAGAGTTGCTTGACCAAAAAGGATAAGGCCATTCGTTAAAAATAAGTGAGAAAATGCAAGACCAGATTTGAAGGCTTTGATAGGTTTCCAAGTTCAATCAACTGTTTTCTCATGAATAAGAAGCTCGAGGTATTCCAAGCATAATATGAAGATGTATGGCAACAACAGGTCCCCTTGGCAGATACCCTGAGATGGATTGAAAGCTGGAAGTTTACCACTATTGAAGAGAATAGACACCGAGGTTGAAAAGATGTAGTCCATGATTAAATCAATAAGATCCAAAGGGAAGTTAAAATGGATGAGGGTTTCCCTTATAAAGCTCCATTTAAGGCGATCAAAGGCTTTCTTAAGATCAATTTTTAGCACCACGATGTCTTATCTTCCCTTTCATTTTTTCCCATGGAGTGGAGAATTTCCTGGGCTATAATCATATTGTCTAGGCCTTTCTTTCCAGGGATGAAAGTAGCTTGAATGGAGGGAAACAAGGTGGTGCATGTGGGGCCTAATTCTATTTACAATTATCTTAGAGACAATTTGTGGATAGTAGAGCATAAACTAATCGGCCTAAAGTGACCAAGGGTTTCAGGGCCATCTCTTTTAGGGATATATACCACTAGAGTTTGATTGAGGTATGATGGGACCTTTTTGGAGGAGAAGATGGATTGGATCTCTTCAATAACAAATGGACCCAGCGTATGCCAGAAATGCTAAAAAAAGCCCAGCATGAAGACCATCCATGCCCAGGGCCTTGAAGGGCTTTAAGGAAAACATGATGTTGTGAATTTCCTGGCCTGTGAAGTTGCAAGAGATCAATCACTTGGTCCTCTGAATCTACCCAATCACCTATGTTGTTCTTAATCTGCCTGATATTATTATGCTTCCTTCTAATGATTGTTTTAATGTGGAAGAAGGCTGTATTTCTGTCACTAAAAATCTACCATTCTACCCTGGATTTAAGAGCCCAAAACTCCTCTTCCTGGTTAAGGATAGTAGCATACTCAAGAGAGAGCTCTTGCTCTAGAGAAATAAGAAAGGCAAAAGGGCAAGAAGCCAAGGCCTTTTGAAGGCCCCCAATTCTAGCAAGAAGCTTTCCTTAACGGGCAAAAATGTTTCCAAAAACTTCCTTGTCCTAGGAGGTAGCAAGGGATTTAAAGAAAGAGATGGCTAACTAGAGGCTTGAGGATAGACTCCAAGCATTATCAACTACTTGCTAGAACTCTAGGTGGTCAATCCATATCTTCTCAAAATGGAAAGGCCTTTCCAGCCTACTTTGGAGATTATCTGCTAGACATAAGAGAAGAAGGTAGTGGTTCAAACTTATTCTTGGCAGGTGAGTAACATTAACCTCAGGAAAGGCTGAATTCCAAGAGGGGTTAGCCCAACACCTATCAATTCTTTGTTGGATGAAGGCAGAGATTTCCCTATGGTTAGTTTAAGTGAAGGTAGGCCCAGAGAATCCAAGATTAATCATATTGCAGAAATTCATGCAATTGCTATATAAGCCATAGTGTGACGCAAACTAACCAAATTATTGTTAGGATATGTGCCCTTAAATCCTATTGTATGATGCTATGTATAATATTATGTATGACATTATTTGAGAAATGATATATGACTTAATATTATGTTTTATAAAGTTGTTTTATTCTAATCTAAAATAATGGTAACATGAACATTCGGACATTATCAAATAGTCCATGAGATGCATAGTATGTGATTTATGTGATATAGTCACAGAAGATATAGATCACAAGTTCTTTGTAAACTCAGAATTTTGGTTCGTAGTCGGTGATGAAATTGGGCATTTCATCTGCGAAGACTATAACATATTAACTACGATGATTTGTCTTGATCATGGAATTGGTGACTTCTAGTTAATATGTTGATATGTTTTAAGAGTTAAGACATATTGAACTGGACCGCTGTGAGATTTATTATTTTCCTAACGACTGTCAATTGAATAATAAATCTCACGACTTGTATTCACATGAACTCTTAATCCTGAGAGAATAATGGACCTGATCATGAAATGTAGGTTGCTTTGATATATCAGGAGTGAGATCTAAAGTAACGGTCAAAACCTCAGTATGTTGGGCAGCCACATTTAGTGTTGATGGAACATATATTCTCAAGATGGAATTCATAGTCTCTTAACGGAGATATAAAATATTCCCTTGAGATAAGTTTAATGGGTACAGTTATTCAGAGAGTTAGGCCTAACCACTTTAGTAAGACTAAAGTATATATTTATGAAATTGGATTTCATAAATATATGGTGAATAACTCAAAAGGATTAAACCGGGTACTCAAGGATTAAGATGTATTAATTTACAAAGTGGCAGTCTATATTCATGACTTTGTATTACTACGAATATTTTATGAAGGGGTTGCATGTATAATAAAGTCTTGGGATATAATTTATTAATGAGGCCTAGAGTGCAATTATATTTATATAGTGGTATTAAATATAATTAATGGTAACTTTGGACTTGTCAAGAGTTGACAGAAAAGCCCAAGGCCCATTGGAGCTAGTGTCTTATTTGTTCCTTTTTGGTCCCACTCCAAGCCACACACTAAAGCCCAATTGGGAAGGCCCAAAAGGCTAGCCCAATTAGATAATCAGTTATGTGGAGAGAAACATACAGAATTTTATATAGAATAAAATGGTTTGTATGTTTTATCATAATTATGGTAATGAAATAAGGAAGAGAGACACTGTTTCATATTCTCTCTAGATACATAGAACTGATTGAGAGACCACACATCTTGGGCATCGAGTGGAATTAGAGTGAAGATTGAAAGTATTCCCGAGTACTTCTTCATTCGGTTTTGAATTTCACCGCATCAAGGTACACTCTCTTGTTCTTATATTCTGAAACTTACATAGTGCATGTTATCAATTACGAATGAAGTAGATCCGTTTATTTTCCGCTGCGTATGTTTTGTATGCGATGCAAACATATTTATTTACCAACAATTACCACCTAGCTTTTCTTACCTTTTGAGCACATTGTTAAAATCCCAAAAAATAGCCCAGGGGAGATTATGGAGGACAAAAATAGAACAAAGATTGTCCCAAAGAACTTGTCGTTCCTCAAACCTAGGACTACCATAAATAAATGGGAGTAGCCAAGAAGTTAGAGTGTTGATTACCTTAACCACAGCGTGAATTTCCTGTTCAGTGGTAGTGAGGACATCCATGTCGACCATGTTCTTTTGCCAGAGAAGCTAGATTCCTCCCGCGTAGCCAATAGGGTCAATTTTATGAATGCCATCAAAGGGTAGACATCGGAGGATTTCATTAGCTCTAGAGCAGCTTACGCGAGTTTCAGTTACCACCACATTGCTACGAGAATGGAAATTAGTTAAGTCACGAATGGTACTATGAAATGAGGGCTTCATAGCCCCTTTACAATTCCAAAAAAATATATCATTTTTGGGGATAGAGAAGGAGAGAAGGACTCACATTCTTGAGTGATAGTCCTCTTGGTCGACATCCAGTTTCATCCCACCTATTTCAAGTCCTCCTTGGACATTTCTGGGTTCCATGCTAGAGTAATGGCATGCTCCGATAGTTGTAGCTGAGTTTGCTTCGTGATTGTCCTTAGGGTGAAGCTCTCTAACGAGGTCAAGGTATGAATCAACTTGAGTTGGGGAAGGATTCCTTGGATTAGGACCCCTGTTGTCTCCCTTGTCAGGAATTTTCTCTAGCAAATTTTCACTAAAGCTAGTTCCCTTTTTAGAAGGTTCAGTGATATTTCTGAGAGGCTTGATTGTAAGCGAGTCTCAAAGTTGCTTGATGTCCTTTGTTGTAGGGGAAGGAGAAGGGGTAGGTCTAGAGTGAACCTCCACCATGGGTTTGGAATATAGTACCATGCTGGGTGGGTTAAGGGAAGGCAACCATCTCTCTTGCTTAGATCTGTCATAGGGAAGATGAAGCTCTAAGCATTCATCAGCTTTTTGTTCATCCAATCATAGATTGTCAATGGATTCCATCTGATATTGTTGATCATGGATTCACTGAGCTCACTACATGATTGTTGATCCAGATTGCCCAAGGCATAACTTGATAGGGATGGGTTTGTGGGCAAAGCTGGGACCTTATCGCTGAACTGGAAGGAGGTAGAAGTGTGTGGAAGTTTTAGGGTTCCTAAAGGTTCCAAGTCAAAGTGTTCGTGCTTTTAAGCGTGGGATAAGCATTGGAGCTGGAAGTCCCTTTATGCCCTAGGGATTTTAGGCTTTTGGATTTGGGTGGTCTAAGTGTGGTGGGCTTTGAAGGTTTTGTGGGCTTTGTGAGCCAAGGGGTTATGGGTTGGGAAGGTTGTGATGTTGGATAAATAAATGTTTGTTTCACATACAAAACATATGCAGTGGAAAATTAACGAATCTACTTCATTCACAATTGATAACATGTACTATGTAAGTTTCAGAATTTAAGAACAAGAAAGCATACCTTGGTGCGGTGAAATTCAAAACCAAAAGATTAGAAGTACTTGGGAACACTTTTAATCTTCACTCTGATTCTACTTAATGCCCAAGATGTGTGGTCTCTCAATCAATTTCCAAGGAGAGAATAAGAGAGTGTCCAACACTCACACACAAACCATTTCATGTTCTCATGTGATTATAATGAAAACCACTTAGAAAACTCTCATGTGAATAAGCACTTATAAAATTCTGTATGTTTCTCTCCTTAAATATAACTGATTATCTAATTAGGCTAGCCTTTTGGGCCATTCCAATTAGGCTCTAGTGTGTGGCTTGGAGTGAGACCAAAAGGGAACAAATAAGACTCTAGCTCCAATGGGCCTTTGGATTTTCTGTTAACTCTTGACAAGTCCAAAGTTACCATTAATTATATTCAATACCACTATATGAATATAATTACACTCTAGGTCTTATTAATAAATTATATCCCAAGACTTTATTATACATGCAACCCCTTCATTAAAATATTCCTAGTAATACAAAGTCATAAATGTAGACTGTCACTTTGAAGATTACTACATCTTAATCTTTGAGTACCCGATTTAATCATTTATGTTATTCATCATATATTTATGAAATCCAATTCCATAAATATATACTTTAGTAACTCTTTACTAAAATGGTTGGGCCCAACACTCTGAATAACCAAATCCATTAAACTTATCTCAAGGGAATATTTTATATCTCCATTAAGAGATTATGAATTCTATCTTGAGAATATATGTTCCATCAACACTAAATGCGGCTGCCCAACATACTGAGGTTTTGACCATGACTTATAGATCTCACTCCTGATATATCAAAGCAACCTACACTTCATGATCAGGTCCATTATTCTCTCAAGATTTAGAGTTGATGTAAATAGAAGTCGTGAGATTTATTATTCATTTGACAGTCGTTAGGAGAATAATAAATCTCACAGCGGTCCAATTCAATATGTCTTAACTCTTAAAACATATCAACATATCAACTAGAAGTCTACACTTCCATGATCAAGACAAATCATCTCAGTTAATATGTTATAGTCTTCACAGATGAAATGCCCAATTTCATCACCGACTACAAACTAAAATTCTGAGTTTACAAAGAATTTGCGATTTATATCTTCTGTGACTAAATCAGATAAATCGCATACTATGCATCTCATGGACTAAGATAATGTCCCATTAGTTCATTTATAGATAGTCTCATATAATTAAACAATTTAATTATTTATGACATGCCAATAAATTGAATTTTAGGGCATAAACCCCAACATGTGAGCAGGTAGAAGATAGGATGAGTTTACGCTTCTCTTTCCCACTTCCACTTGGTGGGTCTGTGTCAGAATCCATGCTGACATTTGATGCGATGGGAGGGGCTGGCTTGCCATGCTTTGTAGGAGTGAATCTCGGACGGAAGGGTAGTTAATGGGACGAGCTAGCAAGTTGAAAGGACTTTTTGGCACTTTGCTTTTTCCTCGAGACAAGAAGACAAGGACCGAAGGAGTTAGGGGCATCCAAAGGGGGCTCGGAGGAAGGTGGAGGATCGATGATAGAGGTGGCGTTCTCCGAGCTCTGAGCAAGATATCCTTGGATGGAAGAATCAAATGCAGGAGGAGGAGGTGAAGGTTTCCTGATAACATATTGTTAACACTCCTCTTTATGCCCCAAAAGTCCGCATACAAAGCAGAGTGAGTGTATACCTTCATACATGACCTGTTGCTTGACCTTGCTAATAAGGACTTAAAGGCTTGTCCCGACTAACTTGGACGCAAAGCCTTGCATAAAGTCTCCTAGCATTAGAGGTAGTATGGCTATCTATACGTAGAACAGGCCCAATTGAAGAACCTATTTTTAAAAAAATAACTATATCATAGAATTCAATAGGTAATCTAGGGAGACGTTCCCGAATTGCAACTTGAGTAAGGTCCGCTGAGGAGGTAGAGAATTCAGGTTGCCATGGTTTGATGGCTTGGAAATGCTAACCAATGAACCACGGCCCACCTTGAAGAACACGATCTAGGTCCTTCCTCACTTGAAACCAAGCTAGGAAATTATCATGCCCAAGGTCGACTAAGTCTAGGTTACCTGAAGGTGCCCAAAGTTCTCTGACCCTCTGGGATAGGAATTGATACCCAACAGTGCGTCCAAAAGTTTTTATTGTAAGTGCACGGGACCACTGTAATCCGATTCGCACCTTTTCTTCTTTAGAAAGTGAGACTAGGGCAAAGCCTTCACAGAGGTTGTCCTCCTCTGCATCGGATTCGGCATCCTCTTGCATTTGGTCTAACTAGTTGAAAGCACTTTCATATGCTCCAGGCACCTGCCCAACCAGCTTACTTTTGTAGCTGCGGTCTGAGGAAGGGGGGGGGGGGGGGGGGGGGGGGGGGTGTGGGGATGGGAAGGAGTCATTCGTGTGACCGTCCTTAATTTTTTTCGTACTTCTCTGCAGGGTGTCATCTTCTTCACTAGAGGGAGCCGCTAGGTGGGAGAACATTTTCTCAAAACGTCATTCACACATCCATTATAACTTTTTCAATATATATGTTATATAACTTATAATTTATTGCTACGTAAGCAATAACTACAAAATCGCAAAGTTATCCTTGTTTTTCAAAGTTTCCTTTGTAAACTTTTGTAAAGAAATCCACATAGCATTTGTAAATAATAGTGTCTGACCCACATAGCCACTTAACGTGTGTCTTATTTCTTTGCACAGTTTCCTTATTGAAGGAAACAACAAGTATAAGAATTTGTGCGTAACTAATACACCAAGTCACCAACATGGGGCTCCTACTTTTTTTTTTTTTTTTTAATTACAACAAAACAATTTTACATGCGTGAAAAACTATATTTCCTTTTACTGTTCATTGTCTTCAATCTTAGACATCAATTTTTTAGATTTTATCAAATACAACCATAATCTTTAAAAGACCACAACTTTCTCATTTTAAGTCTAAATTAAGCGAGTAAACTGTCGTTTTAAAGCTTATGGAATGTACATTCAAAACATTAAAAAATATTTGACATTAAACAAGATTTAATGGGACAAACTAAGCCTGTAATTTTCAGATCACATGTAAACATTCAAAATTGTAGTTTTTTTTTTTTTTTTCACTGTTTACATGCCATAACATGCCTTAAAAATTACAGATCTAAAAATTAAAAATTACTTAAAATTTTAATTTTTAGCAGGCATATAGGATTATATATTTCAGAGATCATGGCATCATTCAAGAGTGAAAACAAGCATAAAACGGCTCTAATACCATTGTTGAATAAAATATACCTTTGGTGAAATGGATTACCAAATTGCCAGATCTTGTTCTTTGCTTGCTTTACTAACTCCACACAATCTCTTCTCCTTTGTGGAATACCTCCAAGTCACCGGAGAGGCTACTAGAGTCTCTCCAAATTTCCACGCTCCAAATTCTAGGAAACGGTAGATGGTGTCCCAAAGAGATGGCTTATTTTGAGGGAGCACTCTAAAAATATACATATGTTCACTCACGGTAACTCTTAATCTGATTGATATAGAAGTACTTTAAATACTTGTTAAGATTCACCCACTATTAGATATGTTGATAGGCCAAGAATGTATTGACCCCTTTGTGATAAATTAACCAATTGATTTAGCTAAGTTAATTAATTAATTCAATTAATATGCAAAACGCATGGTAGCACAAACAAATCATTAACTAAGATAATATGCAGCGGAAAATAAAGTTGATATGGTGATTTGTTTACAAATGGGGAAAACCTCCAAGGCAAAAACCCCATCGGGTGAATTTAAGGTCACCACTCTCAAGAATTCACTATTATCACAACAAGCGGTTACAAGTAAAGGAATCCCAGTACCTTATACCAACCTACAGTTGAACCCCTACCCCAATACACAATTGGACTTATTCTGTAGTGACAATATCTCCTTTCAATGCACGTCTCCCAGTACATGACTAACCAATTGATGTGCAGATCCCAGTACGCGGCTTACTCACCAACTTGAGAAAGATGTTGGCTGCAAAGTTCTTCAGTTCATCATCACGATGAAAATCATGAAGCTCCTTGGTTACAAAACCCAATGGCGTACAAATGCAGCAGCATCTTCAAGAGAAAGATGAGCAGATGTGGATGAAGCTAAAGAAGCTAGAGGAGTCCTCGTCTCGGTCCGTGGCTGCTTCGGTCAAAGTTGGGCCTCACTTCGTCTAACGGTAGCAGCGTCGATGGCACCCATGACGGGGAAGTGATCAGACTCAGGATAGGTGACAGAGAAGTGGCAAATGATCCCCGTGATAGCCGAAGGAAAGATAAGCTTATCACGGGTCACCGTATCCCTATAGACATCTATAAGGGAGAGAATGAAGTGAGAAGGGAAGTCTATAGAAAAGTCCTCTAAGAGGGATAACAAAAATAAAGCACGAGGCCCTGTGATAGAGTTATAGTGAGACAATGGATGGAGAGCGAATGTCATCACCATGTTAAGGAACCTCGGACCTTTAGCAAAGGTCGAGCAAGGGGTGTTTTGACGACCACCCCAAGATGAAGGTTTCTCACAAAATAAAGACTTGAGTTCGTCTTTAGACACAGTATTAAGATGATTACAGCTAGCGTAGTCAAGATGCGGAAGAAGAAGGAGTAGATGTGGATAAAGCTAAAGAAGCTAGAGGAGTCCTCGTCTCGGTCCGTGGCTGCTTCGGTCAAAGTTGGGCCTCACTTCGTCTAACGGTAGCAGCGTCGATGGCACCCATGATGGGGAAGTGATTAGACTCAAGATAGGTGACAGAGAAGTGGCAAATGATCCCCGTGATAGCCGAAGGAAAGATAAGCTTATCACGGGTCACCGTATCCCTATAGACATCTATAAGGGAGAGAATGAAGTGAGAAGGGAAGTCTATAGAAAAGTCCTCTAAGAGGGATAACAAAAATAAAGCACGAGGCCCTGTGATAGAGTTATAGTGAGACAATGGATGGAGAACGAATGTCATCACCATGTTAAGGAACCTCGGACCTTTAGCAAAGGTCGAGCAAGGGGTGTTTTGACGACCACCCCAAGATGAAGGTTTCTCACAAAATAAAGACTTGAGTTCGTCTTTAGACACAGTATTAAGATGATTACAGCTAGCGTAGTCAAGATGCGGAAGAAGAAGGAGTAGATGTGGATAAAGCTAAAGAAGCTAGAGGAGTCCTCGTCTCGGTCCGTGGCTGCTTCGGTCAAAGTTGGGCCTCACTTCGTCTAACGGTAGCAGCGTCGATGGCACCCATGATGGGGAAGTGATTAGACTCAAGATAGGTGACAGAGAAGTGGCAAATGATCCCCGTGATAGCCGAAGGAAAGATAAGCTTATCACGGGTCACCGTATCCCTATAGACATCTATAAGGGAGAGAATGAAGTGAGAAGGGAAGTCTATAGAAAAGTCCTCTAAGAGGGATAACAAAAATAAAGCACGAGGCCCTGTGATAGAGTTATAGTGAGACAATGGATGGAGAACGAATGTCATCACCATGTTAAGGAACCTCGGACCTTTAGCAAAGGTCGAGCAAGGGGTGTTTTGACGACCACCCCAAGATGAAGGTTTCTCACAAAATAAAGACTTGAGTTTGTCTTTAGACACAGTATTAAGATGATTATAGCTGGGGTAGTCAAGATGCGGAAGAAGAAGAAGCAGATGTGGATGAAGCTAAAGAAGCTAGAGGAGTCCTCGTCTCGGTCCGTGGCTGCTTCGGTCAAAGTTGGGCCTCACTTCGTCTAACGGTAGCAGCGTCGATGGCACCCATGACGGGGAAGTGATCAGACTCAGGATAGGTGACAGAGAAGTGGCAAATGATCCCCGTGATAGCCGAAGGAAAGATAAGCTTATCACGGGTCACCGTATCCCTATAGACATCTATAAGGGAGAGAATGAAGTGAGAAGGGAAGTCTATAGAAAAGTTCTCTAAGAGGGATAACAAAAATAAAGCACGAGGCCCTGTGATAGAGTTATAGTGAGACAATGGATGGAGAGCGAATGTCATCACCATGTTAAGGAACCTCGGACCTTTAGCAAAGGTCGAGCAAGGGGTGTTTTGACGACCACCCCAAGATGAAGGTTTCTCACAAAATAAATACTTGAGTTCGTCTTTAGACACAGTATTAAGATGATTACAGCTGGGGTAGTCAAGATGCGGAAGAAGAAGGAGCAAATGTGGATGAAGCTAAAGAAGCTAGAGGAGTCCTCATCTCGGTCCGTGGCTGCTTCGGTCAAAGTTGGGCCTCACTTCGTCTAACGGTAGCAGCGTCGATGGCACCCATGACGGGGAAGTGATCAGACTCAGGATAGGTGACAGAGAAGTGGCAAATGATCCCCGTGATAGCCGAAGGAAAGATAAGTTTATCACGGGTCACCGTATCCCTATAGACATCTATAAGGGAGAGAATGAAGTGAGAAGGGAAGTCTATAGAAAAGTCCTCTAAGAGGGATAGCAAAAATAAAGCACGAGGCCCTGTGATAGAGTTATAGTGAGACAATGGATGGAGAACGAATGTCATCACCATGTTAAGGAACCTCGGACCTTTAGCAAAGGTCGAGCAAGGGGTGTTTTGACGACCACCCCAAGATGAAGGTTTCTCACAAAATAAAGACTTGAGTTCGTCTTTAGACACAGTATTAAGATGATTACAGCTAGGGTAGTCAAGATGCGCTACCCTCAGTATGTGTAGCACCTCAGATATAAGATCTAGAGTGACTACAATGCGCATACCCCGAACGTGAGTGAAGAAATGAGATACAAAATAGTCGAATTCATGCGTGTTAGAGTAAAACTCCTGTATGATCATGAAAGGACAAGTGACCGGAATGCCACACAGTGACTCCCAACCCCTACTGTAGATGACAGTAGGAAGGTTAGTATTGGAAAAGTCTGATAAGATGACTTGGCATTCCGAATGAATGCCTTGTCGAGAAAAGTTCTCTGAAAAGTCCTTACAGGCTTTATCATCATGGAACCTGACATGTGAGGGGGTAGAATCAAAAGAAGATGCCCTGGAATGAAGAGGGTTCCGGGACAGAGCAGATTTTCATTTAGGTGACAGAGCAACTAACCGAGAGAGAGAGAGAGAGAAAGAGAGAGAAGCAAAAAAGCACCAAACATAATTAATATCAAAAAGATAGAAAAAAGAAGGTACATATACATGAAAAATGGATGAACATGTGACATGCAATATTAAAAACATCATGGGCTCAGCCCAATCCAAACCTACCAGAACACATGCTTGCAACAAAGTAAACACACATCTAAAATGCTTGAATCATTGTTAAAATGCAAATGTGATGCAATGCATGAACATTTTAAGATCATTTGAACAAAACCCATCCCAAAAATTTTGCAAAAACCTCATTAATTTTGGAAAATCCTAAAATCTTTCAAAAAGTCCAAAAGTTTGGTCAAAAACATAAAATGCATGATTAAATGAGAGAAATAGTACCATACTAGAGGAAGATTGAGTAGGGAAGAGGTTTAGAGTGAGAGGAGGGTGTTTGGGAAGGTGAGGAGTCAGAAAGGGTCGAGAGAGATCAAGAAAAATGCATGAGAAATCGCGCTGACCCTTTATATAAAAATTCACGATTCTCGATGGATGGAGAGGTATCGAGAGGAAACAAGATTTAAAACCCGATGGATAGAGCTATCGAGGAGCTATCTAAAGGTGTCCACAGCAAAAGAACCTCAATGGATCGAGAAGCTATTAAGCATCTATCGGCATACAAAAACTTCCTTGATGAATCAAGAAACTGTCGAGAAGCTATCAAGGCAAATTCTCAAAAACTTCGATGGATCAAAAATGTGATAACAACTATCGAGAAAGGAAGATCAAGAGGCTCGATAGATAGCTTAGCTGTCGAGAGGTATTGAGAAGCTGTCGAGATTGCTCAAAAATAGTTTTTCAAGAAAAGAAAAAAACACAGACATGAATGCAATCAAATATGCTACTCAACCAAAGATCCAAACAACATTTTAAGCTCTCAAAACATCTTTCAACAAGAAAAATGTCAAGCATTTAGATCCAAAACACACACACACTAAACAAGTCTAACCAATTTTATATTTCAAAAACAAGTCAAGACAATTTAGTGAGCATACATTGACACATGTATTTTGTGATGGTCAAGTCACATTGTACCTGCACATGTTTCAAAAGTAGCAAAGAATATTGTGTGTTATGTGTGAAAAACATCACAAGATCGCATTAGTGTCTACACGTTGTGATGAATTGAGATATGAGAAAATCACTTTAACTCACACATAATCATAATTACTTGATGGGGACTATCACTTTCAAGGTACATCCTATAACTCCCACATCTTCTAGAAGACACGCTTGCAATCATATATAAAGAATTTTGGTTCTTTTTGCTTTTATTTATCTTTGCATATTTTCTTTTGTTAAGCATATCATGCATGGGCATATAAGAGAGGGAAAAGAAATACCCAATGATATTAAGCTTTTGACATTGCACTTTTGCTATGTCGAAGCATACAGATGTCATTTCATGATTGATGGGCAATAGTGGTGAGATGGTTATTTATGCCTTTCTCTTAGGATTTTCTAGTTCTTCCCATCAAAAAGAGTGATACGAGTGTTAAGTACAAGAAATTACTTAATCTTACTCATCACAAACATGAGCCACAAAGCTCACTTGCTTAGTTATGCATAAAGATGCTCATCTAAGCTACAAAATGTAAAAAGTTTAGAAAACTTTATTTCAATGGCCATCTAAGGTACATAAGTACCAATGTCCACATACACACACTATTTTTGTATTTTTCTAATTTTTCAATTTTTTTTTATGAGACAAACAAAATAAATCAAAACTGAAAACAAACAGAAAAAAACATGTTCAACAAAGCATAGCATAAAACTAGACTGACTCAAAACAAGAAAGCAAAACACACAAGGGAGAGAGAGAAAAGTGACAAAATCACTTCGAGCCTTTTCCTTCCACACCTTGGAAGAACCTTTCCGTTTAGTGAACCCATGATCCAGCGGTGAAGATGAAGAATTGAAATCATGAGGGTTTTGAGTAGCTCTCCAAAAGGAGCAAAAGAGGATGGAAACTGATTCTAGTTTCCCAAAGAGATCATACTGTTGCTCTGTTGAGTGGCTAACTACCTATAGCAATTAGGTTGAGTATGTCTGATTGTTCCATAGTGATGGTAAAGATACTGCTTCTTTTGTTTAGACTTTTGAGTAGTACCCTTCTTAGTCTTAGGGTTTTCAGCCTCTTTCTTAACAAGTTTAGAAGGTTCTTCTAAGATAGATTTACCCTTGTCTATGTTCTCACTAGTTAAAACAGTTTTGACATTAGTGTTCTCAAATTCAACATTATTAGCAGGACAAACAAAAACAGTAATACTAGAGGAAGCAATATTAGGAGAAGAGAAATCATACCGTAACCTGGTTCGATCGGAAGCAGATATCTTTAAGCTGAGCATCTCACAAGCTTTGCACTTGAAGTCCTCTCCAATTGAGCTCTGATTTGAAACAACTCCACTTCAAGCTTCTTGGTCTTCTTAGCGAAGAAATTATTCTCAAATCCCAGTGCTCTAATGATTTGATTAGCTTCATCAAACTTTGTGGAGATTTCTTCTCGTTCAAGCTCCACATCATTGAGCTTTTTGGTGGCCAACCTATACAAACTCTTATGCTTTTCCGAGACTTTGTATAATTTTGCATAGGCTGTGTAGATGTCATCTTGCTCATCCATCTTTTCAAACTTAGACTCCACCAAATCCTCTTCTTCATCCACGTCTTCAACAATCCCCTTAGCAGGATTTACAGTGGCAGTGAAGGCATTTAAGATTCCATCATCCTCATTGTCCAAGTCATCCTTAGGCTTGGTGTCACTTAAGGTAGCAACAAGGGCCTTGCTTTTCCCAATGGTCTTGAGATACATTAGGCACTCTTGTTTCATGTCTCCAAAGCCTTGACATCTGAAACACTTAGGTCTTAAGGGAATAGTGTACTGACCGCTATCCCTAGCATCCTTCTTCCCTTTGTCTTGGCTCTTGAATAAGGACAAACTGGACTACTTGCAGTCTTTGTCAAATCCTTTAGCATTGGTATTCTTCATAAAATTTTTGAATGGCCTTGTAATGTAGGATTTCATTTTAGAATCTTCAACGTCTAAAGACTCATCAGTGTCACTGCTTTTGGCCTTCAATGCCATGCTCTTGCTCTTGCTCTTGTTTAATTTCCCGATCCTAGTCAAACCCAACTCATAGGTTTGCAGATTGCCAACCAGCTCTGTCAAAGGAATTTTGTCGATGTCCTTTGATTCCTCAATCGTGGTGATCTTGGCATGAAATCTCTCGGGTAGAGATCTGAGCACCTTTCTAACAATCTTGGGTTCGGGAATGGTTTCCCCAAGATTAAAGGCTGAGTTCACTATGTCCTTAAGTTTGGCATAGAACTCATCGAACAACTCATCTTTCTCCATCTTGATCTCTTCGAAGCTTGTAGTGAGCCTCTAAAGTTTCAAATCCTTAGCAGCCTTGGTTCCCTCATAGGTTTTCTAGAGAATGGTTCTTGCTTCCTTTGCAGTTTTGGTAGAGGATATCGTTTTAAACTCCTCATTTATGACTACACTGAACAACGCATTCAATGCCCTGCTGTTGAAGTTAGCCGCCTTGATCTGAGCATCATCCCAATTGGCTAGCGCTTCCTTTGGCTTGGTTTAACCTATCTCCATAGCTTGTCATACCTTTTCATCTAATGACTACAAGAAAGCTCTCATGTGTACTTTCTAGTAAGAATAGTTAGTGCCATCAAATAAAGGAGTTATAATCAACGATTGTCATCTGTCCATGACAACAGGGGTCATTGGATCACACGGCAAAGATTAACCCTAATCAGAGTGAACCTGGCTCTGATACCACTTGATAGGCCAAGAATGTATTGACCCATTATGACAAATTAATCAATTGATTTAGTCAAGTTAATTAATTAATTCAATTAACATGCAAAATGCGTGGTAGCACAAACAAATCACCAACTAAGATAATATGCAACGGAAAATAAAGTTGACACGGTGATTTGTTTACAAATGGGGAAACCTCTAAGGTAAAAACCCCACCGGGTGAATTTAAGTTCACCACTCCCGAGAATTCACTATTATCACAACAAGCGGTTATAAGTAAAGGAATCTCAGTACCTTACACCAACCTATAGTTGAACTTTTACCCCAACCTATAGTTGAACTTTTACCCCAATACACAATTGGATTTATTATGTAGTGACAATCTCTTCTTTCAATGCACGGCTCCCAGTATATGACTAACCAATCGATGCGCAGATCCCAGTATGTGGCTTACTCACCAACTTGAGAAAGATGTTGGTTGCAAAGTTCTTCAATTCATCAACACGATAAAGATCAGGAAGCTCCTTCGTTACAAAACCCAACGGCATACAAACGCAGTAGCTTCTTCAAGAGAAATTCTGTCTCTGGTCACAATTTGCATGAACAAAACTTTGCCTCACACTTGCGCAACCTTTGACGACCCTTAAAATAATCCTTATATTTGTTTAGAGTTGTGAGAAAAGGAAACCTAAACATTTATACACGAATTGGTGTGAAATCAAATCTGAAAAACTGATTTTCATAAATCTTGATAGATAGGTTATCTGTCGAGCATCGGGCTAAACAAGCCTTTTAAACCTTGATAGATGCTATTTGTCAAGTTTTAAATCCAGCACTTCTTCACTTCTTTCTTAGATAGATTTGCATGGTTTTATACTTGGACTTGAAATCTTGTTCCTTGAAGTATCAAACACATCCTAGATTTACCCAATTACAAGTAAAGTGCGATTTGTCAAAGGATTAGTCAATTCTAAATGACATATGTTCCTAACATGATTCATATATGTCCTAACATATGTGATCCCTAAAAGTACTTAAGTGCTAAGTTTAAAATACTCCACTACTGATCTTAACAACTACTATCAATATCAGTTAGTTTAAATTTAAACTTTCTTATTAGATAACCCATATGGACGATCCATGGACCATGGTTTATGGGTTGGGTCAAACCAGCCCAATTTCTAAAACGAAGAATTTTAAACTACACTAATGTAGGAAAACACTTGGTTTGCATGAAATATGAAACCAAACAGTGAAAGACAATAGAATCTACTTCTACAATATGTGATAACATACTAACTTTAAATCTTAGATAGATAGTTTGAAAAAACACACCTTGCTACAATGAAATTGAAAACAAAATAGAGATTTGATCTTAAGAACACCTTTAATCTCCACCTCAATCCCACAAAAGAACCCTAGACAGTGGGTTTTAATTGTTAGAAACCTTGAAGAATAATTCTTCTTCTTGGCTCGAAGCAAATTGTTCAGTTTCTTTTCTCTGTGTATGTTCTTTATGACAATGACTTCCCTTTCTGAAAACAAACCTACGTAAAAACTAATTAGCAATTATTTTTTATTTTAAATAAATAACTATTTCTTTTTTCCTTTTTTTTATAACATAACTAATTAATAAATTAATGCTTTTACTTTGTGGCTTGAGAAGAGACCAAAGGATGTGATAAAGCTCTAGCTCTAATGGGATTTGGGACTCTTGTCAACTTTTAACAAACCCAAAGTTACCATTAATTATATTTAAGTCTACTATGAAAATGTAATTGCACTATAGACTTTATTAATTAAAATATATCCCAAGACTCAATTATATTATCATTTGACCCCTCAATAAAGCACCCATAGACCATAGTGAAACAAAATCATAGAATAACCGTCGCTTTGTAAATTACTATTTTATTCATGGAGTCCTTGGTTTAATTTTTTAGTTTTACTAACATTTTATTAAATTGAATTTCATTAAATATAAACTTTAGTAACTCTTTACTATAGTGGTCATGCCTAGTAATTTGAATGCATAAACTTATCTCAAGAGGATATATTGTGTCTTTTATCAAGATTATGGATTCTATCTTGAGAATATGTGTTCTCTCAACACTACATGTGATTGTCTAACATAGTAATATTTGACTATTTGATTAAGATTACACTCCAAATATATCAAAGCAACCGACATTTCATGATTGGGTTCATAATCCCCTAAAGATTGAGAGTCTATGAAAATAGAAGTCATGAGATTTATTATTCAATTGATAGTTGTTAATAGAATAATAAATCTCACAATGGTATAATTTTATGTGTCTTACACACTTAAGAAGTCACTCCAACTAGAAATTTCTACTTTCATGATAAAAAAAAATCATCTTAGATGATATGTTATAGTTTTTATAGATGAAAGACTTAATTTCATCACTGACTACGAACTAAGGTTTTGAGTTTATAATGAATTTGTGATTTATATCTTCTGTAACTAAATTACATAAGTTGCATATAATGCATATCATGAATTGAAATATAATGTCCAATTACTTCATGTTCTAATAGTCTCATAAAATTAAACACTTTAATTACTCATATTATGTCATACAAATTGAATTTTAGGGCACAACTCCGGCCTCAACCATGGTATGGATCAACATGTTGGGAAAACAATCATACCTATCATGCATGAAATAAGCAATGAAAACAAAATTAGAACCTACTTCATATATTGCACATTCACAAGAAAACATGAATATGAAATTTGTAGGTTGCACCAAATGATTACTTTCTCAATGCGATAGGTGGCTATATTGCTCTTGTACCAAGTGACTACTTTTATCAAAGAATTGAGTAAATTACATTATTCCCTTATCATGAAAGGTGGTTTTCAAATTAAACCCTAAAATTTTAAAAAGTTTAAATTAAAAAAAAAAAAAAAAAAAGGAAAAAAGCAATTTACACTAGTCAACTTTGCCCAAAAATCATTTAGTCCTTTAAGTTTGAAATTGGACATATTAGTTCGATAACTTTGCCAAAAATTATAATAATCCTTTAAGTTTGAAGTTGATAATTTTTGTCAGTTCGTTTAGACCCCTTAACCCAACAGATTAACCTAGAGAATTAGCCAAGTGATTAACTTAGGTAATTTAATTAAAACTAGGTTAACACAAATATAACAAAAATAACAAAGCAGCGGAAAATAAACAACACAAAGATCTGATAACCCAGGAAACCACACCGGTAAAAACCTGGGGAGGATTTGACCTAGCTATCCTCAAGGTAAACTGAATCCACTATGAAAGAATCGAAGTTTACACAATAGAACTTAGACCACTAACATTCTATTGCTACCCGAGTGTAGGAAACTTACTACCATGACCCCATGATAGCTCCGAGATCCACGGACTCCTTCTTTCCGGAATTCTTCAACAAATCCACAAGCGCACCTGCTTGTATATCTTTGTGTTCTCTTGATTCTGCAACTGTAACGATCTACACAACTCTTGACATAAATCTCAAGTTTGTAAACCCTAAGTGTAAGTGAAGGTAAACACCTCTAGATCTCACAATGAGATTCACAAACACAGCAAAACAGAACTCTAAAAACGTGGCTAGGGTTTTCCCTTTTATACTTAGGGCAAACATAAAACCCTATACATTAAAACGGGCTTGGGCTGAGTTGGAATTTTCTGCAGAAAAACGTTCTGCACGATTTTCGATCGATCGAGTCTAATTTTCGATCGATCGAGTCATACAGAAAGTTAAAGATAATTCTGCATAAAAACTCGATTCCAACTTTACATTAAACCCCATACTTTGAGCAAGTCTAACACACGACTCAACATTGTTTTGATCATGGTTTGCCAACATACAAATTGAAGTTCTAAATACATTAGTTCCTAATCTTTAGAACCTAACAAACTCCCCCTTTGGTAATCCGTGACAAAACACAGACTTAACAAAAAGCTCAAAGTTACAAATTGAAATAGCCCATTACAATAAAATAGCCACTCACCAATTCAACCTAAACTACTATCTAACAGTTGCAAAGTAGACAGCAGCTCGACTGAAAGCAACCTGTATATTCCTGTAACACTTAACAAACACATAAACGCATGTGTGGAAAAAAACAGGAAATACATAAATAAAAATTTCTTAATTTCACATGACACAAAATAAAGACATATATCATGAATAACATCATCAATATAAATCAATAAGCAGAGTAGTAGCATAGTGAAATAAGAAACATATACACACAAATGTATCTCAACAAAATAAATCTCCTAAACAAGAGCTAAAAATGAGAATACACAGTGAAGCATCTAGATACAATCTAATAACTCCACAAGCTCCGCAGTATCACTACCAAGTAAACAAAAACTCCCCCTAAAATGTAAATCTCCATAAAAAAATCTCCTAGATACAATGAACTATGTACTCCCCCTTTTTGTGACGAATTGCCAAAGGGCACTCACTCATCATCAAAAGGTGGAGGAGGAGATCGACGAGAGCTCGCCAAATCCGCTCGCAACGCACGTAGCTCATCAAGGATGTCCACCAAAAGCTGACCATGAGCCGCCTGAACGGTCACGACAGTATCAAGAGTCCGACGAAGGTCAGAAACCTCATCAAATGGTGGAGGAACATCAGCAGCAACAGCAGGATCAGAAGAAGTCCCAGCTGCATGAGTATCTGTAGAAGAAGAAGGGGGTGGAGTGACATCGGAAGGCTCTACCCTAGCACGCTTAGAGCTAGCTCGAAGTTGAGCAGCCCTTTGCCTCAAAAAGGTAGCACCGATAGGAGCAACAACATGAACAGGCTCAGAAGCAGGATACTCACCAAAACCAAGAAAAAGGAGAATCCTATGAATGAAAACAGGGAAAAACAAAGCATGAGCCGTAGAACTAGACCGATGAACCTCGTTCAAAGAACGAAGGAACAGATGCGGAAAACTGATAGGAGCATCAGTGACCAAAGCATACAAAAAGACACACCTCTCAAGAGGAATGGTGTGGACATGCGAAATAGGCCACAAAGAATGACATGCTATCCTAAAGAAAAGATAGTGCAGCTCAGACAGCTCAGCAGAAGTGATCCGAGGATCAGAACCCCACTGAATAGAAGACCCAGTGATGTATGACAGGACGTCATCAAGGGGAGGCGACTCCTCGTAAGGAAAAACGGGATGGTCCACAATGGGCACCCCAAGAGCATCAGACACCTCCGAAGGGGTAATGCGATACTCCACACCACGTAACCACACCTTAACCAAGGTGTCGTTATCATAGACATGAATAGAGAGATTCGAATAGAATTCTCTAATCAAGGTGGCAGGAGGAGGAGAATGCTCATACTCGAGCAAAAGTAACCAACCCCGACGCTCAAAGTTACGACGCACCTCAGGATCCAGCTCATCTAAGATAACCCTACGCTCAGCCCAAATCTAACGCCTAAGGTTCAAAGTCTCATAAGTGACTTGGTTTGACGCACTAGGGAACCTCTCAGTGTCAAAGGAAGGAGAAGGATCAGAAGTCCTATGGGCTCTAGTTTTCCTAGGCATAGTGCTAAGGAAAAGATAGACACAGAAAGAAAAAAAACAAAAACAATACCAAGGGCAGACTGCAAGTTAGCACAAAAAAAATAGAATATAACAATTCTATATGATGCATGAACATAAACATTAAATGATGCATGTACTAATGCAGTGACATGTTCAATTTTGATCCAAATTAACAAAATTGGCTTGAGCATTCGATATTCATCAAAAATACCCAATTTGAAAAACCCTAATTTTCAAAACACAACAAATTGATAAATTGATAAACACAATATTCAATTAACTCAATATAATGATCAAATTAATCAATCCAACAAGCCAATTTCATCAATTTCAATCCAATTGAACAAAAACCCCAAATTTGCTCAAATTCCAGCCCTAGAATATCAAATTTCCTTCAAACCACCAAAATAATCCAATTAAACCACATGATGTGTTTAGACAAGGTGTCCCCACAAAAACCCATAAAGATTTTGAGAAAGAATCATTCAAAAACAACCCCAAAAATAGAAAATTCCTAAATGCCAAAATTACCCAAATATGCATGAAAAAATGCATGAAAATAGAAAATAAATGCAAAAGGAAGGGTATAAGGGACTTACCAGCTGAGGGAGAGAGAGAATGTGCAAAAGATTCGGAGGAAAACGACAAAATCTCTCAAAAACTCTTTGACCGGTTGGTAGGAGACAAAAAAGGAGGTTTGAAAAGTTTTGAACAAGTGAATAGACATTTGAAAAACTCCTTTTGTTAAAACAGCCGGCATGATTTTCGATCGATCGAATATTACATTCGATCGGTCGAAAACTTATTCGATTGATCCAAAAACAACTTGGATCGATCGAACCAACCAGAGAGATTTGTGAGCAATTTAAAACATTTTCGATCGGTCGAAAATCAGTTTCGATCGATCGAAATTCTGGAAAAATCAGATTTTTGAAAAACCAAACATTTTAGATCAAAAACTCCTCAAAGCAACAGATTTGAAAAATCAAATGCATGAGTATGAGATGAGATGTTTTCCAAAAACACATGTATTCATTCCAGATTTTCCAAAGCATAATTTTCTCTCAATATACCCAAAAACAAACAACAAACAAGCAAACATGTTTTGCATCAAATTCCCAAAATTCTCAAACTTGGTTGGTCAGGCCAAAAACATACACTATATCATGTACACAATTCTAGCAAAGAATAGCTTGTGTAGTGTGTGCAACTAGCAAAAGTTTGAGAAACATGTGAGGTGATATACACATAGAGATCAATCACAATTTCTACAAAATCCATCACATGAATTTGAAAGAGACTATCCCTTAAAGAGTTACATCCTATAACTCCCACATCTCCTAGAATAAGAGCTTGCAATCATGTAAGTTTCTTGATTTGCCTCATTATTCAAATTTATTGATTAGAAACTTAATAAAAGCCGGGATAATGTACACACCAATTTTATTTAGAATTTGTGAGATTATTATAGTCCAATAATGTACACACCAATTTTAATGAGAGGCTACACCTTATGTTCTTTTTATGCATGTGCTACACTTTCTCGAGCATAAAATCTTATGATATGCACTAAGGTGTTCATGATTGGCTAATAAACAGTGGTGAGATGGTTATTTATGCCTTTCTCAAAAAGTTCAAGTCCAACAATCAAAGACATAAGACTTCAAGATCAAGATCATGTGATTAACAAATATAGCATCTTCCCACACAACATGCACAACAAGACTTTAGCTAGTAAAGTGCAATAGAAATAAGTGCATCAAAGCTAAACAAGATACATACATAAGATATGTAATTTTGATTGACCAACCTTGTCTACAAATTCAAGGAAAAATAGCAAAACACAATTTGCAAAAAAATTTTTTTTTTTTTAATTTTTTTTTTAAACAAAGAAACAAACATCCTAGAATGAAATGCATGAATGTAATGCAGTGCAAATCCTAGAAACAAAGGTCACAAAAGTTAGAGCAATAAAGCACAAGGACCATGTCAGATAGACTCAATTAGATTGAGCCTTTTGCATCCAAGACTTCTTAGATGCAACTCTTGCATTGGAGTTATGATTCACATCAGAATTCTGAGCAACTCCAGGATTGGAATAAAGGTTTAACGCCTTTACCAATTCACCAATAAGTACCATAGGATCATGTGCTTGAGGCACAGGTACTTTAGTTTTATTTGCTCGCTTCGCAGCTTGCAATTTAAAACAATTTGGACGTATGTGTCCAGGTTTTCCACAAAAATGACAAACCCATGCAGGCTTATCATGCAATTTGCCCTTAGTAGAAGTAGACGCTCTAGAATGAGAAGCATGAAGATCAACCCTAATCTTTCTAGGTGGAGGAACATTAACAGGTTTGACAGGTTCACTCAGCGAGGGTTTAACAATCTCACTCTTAGGAGGTTCAGAAGAAGGAACAAATTTAGTGGAAGAAGGTTTAAGCACAGAAATACTTTCCTCATAACCTAAACCAGTTTTATCAGAAGGAGACTTTTGAATACTCAACATGTGATCAAGTTTGGAGCTTGCAGACCTATTAGTTTGTTCTTTAGCAACAGATAAATCAAGTTCCAAACATTTGACTTTATCAAGTAAGAGCATGTTCTCAGTTTTCACATTATTCAAAAGCTCATTTGCATCAAACAATTTAACAAGTAAATTTTTCTTTTCAAGTTCAAGAGATGCAATTTTCTTCAAGCCTAACTCAACATTCATGGCATCCTTTGCAGCAACTTTGCAAAGTTTATTGTAGGCTTCCTATAAATCTGCATCCTCAGAGAGTTCCCCATCAGAAGGGTTCTCTTCAACAGATATGCTTTCATTGACTACAGTGGTAGCAGTGAAAGCAATGAAGTTTCCATCCTCATCACTGGCGGATTCATTGTCGGAAACTTCGTCATCACTAAGGGTTACAGCCATAGCCTTACCCTTAGACCTCAAATAAGTAGGACATTCAGACTTTAAATGACCATACCCTTGACAACCATAACATTGTTGTCCCAAAGAATTATTAGAAGATTGACCTACTTTCTCCTTAGGTTTCTCAAGGTTATTAACCTTAGTGGGTTCATTCTTCCTAAAATTTTTAGGTTCAACAGTGTTCTTGCCTCTTGCCCTTCTGTTACTATTTCTCAGAAAGTTTCTAAAGTTATTGGCAAGATAGGCAATCTCTGTAGCAGAGAGATCATCATCAAATCCACCATCATCAACATCATCAACAGACTTAAGAGCCATTGATTTGGATTTGTTAGTCTTGGGGAGGTCTAACTCATAGGACTGAAGAGATCCTACAAGCTCATCCACAGGGATGGAGTCCACATCCTTACTCTCAGTGATGGCAGTCACTTTGGGTCTAAAATCTTCAGTCAAAGATCTAAGAATCTTCCTAACAATTTTAGGTTGATCATAGATTTCACCCAAATTATAAGCAGAATTAACAATATCATTCAATTTAGCATAGAACTCATCAAAAGATTCATCATCATTCATTCTTATGCTTTCAAATCTAGAAGTTAATTGCTGCAACTTATTAATTTTAACTGCCTTCGTGCCTTCATGCACAGTCTGGAGGATTTTCCAAGCAGTATGAGCAACCTCAACATTAGAGATTCTCTTAAATTCCTCCATGGAAACAGCATTAAAAATAGCATTCATGGCTTTGCTATTAAAAGCGGCTGCCTCCTTTTGAGAAGTTTGCCACTCACTCACAGGAGTAGTGGGCTTCTCCCATCCGTATTCAACGGAATTCCAAACTCTCTCATCTATGGATTTCAGGAAGGCTTTCATCCTTACTTTCCAATATGCATAGTTGTTTCCATCAAAGTGAGGTGGAACAACAAGAGAGTGTCCGTGTTCCATGACAACAGGGGTCAAGGATCAGCTTAAAGATCAAAGGATCAAACAAAAAAGCTACCCGCTCTGATACCACTTGTCAGTTCGTTTAGACCCCTTAACCCAACAGATTAACCTAGAGAATTAGCCAAGTGATTAGCTTAGGTAATTTAATTAAAACTAGGTTAACACAAATATAACAAAAATAACAAAGCAGCGGAAAATAAACAACACAAAGATCTGATAACCCAGGAAACCACACCGGTAAAAACCTGGGAGGATTTGACCTAGCTATCCTCAAGGTAAACTGAATCCACTATGAAAGAATCGAAGTTTACACAATAGAACTTAGACCACTAACATTCTATTGCTACCCGAGTGTAGGAAACTTACTACCATGACCCCATGATAGCTCCAAGATCCACGGACTCCTTCTTTCCGGAATTCTTCAACAAATCCACAAGTGCACCTGCTTGTATATCTTTGTGTTCTCTTGATTCTGCAATTGTAACGATCTACACAACTCTTGACATAAATCTCAAGTTTGTAAACCCTAAGTGTAAGTGAAGGTAAACACCTCTAGATCTCACAATGAGATTCACAAACACAGCAAAACAGAACTCTAAAAACGTGGCTAGGGTTTTCCCTTTTATACTTAGGGCAAACATAAAACCCTATACATTAAAACGGGCTTGGGCTGAGTTGGAATTTTCTGCAGAAAAACGTTCTGCACGATTTTCGATCGATCGAGTCTAATTTTCGATCGATCGAGTCATACAGAAAGTTAAAGATAATTCTGCATAAAAACTCGATTCCAACTTTACATTAAACCCCATACTTTGAGCAAGTCTAACACACGACTCAACATTATTTTGATCATGGTTTGCCAACATACAAATTGAAGTTCTAAATACATTAGTTCCTAATCTTTAGAACCTAACAATTTTAGTTCGATAACTTTGTCTAAAAATGATTTTAGTCCTTTTAGTTTGAAGTTGGTCATGGCAAATCATTTTTGTCCTTATAATTAAGGATTACAATGAATTTTGGGTGAAGTTATTGGAACTAAATGGCCAGTTACAAACTTAAAGGATTGACATGATTTTTGAGTAAAATTACTTGACTAAATTCAAACTTAAAAGACTAAAATGATCATTGGGCAAAATTAGCGAGTATAAATTGCATTTTTGTTATTTTTAAATTCGTTTTAATTCATACCCTTAGTGAGTCTCCATTAATTAAAAGTACACTAAATTACAAATTGCACCCTCTAACTTTGCCTAAAATTCAATTCAATTTTCTTATTTTGCTTTCATTGAATTTGGTATTTTTACTTTCAACTTTGTTCAATTTAGCCATCTTGCTAGCCTTGTCAAATTAAGCCACTAAGGACTCCCAAATGATGTGTTTTTGTATTGAACAAAGTTGGAAGTTATTGGTACAATTTTGATGTAGACTAATGAGAGGACTGAACTAAACAAAATTGAAAGTTTGTGGATTGAATTGAACAAAAGTGAACTTAAAAGGACTGAATTGAAGTTTAGGCAAAGTTAAAGTGTAAAATTTGTAATTTAGCCTTAAAAGTAATATAAATTCACATTGAATTGTGATTAAAACCTATCTAAACATCGAAAGTTTTCATGTGGAACTATAAGAGCCTTGGTATACTGTTTGAGAATTGTGAAAGTATATATTTTTTTTTTTTTTTTTTTTTTTTTTTTTTTGAGAGGGGTGAAAGTATATAGTTATTGTAACAAAAAACTCACAATAAAATTACGTATTGCATATATAACCTTCTAAAAAAAAAACGTATTGCAAATATAAGCTCATGCTCAAATCATAATGGATGTCCTTTCACATTTTTCTTGCTTGAGTCATGTGATGTCCTCTAAAAACATTAACATAATTAACATAATTGCTTTGAGTGAACTCTATTAACAAGATTTCAATAAATTTAAAAATACTACATCAATTAAAAATACTACATCAATTAAAAATAATACCAATAATTTCTATGAATTTAAAAGAAGTTTAATTATTTTAAATATCTACCATGATTTTTTTTGTTTTAATAATGAAAGTTGGGCTATACATGTTGTGCTTGCACCATATGGCTTAATACAAGTATTACAAATTGTATTACATAATTTTGTTATTTGAATTATGATAAGTAGATTAAATTATCAGCATTGCTTATGATTGAAACTCTATTCACAAAATTAAAAAATATATATATACATATATATTAAATACTACTTCGATTAAAACTCAATTATCAAAAATGAAAAATTTCAAGAAATGTATAAGGATTTTTATTCAACAACAACAAAGTCTTAGTCCCAAATATTTGTAGTTGGCTTTGAATCATCAACAAATTAGTTATGGTCAGCAATATGTATTATTGTTTCTCATAATATTTTATTGTAAAAGGAGTTTTATTATTTATTCTAAGTTATTTATTCAATTTTATAAAATCTGGTCTTACACAGTGTGCATTCATAATGAAACTTAGAGTAAATATTTATTTTAAAAGAATTTATTATCTATTTTATTGTTCAATCTTAATTATATTATTGAAAAAATTTCTTTAATTTATATCGGATTCTGGATAATTAAGAGGTGCACAGAGCACTTATAGGATTAGTTTTATTTGAAAAGTCAAATATATAATGGACAAAGTTTAGTTACAAAATTGGTTGTAACTTAAAACTACAACCTTACTCAATATTTTTTTATTGGAGGTGAATTTTGAAAAATTTACCATTGGATTACATCTTTTTCTTATACTTTCCGTGCTTTTTAAAATTTCTAGAAAATTAAAAATCAATAGCTATGTCATCAAAAAATTGTTTAAATTGTAAGTTTTTGTAATTTAAAATTATGCATAAGATATAAACTTATAGATTATATAATAAATAATGTTCAATTGACACAAAATTTGACATGCTTATTAAGAGCGTAAAGAACATGTAATTCAACAATTAGATTTTCAAAATATATAGTAATGTTTATTTTATTAAGTAAGGTTGTAGCCTTAAGTTACAACTAATTTTGTAACTAAATTTTGTTTATATATAATTCTCCTATCTTAAATTATCTCTAGAGATCTTATAAAAAAAAAAAAAAAATTATCTCTAGAGAGAAAAAGTTTCATAAGACATAAGTTTAGATACACAACATATTTCACAAAGTTTTTCACAGTTGTTGAAATAGTATGTTATGATTATGGTACAATAATCTCATATGAAAATGATATTACACTAATCTTAATTTACCGTTTTATATGTTTGTGAAAAAATTTATGAAATTATGGTGTTTTTAAGATTTTTTTAAAAAGTTTGAATTGGGCTTATTTCTTTTGAATTTCCCGAAACAGGTATATATTCTTTTTTTTTTTTTTTGGATAGGTTAAAATATATAATTTTTACTTTTTAGGGCCAAGGAGAATAATAGATAAAATTTAAGATAATAAAACAGAATTGACAATGATAAAATGATTTTAATAGCAAAAGCTGGAATTTTCCCAAACGAAACATTGACAAAGACAGGTTAAAAAGGCAGCCGAATTTGACCACCCATCTTGATGTAGCTATATGTATTTGAGGACATATATTTAGCTAGTTTATTAAGTTTAAACATTAAAAAAAAAAAGAAAAAAAAAAAGAAAAAGAAGAAGAAGCAAGGCTAGGCAAGCACGGGGATCTCAATTTCAATAGTACTTTGCACATAAATTCATGGGAAGAAAGTTGACTCCACTCCACATCTTGAATTGATTTCATTGTTGAGAGAAAGTATCTACTACTCCTATTGTAGTGGAAACAAATGCTTGCAGTCCCATTCAGCAAAAAAAAAAAAATATGCTTGCAGTCCCACCTGATAAAAATGACATCATTAATATTCTATCTTATTATTTAGCTACAACTAAAAAAAAAAAAAATACTACTCCTGTCCTATCTATGTTAAAAATTACAAAACAAAAAACAAGTACTGAACAGAAATGTCTCACAATTTACAAATCCAGAAGAAGTCCCACTTGTGTTGTGCCTTTGCCCTATTCGGTCAGAAGAGGGGAAAAACGACAACAAGCCCAACAAACTTTTCTCATTGATCTCTCAACTCACTCACAAGTAAGTCCCATAAATCTCGTTGAACTTGAAGATATCAATCCTTTTTATTTTTTTTTTTCATGTTTTTCTCATGTTTGCTTTCTTCAGAGATCTGAGTTCTCAAAGATCTCTTTGACCCATATGATGCCAGCCAGCTACGGATAAACTTCTTAAAAAAAATTTGAGATTTTTTAGTGACCCTTTTGCCATTTTTGGTCTTTGGAGTTTAGATATTGTTTGTTGGTATAGGAATTACTAAGATGGATGGAGATAACAGTTTGAATATGCGTAATTGGGGTTACTATGAACCACCAACACCATCTCTTAAAGGCCATCTTGGTCTTCAGCTCATGTCCTCAATGCCCCAAGAACAACAACTCATCAGGGGACGCAATGCTATGGTCATTGCCACGGGAAATAATGGAACTTTGCACCATAGGGATATTGGGGTTTCACATTCTGCATTCCCCATGGACTACATGAGGGATGCTTGGATTAATCAAAGAGAGAAATTTATTAATGTGTTACCCACACCAAACCCTGGTTATTCAGTTTTGCCCGAGACATCCTCCTCTCATCATATGCAGATGGTTCAACAACCACCTGATATGTCCAAGGATGAAAGGATGATTAGTGTAGAAGAGACGGGTGTTGCGAAGGAAAATGGACCTATTAAGAAAAGGCAGGCAGCAAAAGCCCCAAAAACCCCAAAAGAGAAGAAGGCTAAGAGAGCCCTGCGTGCACCTAAGGCTGAGAGTAGTCCCTCCGCTCCACGAGCAAGGTCTACCACTAGGAAAACCACTGAGATTGTTATAAGTGGGGTTGATATATCCGGGATTCCAATACCAGTTTGTTCATGTACGGGGACACCTCAGCATTGTTATCGATGGGGCTCTGGTGGGTGGCAATCTGCATGTTGTACCACTGGTATGTCAATGTATCCCTTGCCAATGAGTACCAAACGGCGCGGAGCAAGGATTGCCGGTAGAAAAATGAGTATAGGAGCTTTCAAGAAGGTATTAGAGAAACTTGCGGCTGAAGGTTACAACTTCTCTAATCCGATCGATTTGAGGACCCACTGGGCTAAACATGGTACGAACAAGTTTGTGACCATCAGGTAGATGTATTCGCTGGATCTTCATATGTTGCATTCAGCATGTTTCTCTTGTTTATATGTATGCAACCTGTAGCAGAGAGCCTTCTGAGTTAGTTCCTGATATGTTATTCTATTGTCCATTCCTCTTGACATTTACATCTTACAGGAAAGGGATGTAATGAGAAATGTATTGAATTCCTGCAGTAAAAGCTTTTTTTCTGACCCAAAAATTTGATGTTCAAAATGAACTTTTTTCCTATTATCATTTATTGCCGACTAATTTTCATGGAGACATGTCTCTATTGCTTCACATTTATACTTTTAAGTCATTTGCTTTAGATAATGTTTTATATTTAATAAGTTTCAATGTTTCTGTTTAGTAATCAATCTATTTAATGGGTGATACGAATGTTTATTTAGAAGCTAACAACATACACCCAATCATCTATTGTATAATTCTTTTTTTCAATTATAATCGCCTCTAAACTTAATAGTCTGTATGTTTATTGAGTTTGATGACATGAGAGAACTTCCTGATCCATGACATATTCAGTCTTTCACCAAAGCAAACCAAACATAGGGCTAAGCGATTTTGTTCTTATTTTAACAAAATTTGTGGTATACTTCCTGTATATGAGTTGTAGTATTTAATATTTTGAATTCATGGTGGATTAAGTAAGGAAATGAGCTGCCAATAGGGCTAGTACCTAAACAATATTCCAATTATTTGAAAACTTCTCCTAAGATGACCTAGGTGTTTTTCTAAAGATTATAATTTAAAATTTTATTTTATAGATTTAAACTCCCTGTTACTCATTAAAACTGATATATTGTTCACAAGCTGGTGGAAGACATGCAAGGCAGCACTTATGCAAATAAGTTGGAGCCTAGCTACTATTAGTTACTATCCCAAAAAAGTTTAATGGTCCCATTATTGAGATGTGTCCAGCATCATCATGCCTTGCATTGAGTAGAGAAGAAGATTTCAAGTTTGAGCCTTATATTGTTTGTTATGCATGAAATTTTAGACATGGCAACAAACCTTAAGCTGAGTTTTCTCAGAGTGAGGAAAAATGATGCAAAATTTGAAGGGGCACAAAAAATTTGCTGAAGTAAGCTTTTTTGGAATCAATAAGGCTAGAACAACTTGTTAGCTCTCTAGTTGAATTTATTGTAATCAAGTTCTGTGTCTGAGGAAAGGTAAAATCTGCTAGGGTTTTTCTCACATACAAGTATTTTTTAATTTTTGCCCAAGGGTAATTTGGTCTTTTTGATGTTTCCAATATAGCAGCTTGTAGTTGGTTTTGGATTTTCTTTCTTGTGCTTTTGTATTAGGTTGGGGATTTATGGGTCTCTTGGATTTACTTTAAAGTTCATTGGTTCCTAAGTTTGGCTGGTAGCATCCTATATGCTGAAATATTTGAGGGGGGGGGGGGGGGGAATGAACCTTTTTCTCTTCGTGGTGCATTTATGTGAGGTTTGATGCTATTCATTTGGATGTGTGTTGCAGCTATATTAGATGTATGCTGAAGAACCCTAGGTGTAATGGCTGTGTTTATACTGTCTTCTTGTTCTTTGCTTACTTTGTATCTGCTGTATTTTAAGTTCTAGCCTGTGTACTAGTCTCTAAATAAAACCATATTCCTATCTTTTTCTCACTTATCATAGCATCTTAGCTTGTTCTATAAAATAGCATCACAATCCATATTTGTCATTTTTTTTGGTGCTGAAACTAGAGATTCTCTATCATGTTTTGGTCTCAGACCTGCTGTCCTGTGTCAAGTAAATTTCAGATCTGTCCTATAGCAGTTGTAGCTCTCTTTGTGATGAATCTAAAACAATAAAAGAAGAAGAAGAATATACCGAGGTCTATATATTCCTTGAAAGTTGAAACTATATGTATGTGTTGTCTATGTGTATAAGAATATTCCTATATGCCTACATGTCTGGTCCTGCTGGCTCAAAGCTTGTTCTTTTTTCCTTATTTTAAGAGCAAATTGCAACTTACCTACTTGTGGTTTAGCCGAAATTTAAGTTGTCTACCCGTAGTTTAAAATTTAACACTTAACCCACTTGAAGTTTGATCGAAATTTAAGTTGTCTGCCTATGGTTTGAAATCCCATGATGCAAGTTTTCCGTTGGATTATTTTTGATCTTATTTGATATTGTATTTTTATGTTTCTTGTGTTTTTGGGGGAAAGAAACATAAAAGTTGAGCAAAATTATATATTTAGCCATGTTTTTAACAAAGGTGGGTTAAGGAAATCTAACTGAGCTAACCTTAAGTGGGTAAAGTGTCAAATTCAAACAACATGTAGCCAACTTAAATTTCGGCCAAACTATAAGTGGGTAAGTTGTAATTTGTCCTTATTTTAATTATGCCTTTAGCTTAGAAAATCATGTTCCTCTTCCTTGTGTCTTCCTTTTCTCCTAGCTCCTCCAATACCCTTTTATTATCTCCTTTTTCTTTCTAATTATACATTGTCTTTCTTATCCATGCACATTTAAGATTGAATGCAACCTGTGTTTCTGGTTCTTACATATTAAGAAGTACATTGAATTCTTCACTTTTAGACATCTGAAGGTATATAAGCAAGCATAAAGTACTTTTATAACTTAATAAATTCATTATAGTTCTTTATGCTTTGCCCCAAAAAAGGAGTTATTTACGCCTTGAATATGAGATTTGCATGGACAAAAAGGTGGATGAAGGCACATTCTTATTTGTAGTAGTTGCACACACACACACACACACAAAATAAAAAGTTGATAACAATGAATTTGGATGAAGGATAGGAGAAAATAGTAGAAAGAAGAGGATGGAGTGGTTTTTGGTTGTTTTTAAAGGAAGGAGTGAGCAGGTTTGAGGGCTTTTGGAGGGATAAGATACTACTCCAAACCCCTCATTAACTCCCCCAAATTGAGGGCTTTTGCCCTTACGATGTAAATATATATATTTAAAATGAGTGTTTATGGCAAGAGAGAGAGAGAGAGAGAGAGAGAGAGAGAGAGAGAGAGTGTGTGTGTGTTTATGACTTCAAACACTTTGTTCGAGTCTCTCTCTCTCTCTCTCTACATAACACTCATTTTAAATTTAGATTTGTATATTTGTTGTTCTGTGAACCTTGAAATTTACACTACGAAGTGGTTGTTGTTGTTTATTTATTTATTTCTTTTAAGGAATAAGTTTGGTAATGGTTTGAGTTGAATGGCTGGGTTCATTTTTGGTGTTCCTGCAGATTGAGAATGGCCCTCTAATTTGAAAGTTTTTGTGTTGGGCATTGACACAATGACATAAGCTTTTATGTGAATGTCAAAATTGAAACCAAAAAAAAAAAAAAAAAAGTTATTTCAATGAAACCCAAGTTCCCATTTTTATACTTGATTCAAAGATGGCCTTTTTGGAACCTTGATTTTACTTGTGAAGCAATAAAAATGATAAATATTATGATGTTTGACAGTTCTTCATAGTTCAGTATGGAAATTCAGTGAAAATTGTATATATCAATGGAGTGTTTCTTCTTTATATTATTGGTCTGTTTGTTTCATATCTTATCATTTCCTCTCATTCCCATTTTTAATTTTAAAACATTCAAACATAAGAGAGGACAAATATTTATCTCCCCCTACTTAATTTCTAGAACATTCAAACAAGGGGAACGGAATCCTCTCATTTTCCCTCATACCCTCTATTCTGCTCTCCCTTCCAACTTTCAAACACTTTGTAAGGTAAATTGTTATGAAAGATGAATGACTATTTTCCAGCTAAGATTCCTATTATATATTTCAAGACTGTTGGTGCCACTGCCAGCATATTTCCTATGCTGTCAACATATGATACATGGACTAAAATTTATTATATGTCCATACTTTGCAGTGTATATGTTTAGATCCAACTTACATCTGCAATGTGTAATTGAGAACTTCTTGCATTGTGACCCAATGGTCTGGAGCTGTGCTCTCTTTGGAGGTGTCCCTAGAGTCCAGCTAGAACCTCAAAGTTGGGGCGGGATTCTATCTTATGGGTTAGGGTTAGGGTTAGGGTTAGGTTATTGCAAGATTTAACATGTTGGAAATCTGTGTAAATAATTTAGATATAAGTTTTGCCTTATTTTCCCATATTTTTGTTTTACAAGCGTGAAATGCCTCTTTTTTTTGGATTGGTCTGAATCAAAATTGAAGCTTCTTGCTTTTATCTTATAGGATTGGCACTGTAATGGGCATGTTAGCCATAACTACTTTTAAAGCTGATGTTCTATAAGACTTTAAAAAATAAAATAAAATAAAATAAAATAAAAAATAAAAAATCAAGTGTTATAACAAGTGGAGCAGAGGGATTGAAACCCTTATTCTCCTTTTATAGGAGTCTGGGCAATGCCATTGAGCTACAAGCTCCTGGCAGTGTGCTATAAGACTAATGCAGCTTGGCAGCTTGCTCTAACAGTTAACAACAGTATCCAGGTTAAGCTCAGTTAGTTTTTAGCTTGAGCTTGTTAAAGTAGTGTAATTGTTTTTTGAGTTGTATGGTTGAAAATTTCCAAAGTGTATGATGTTTATGGCTTATATTCCCAAGTAGAAAGGGCTGGTTTTACTGCCGGTAAAACAGTAGAAAATCTGATCTGCTGAGACAACTCCTTCCCTTCATATGCACTATTATTTATGCAAACAATTTCAGATTTGTTTTCTTTTATTTGCCATGAATTGTTCCCAAGTTCTTTTTCTTGTTTGAAGCTGAAACTACAGCCCACAACATGTAGTAGGATCAGGTCATAATAGTTTGCTGGTCTAGCTGCATAAAAGGTTTATGGCAGAGGAGTTGTCTTTCTCCTTTTAAAGGGGGATATACCATTCACCTGGGGTTTATTTTTTCAAAATTATTTAGGGATCAAAGATGGGTACAAAGGTTCTTGCTGCAAATTTGGCATTGGCTTTCCATACTTCTGACTTGTTGACTGATTAGTTACTCCAAGTGAAGTGATATCTTTTCCCTTTCCTATGCTGTTTGGTATAGAGATGGTCTGATCTGGTCAAATTGATCAGGATTAAAAATCTTCCATATATGATCTAAGGGTCCCAACGTCAAAATGTCAAAATTGAAGAGAGTTGGCAAACTTTAGTTTACTAGTCTTTGACTATGTAAAATGTTTTTTTTATTTATTTTATTTATTTTTTAATGTATGATTACTTGCATTTTGTTATTCCAAATGCTCAATGCATTTCTATAATCCTAAAGTGGCCACAATGTGGATGTCCTGTCCATTGGCCACCATATTGTGAGGTGTTATTTTATTGTTATTTGAAGATTTGAAAAACCTGAGAGCACGATTTTTTTTTTTTTCTTTTTTGGTTTTTGTTTTGGTGTTATAGTGGATTTGCTTTAGATTCATTGTTGTGGAATTGATTCAAGCATGAGGTTTTGAATAAAGGGCTATTTAGGGTATCAATCATAGACATAATTGGTCAGTACGTAAGATTTGCAGGCAAACAGTCCGTGCGCTTGTTGGTTCATGAGCCCAGATAATCTTTACCAGCTCCAATTGATGCCTTATTGTCTAATGTCTTTGTTTACAAGAGTTAAATTGTGTTTTTCCCCCGTGACATACACATTTGGATTCTTGATTTGTTTAGTAGGAGCGAATTTAGTTTTTGTTAAAGATCGGTTTTGATTATGGGATCCTATTCCCAACTAAGCTTTTGCTTGGTTATTAATTACAACTTAGATAGACTAAACCCCGTATTTTCGGAAAATACAGCAATACAAAGAAAGAGCAAAGTGGCAGCAGTGTAGTGTTGGCCTAAGCTATGCCAACGCTTTTAAGTCAATTTTACTTGCCGCTAAATTATCAGTATGTATTTTCTATGTACTTCACTTCACTCATGCCTATTATTGACGAATGATCCTCCTAGTGCTATTATATATAACTAGTTGCAGCTCCACGCAATGCACAAGAAAATTTGATATGATTATTTTTATTGGATAATTATTGAATTAATATATTAGATTGTATATTTTAAAAAATTCAGTGTGTTATTTGGAATTATGTTTTAAATTAGAAATTTTTTGTAGTGTAACAAAATATATTTTATAGTTAGGTATTATATATAGTGAGATATGTATGAAAACATAATGCAATAATTTTTTTTTTTAATCAATAGTGTGAGAACTATTAGACCAAGTTGTAACTATGTATACCTTGTTTATTACTATACAGATGTATGCTATCCAACTCTTATAGGTATATTTTTCTCCAAAACATAGATTAACATCTCTTTCTTCCTCACAATTGAAACTAAGTGAAAAAGTAAATAAAGATAACTATACAATAGATCATTATCAATAAATCATATATCATAAAATGGAAAAATAAAACAAAATAATATGCAAAAAGAAAAAATTCCTTAAGCATCTATATATAAAAACATTAATGGCATACTGGTCCTCTAGAGTAAATTATATTTTTTCATATTCTCTTTTTGGCATTTTGCAGTAAAGATGATTAACTAAACAAAGCAAAAACTTATCAAGAAATTTCAAATTAACTAAAAATTTAATAGTGGAGATGCTAATTATTTGTAATAAAATGACCAAAATAAAAATAACAAATAGATTTGAGAAAAAGACATAAGATTCCTAAAAGAAATTTTATCAAACACATGGGATGCAACAATACAAAATTACTACACCGAATATTTTTTGACTTTTTTGATACTCTACAAATAAAAAAATTTTATTTACTTTTTGTCACAGTATAGACTATAGAATGTTTATTATAATCTCCCCCCCTTAGAGGTTATTTCATAAGCAGTTTGATTGAAATCAAAATATACTTTGTATTTAAGTCTAATAAGGGGATTCTCCACAACATTACAAACTTGAGTCTTGTAACGGCAAGCTAATATCTTTTCATTGCTTGTAACAACTACAACCTCTTCTTCCAAGTTAAAAGCTCATTTGCCACAACCATATGTTAGAATTAGCACCCTTAAAAACTATTGTATGATGTTATGTATGACTTAATTTTGTGATTGATAAAGTTGTTTTATTATTATCTAAAATAATAGTAACATGAATATTCGGACATTATCATATAGTTCATGAGATGCGTAGTATGTGATTTATGTGAAAAATCACAGAAGATATAAATTACAAGTTCTTTGCAAATTCTAAATATTAGTTCGTAGTCGGTGATGAAATTAGACATTTCATTTGCGAAGACTATAACATATCAACCAAGATGATTTGTCTTGATCATGGAAGTTGAGACTTCTAGTTGATATATTTTAAGAATTAAAAAATATTGAACAAGATCGCTGTGAGATTTATTATTCTCCTAACGACTGTCAAATGAATAATAAATCTCACGACTTCTATCTACATGAACTCTTAATCATAAGAGAATAATGGATCTGATCATGAGATGTAGGTTGCTTTGATATATCAGAAGTGAGATCTAAAGTCACGGTCAAAACCTCAATATGTTGGGCAGCCACATTTAGTGTTAATGGAACATATATTCTCAAGATGAAATTCATAATCTCTTAACTAAGATATAAAATATTTCCTTGAAATAATTTTAATGAGTTTGATTATTCAGAGAGTTAAACCTAACCACTTTAGTAATGTATTACATGTTGGAAAAATACATGTTATATCACATACAAAACATACGCAGCAAAAAATCAACGGATCTACTTCATTCACAATAGATAACATGTACTACGTAAATTTCAGAATTTAAGAACAAGAAAGCATACCTTGGTGTGGTAAAATTCAAAAAAAAAAAAAAATATTAGAAGTATTTGGAAACACTTTTAATCTTCCCTCCAATTTCACTTAATGCCCAAGAAGTGTAGTCTCTCAATCAGTTTTCAATGAAAGAAAAAAGAGAATGTCCAACACTTACATACAAATCATTTCATGTTCTTATGTGATCTTAATGAAAACCTTTTTATGAAATGACTTATAAAATTATGTATAGTTCTCTCCTTATATATAACTAATTATCTAATTGGGCTAACCTTTTAGACTATTCCAATTGGGCTCTAGTATGTGGCTTGGAGTGGGACTAAAAGAGAACAAATAAGACTCTAACTCTAATGGCTTTCGGGCATTTTTGTCAACTCTTGACAAATACAAAGTTAATATTAATTATATTCAATACCACTATATGAATATAATTGCACTTTAGGCCTTATTAATAAATTATATCTTAAGACTTTATTATACATGCAACTCTTTCATTAAAATAATTGTAGTAATACAAAGTCATAAATGTTGACTGCTAGTTTGAAGATTATTACATCTTAATTCTTGAGTACCCGGTTTAAACCTTTATGTTATTCATCATATATTTATGAAATTTAATTTCATAAATATACATTTTAGTAACTCCTTATTAAAGTGGTTGGGCCCAACACTTTAAATAACTAAACCCATTAAACTTATCTCAAGGGAATATTTTATATCTCTGTTAAGAGAATATAAATTCCATCTTGAAAATATATGTTCCATCAACACTAAATGCGGCTGCCCAACATACTGAGGTTTTGATCGTGACTTATAGATCTTACTCCTGATATATCAAAGTAACCTACACCTCATGATCAGGTCCATTATTCTGTCAAGATTTAGAGTTGATGTAAATAGAAGTCGTGAGATTTATTATTCATTTGACAGTCGTTAGGAGAATAATAAATCTCACAGCGGTCCAGTTCAACATGTCTTAATTCTTAAAACATATCAACATATCAACATGTCAACTAGATTTCTCCACTTCCATGATCAAAACAAATCATCTTAGTTGATATGTTATAGTCTTCGCAAATGAAATACCTAATTTCATCACCGACTATGAACTAAAATTCTGAGTTTACAAAGAACTTATGATTTATATCTTCTGTGAATTTTCACATAAATCACATATTATGCATCTCATGGACTAAGATAATGTCTCATTAGTTCATTTATAGATAATCTTATATAATTAAACAATTTAATTATTTATGACATGCCAATAAATTGAATTTTAGGGCATAAACCCCAACAATCTCCCACTTGCCCTCAAAAAAAAATTTACCATATATCCAACACTTATCTCCCTTTAGAGTAATTCATAGTCACTCTAAGGCAAGGTTTGGAAACAAGTTTCAGCTAGATTTATTGCATAAATTATCTTTTCTACTACTACTTCTCACGCTTAATGTGTATTTTCACCACCTAAGATGAACACATATCTTGAAGTCCAATTTCATGAATCACAATCAAATTACAAGTTAACATTTGTATATCCAGTAACAATCAAAGCCTCACTTTGGTGGACAAGCTTATAATCCCTTATTCTTCTAAAATATTTGAGTATATGCTTTACTCCTACTAAATTAAATGATCTTAGATTCAATTGATATTTGCTTACCATACCCACCGCAAAATAGATATTTAGCCTAGTATATAGCATAGTATAAAGACTTCCTATTGATATGGTATAAGGAACCGTTTTAATATGCTCTTCCTTTTATGTCATAGGACTATAGTCCTTTATAAAGGAACTTCAAACATAAAGCAGTTTGAGATAGACCCAACATAGTCCTTTCTTGAAGTATTACATGCTATACTTGGCTAGAATCTAATCTATTTAAGCAGTTTGAGATAGACCCAACATCCTAATTTTTGAATTTTAACAAAATTTAATTTTGAAGATGTGACTAGTCTTTGCCAAGTACTTTATATCAAACTGGATTAGACAAAAAAACTCCATTGATGACAATAACTCTTCATCATTCTAAATGATTAAAATGTCATCAATATACATTAAAAAATTTATTATTCTATATAGCTTTTACACACATAAGGCCTTTTGATACTTCATCAAAATAAAACAATTTGATTCCTTGATTAAAGATGATATTTTATGATTCAATGCTTGTTTTAATCCTTAAATGGAATTTAAGCAACTTGTATATTAAACACTACTGTTTCTTTGCTATGTACAAGTCTAGTTACATCATATAGATGTCTTCCTCAAGATTGCTACTAAAAGAAGCCTTCTTGATATCCATTGCCATATTTCATCTAAATAAAATATAATGGATAAGAGAATCTAGATAGAGTCAAACTTGACTATTATTGAAAAAATATTTTCATAATTGAACCATTTCTTTCTGAATAAATATTTTCACCACTAGTCTTGACTTTGAAGGTTTGCACCTTCAAATCTATCAATCTCATTTACTTGTAGACCTATTTGAAAAAAAATAGGTTTAATGCCATTAGGCGCTTCTACAAGTTTTAAGACTTTAAATAGAATCTAATTCTATTCACATAAACTTGATCTAGTATTCTATATTCATATCATCTATCGCTTCTACGTAGGATTGAGCATCAAATTCATATCCTTGTGGAATTACTCCAAAAGTTTATCCTAAAAGTATGAATTTATTTGGTAATTGATAATCCTTCCACTACGATATTATACCGATGTACTAGCTATATATTTAGAATAATGCCAAGTGGTGTATCTAATACAACCATCTCATTTCTAAATATATTTTATAGTTGTCTTTCAACAAATTCTAACATCTTTCTTCTAGAACAATTCTACGTTTAGCCTTAAGATTATTAACATAATCATCATCAAGAACTTTGTAATTATACTTTACAAACATCTTGTCTTCTTTATGACTACCAAAACAATCTTTTGCAATTCCTTTTGGATACCCATCATAAACACACATTTTTTTACATTTTGATTTCAATTTGTCAGACTTCCTTTCTAGCACAAGTGCTGGATATCTCCAAAAGTGGAAGCATCATATACTAGGTATTCATCCAATCCACGATTTGACAAATGTCCTAGGAACAAACTTTTGAAATCAATTTTAGAAAATGTATAGTAATACATAGAGTATATCTCCAAAAGAAATAAGCAAATGGAAATACTTATCATGTACTTTACTATTTCTAAAAGAATCTTATTCATTCTTCATGTATGTACTAACTTAAAGAAGTTATTAAAACTTTATTCTTTTACAATAAAGGAGCCCTAGATCTTATTATCCACTAAATAGAATTCATAGATTGGGAATATAATAAAATAATGGTTCTAAAAGTCCATCTTTCACCAATCTTGAATATCATTTAGATTAATAAGATCTAGACATAAGTGCCAAAACATACAATTACAAAGGATGGAAACTTTCTCTTTGAAAAGTAAAACATGTAAATTTCCATCTAGAAAATAATCAGGGATAATGCTTAGCTTTACCAAAACAGAACCACTTTCCTTTTGGTCAAATTTATAAGTCTAATTTCCTTATAGCAACTACTAGGGCATTTAACCTATCCGATTGTTTGATATTTTAATTCCTCTTTTTACCACTCTTACCTTTCGGTTCAGGTTAAGAATTTGAATTAAATCATATTGATCCTAGCCTTAGCTTTTAGAATGTCTTCCGTTGCGTAGAACTCACTCATCAATTCAGATAACATTAAAAAAAAATTATATTAAAAACAATCTGAATTGATTAAATGATTCTAATAAGGACTTGTGGATCATATCCAAATGAGATTAACATTTAATCTCAAGATCCAAGAATTCCAATTCATTTTTAAAATAAAATATTTTCATAAAATGACATAGAATTGAAACTCCTTAAGCTTTTCTTAGCACTTAATATGATTCATACCAAACATCTCATTTAGACTTAATATAAAGTCTAAGTCTAGTACTAATTCTTGCATCTCATGTTGTAGCACAATTGAGATAGAAGCCAATGAAACAGTTTAGCATTTCAATGGAAACTATGATCATATCATAAGCTATCTTCCATCAATGCATCATGCATAGGAAATTATGATAATGCTAAATTAAAACATATTAATGTACTTCAGCTCCTTTAAGCACCATGTCCAAAATTATTTCTTAGTTAATGTGATTCATTTAAAATAGTAGCTATAGAACAAAAATTTATGACAACTTTATTTTGAGACTATGAACTTAAATACATGGACATTATATGTTACATCCATAACCATATAATATGGAACTTGAAAACCATACTATACTAGGTGCAACGACAATCTAATCCCGCAATTAATATTTCTCGGAAGCGAGGTCATACCAATTACTATGATCATGCGAGAATTATTCTCTTTATTAATGGTATCATGGTAACGCTTACCAAACAAAAATAATTTGCAACTTTTCCTTTAGCCTCTAAGTAATAATGACATAGCTCTGTAGAGAGGTTAACATTAAACTTAGTCTAGTGTATACCATTGCCTATAATCTATGTGAGTCACCAAGTAACTCCATGGAAGCGTGATCGTTCTTAATGTAAAAACACACTTCATCTATCATTAAGAAGTTTAATTTGTAGTACCATAAATTAAACACCCTCCGAAGGGAACAAGGCATATACGCCAAGGCGAGGTACCTAATCACACTACTACAAACTGGCAATAGAGGCCGCGAGAATCAACCCTTGAATCTCTCTCCCACTAGAAATTTTAAAACAAGTGGATTGTCATGAAACCATTGTGATCTAATTACAATTTTAACCCTACACATCAAATGTGTTTAATTGTTTAAATTCAATGTGATGTTACTAAGTCACGTCACAATAGCATAATAAACATTCGCGCAATCACAAAGAAGTTTAACCTTGTAATCCGTGAATTAAATACCCTCCGCGTGGAATGCAAAACTCGAAGTCAAGACAAGGTATCCATTCACATTACAATAAACTTAACAAAAGGGTTATTTCAGCACTCCCACTCATTATTTGGGTTTTTCTTTAAATAATTGTGAACCCATCACAACTAATAACCTTGCAGTTGATAAAGACTCTAATCTTATTAGAATCACTAACTAAAATGGAAGTCCTGAACTATTTAGGATTCCTTAAACACTAATGAATAAAAAATTAGTTATATAGAATTCTATCCTTAACTTATTTGATTAAGAATTCTAATCTCATTAGAAACTATATACCTTTTAATTAAACTTTAATTTCATTAAAACTTCTAGTTAAAATAAATTAAGGACTTTCAATTATACAACAATTCCAATCTCATTAGAATGTTTCTTAAAAGACAAGTCCCAAACTATTTAGGACTAAGAGTTCTATTTAACTAATATCTTTGATCTCATTAGGTCTTTTAGTTATAACCATGTGTAATCTCATCATACACAACCTTGCTCTTTACATTTGAAAACACTTAGAAAAAATTCAAACTAAACTTCAGAGGCATTTTCACGAGAAGCTCGTGACTAAGCTCTTCCGGCGAAACTGGGTTAAGGCAAAATAGTGAAAACACAAAATTCAGACTAAAACTTTCGCAATTGTCTCGCAACTATTTCGCGAGTAAAGCTTACCGCGAAACAGTTTTGTGCTTCACAGGCATTTTTTCGTGGGTAACCTTCTCGCGAAGTTACTCGCAAAAAACGCATGTTTTCAGTTTTTAAAGGGCAGATGTGGACCGTTTTGAATGGTTTTTCATGAACAAACAACCACCATATGAACATAATAGATAGAATTTGGTATCAAAACTAAATTCCATTGATGTTATAGCCTTAAACTTCAATTTAACAAACTTAAATTCAAATTTAAACATCATCATAACATCAATATCAGTTTTTATCAAATCGTAGTTTCAACAACTATGTAGAAAATTAAATGCATAATTCTCTAACAACATGAAACTATTATCTCTAATTCCAAAACTCATAAAACATGTTATTCAGATTCGAAATTGAAGACCACTCTGATACCAATTGTTAGAAAAATACATGTTTGTATCACATACAAAATATACGCAGCGGAAAATTAACGGATCTATTTCATTCACAATAAATAACATGTACTATGTAAGTTTCAGAATTTAAGAACAAGAAAGCATACCTTGATGCGGTGAAATTCAAAACAAAAGATTAGAAGTACTTGAGAACACTTTTAATCTTCACTCCAATTCTACTTAAAGCCCAAGAAGTGTGGTCTCTCAATCAGTCCATGGAGAAAATAAGAGAATGTACAACACTCACATACAAACCATTTCATGTTTTTATGTGATCTTAATGAAAACCCTTTTATAAAAAGAGTTATGAAATTCTTTATGTTTATCTCCTTATATATAACTGATTGTCTAATTGGGCTAGCCTTTTAGGCCATTCCAATTGGGCTCTAGCAATGTGGCTTGGAGTGGGATCAAAAGGGAACAAATAAGACTCTAGCTCCAATGGGCCTTGAGCTTTTTTGTCAACTCTTGATAAGTCCAAAGTTACCATTAATTATATTCAATACCACTATATAAATATAATTGCACCTAGGCCTTATTAATAAATTATATTCCAAGACTTTATTATACATGCAACCCCTTCATTAAAATATTCGTAGTAATACAAAGTCATGAATATTGACTGCCACTTTGAAGATTACTACATCTTAATACTTGAGTATCCGACTTAAACTTTTATGTTATTCATCATATATTTATGAAATCCAATTCCATAAATATATACTTTAGTAACTCCTTACTAAAGTGGTTGGCCGAACACTTTGAATAACCAAACCCATTAAACTTATTTCAAGGGAATATATTATATCTCCGTTAAAAGATTATGAATTCCATCTCGAGAATATATGTTCCATTAACATTAAATGTGGCTGCCCAACATACTGAGGTTTTGATCGTGATTTATAGATCTCACTCCTGATATATCAAAGCAACCTACACCTCATGATCAGGTCCATTATTCTCTCAAGATATAGAGTTGATGTAAATAGAAGTAGTGAGATTTATTATTCATTTGACTGTCGTTAGGAGAATAATAAATCTCACAGCGGTCCAGTTCAATATGTCTTAACTTTAAAACATATCAACTAGAAGTCTCTACTTCCATGATCAGGACAAATTATTTTAGTTGATATGTTATAGTCTTCGCAGATGAAATGCCAATTTCATCATCGATTATGAACTAAAATTATGAGTTTACAAAGAACTTGTGATTTATATTTTATATGACTTTTCACATAAATCACATACTATGTATCTCATGGACTAAGATAATGTCTCATTAGTTTATTTATAGACAGTTGCATATAATTAAACAATTTAATTGTTTATGACATGCCAATAAATTAGATTTTAGGGTATAAAACCCAACATTATGAAAGTATATATTTATGAAATTGGATTTCATAAATATATGATGAATAATCTTTAAGGATTAAACCGGGTACTCAAGGATTAAGATGTAGTAATCTTCAAAGTGGCAGTCTATATTCATGACTTTATATTACTACGAATATTTTATGAAGGGGTTGCATGTATGATAAAGTCTTAGAATATAATTTATTAATAAGGCCTAGAGTGCAATTACATTTATATAGTGTTATTAAATATAATTAATGGTAACTTTGGACTTGTCAAGAGTTGACAGAAAAGCTCAAGGCCCATTGGAGCTAGAGTCTTATTTGTTTTCTTTTGGTTTCACTCCAAGCCACATACTAAAGCCCAATTGGAAATGCCTAAAAGGCTAGCCTAATTAGATAATCAGTTATAAGGAGAGAAACATACAGAATTTTTGTAAGAACATGAGATGGTTTGTATGTGAGTGTCGGACATTCTCTCATTCTCTCTTGAACATAAACATATAACTGATTAAGAGACCACACTTCTTGGGCATTAATGGAATTGGAGTGAAGATTAAAAGTATTCCTAAGTACTTCTAATCTTTGTTTTGAAATTCACCACACCAAGGTATACTCTCTTGTTCTTATATTCTGAAATTTACATAGTATATGTTATCAATTGTGAATGAGGTGGATCCGTTTATTTTCCGCTGCATATGTTTTGTATGCGATACAAACATATATTTTTCTATCACCATATGCATCTTGTACTTTTTAAGAGCCATATCAGCATTCTCTAAAAGTATTTGTATACCTGTCAAGCTGTTTAGTCAAGCAAAGGAGAACTTTTAGTCCCATTTCATTATAAAATAACAAAAAGTCAAGAAAATTATAGCAAAAGATTTTCTATACAAACTTCCAGTAGAAGAGAGACTAATAGGCTCTCAACTTTCTTCAAAACATAGGAGCCACACACTAAAGCTCAATTGAAAAGGCCCAATAGGCGGACCCAATTAGATAATTAGTTAGTTATAAAGGGAGAAACATATAGAATTTTTCATAAGAGAAAAAGAGACATCATTGTGAAGTGTTGTGTATGTGCATGTGAAGCCACTCAATTATTCTCTCTTAGAAACTGATTGAGAGACCACACTTCTTGGGTGTAAAGTGGAATTGGATTGAAGATTAAAAGTGTTCCTAAGTAATTCTAATCTTTTTTTTTTTTTGAATTTCACCACACCAAGGTACGCAATCTCGTTCTTAAATTTTGAAATTTGCATAGTGCATGTTATCAATCATGAGTGAAATAGATCCATTTTTGTTGCTTCTGCTGTGTGTTTTGTATGAGATACAAAACCAGATTTTCTTACTTGAAGAAGATGAGGTCCTCAAGCAACTACAAAAGACACAAGCCAACATATCCTTATGGGATTTACTCATAGTCTCGTACAAGCACTGCCAGAATTTGGTAGACCTTCTCAACCAAATCCAAGTCCCTACAACCACAACTTCCAAGATTTTAATGCCATGATTGGGTCCATAAGTAAGGAACTTACTATTTCCTACTCTGACAAGGATCTGACAAAGAAGGGGAAGCACCACCACAACCCGTTACACATTACTATAGATGCCAGGGGAAGAGGATACCAATGGTTCAATAGATGATGGAAGTGGCTTAATCGTGTGTCCTTTAAAGACTGCAAGTTGCTTGGGTTTAAGCATTGAAGATTTTGTGCCTACTGACCAACATGTGAGGGCATATGACAATAGTAGAAGAGAGGTCTTGGGAACCATAACATTAGAGCTCACTATAGGGCCAATGATCAAGAAGGTGGAGTTTCAAGTCCTAAACATAGCATCATGTTTCAATATGCTCCTAGGGCGACCGTGGATCTATGACACAGAGGTCGTACCTTACTCCCTATACCAAAAGGTTTGGTTTCTGCATGAAGGAGCTATTGTGACCATATATGGTGATACTTTGGCTGTGCCAAAGTCTATTTCTGTATTGATTCTAAGAAAGAGCCATTGACCTTGGATGGCTTTGAGATTAAGAGGCCTGGCTTTGAAAGGAGAGAAAAAGAAGTGGAGAAGATCCCGATGGACTTTGCTCCTTACAGCAACAACAATGTGGTGGCAATGATGAGGAGAATGAATTACCTTTCGGGGATGAACTTGAGAAGAATTGTGAAGAATCCTACTATTCAAGTCCCAATGATTTGTACTACCACACCACCTTTTGGGCTAGGCTATAAGCCTACTGATGATGACTTGTTAGAGATGGAGGTGAGAAAGATAGCTTGAGCCAAAGCTAAAGCAAAGGGACTTCCTTCTCCTTCGGAACCCCTAAGGCCATATACTCCTACATTGAACGAAAGGTTTGTCAAAGCTAGAGATAGTCAATGCTATTAGGGATTCCTTGAACCAAGATTTTATCCTATGACAGGAATAATGGTGTCTGGGTTCGAAATACTACTTGATTGCAACAACAAGGTTCCAGAACTGTAAAAGGAAGATATAACTTGGGTTCCTACTGAATGGGTTGATTACATGGACCCAAATGCCATGACTACACTCCTTGGAGATGCTATTTGTAATATAAAAGAAGAAGAATACAGGGAGGCTTGCCAGCATGCATTAAAGAGCCCATATGAACTAAGAGCCAATGATGAGGACGAGGAAGGGGAGTAGCCTTTAGTGATGATGATGAACGAAGTGATGCCAAGGGTGATAGTAGTAGTGATAGCAGTAGCAATGACAGTGGACATGGTGATGATGATAGTAACAACGATAGTGAGAGCAACAACAGAAAAGACTATGATAGCCAATACAGTGGCAATGATTGGGGTAAACCCCCCAGTGATAGAGAAGATAACAACGCGAAGCGTTACTATGAAGAATGTGATGATGATGTAGACTATTACAATGAAGATATTAAAGATGATGCTGAAGCTAACAGGTGGAGTGGCACTGATAGTGACCAATATAGGCTGATAAATGTATTAGAAGATGCAAGAGAGGAGGTTGAACAAGCCAATAATGTGAAGTATGATGATTACCTCAATAGGCGCCCCTTAGATTGAAGCTGTATCACTAATGTTAGCTCAAGGTCTGGTCCTCGATATGATAAGGATGGAAGAGAGATTCTAGAGTTAGGGTCATATTACGATTCAGAACCTGGCTTACTGACCCCACATACCAAAGAAAAGGATGATATAGATGCTAGATTGGCCGCTCTAGACCAAAAACTGATGGTCTACAGTCTCAGAATCCTAACACTTGAGAATGCTGGATGTAATAATGAGAGGATGGATAGAGGCGAGTCAGAGCATCTCCCTCAACATACCTACTTAGGCAACAAAGGGAAGCACGATTTGTTTGATGAGTGGATGGATAGCATAGAGCACCTGGTTGCTTTTGTGACCGACAGGCCCATAGATATGGAGATTGATGATGAAGCCAGAGGTTATATGGATGAAGATCCCGCAGTACTGACACTGAGGGAAGAAGGCACTAACCGGGAGCCACCTGCCATCGTTGAAGCCACGCTGAGTTGAAGAATTGGGCATGGGAGGGAGCCGCCCACCCCATGGAAGACTTTGTGAAAAAGATCAAGACTGTCAAATCAGTCACTCTTGCCAAGAAGATCAAGACTGTCGAGCTAGTCACCCCTGCCAAGAACATTGTTTCTATCCCCATTAAGTCTAACTCTGCTAGTATTTCTATTCCTGTTAAGTTTGTTTGTGATAGTATTCCTATAGACTCGGTTGCTATTGAGTCTGTTGAGTCTATTGAGAACTTTTTTCCTTATAATATGATTTCTCATTCTGCTTATTTGTTGGCTTTGAATGTTTTTATTTCTGAAATTGGTAAAGAAACTCTTAATAATAAGGAATTAAAACAAGGACACCTAGAACCCATAAAAAAACAAATCCAACCTATTAACCTAGGAATTGATGATGAAGCTAAAATGATACAAGTGGGCAATACCCTAACCATTTCTGAGAAAGATGCATTAGTGGAACTGCTGATAGAGTTCAAAGAGGTTTTTGGGTGGTTATACAAAGACATGCCTGGGATTGATATAGATATAGTACAACATTGCATTCCAACAAATCCAACCATGAAGCCGGTTAAGCAGAAATTGAGAAGGATGAAGCTAGAGTGGACTCCTAAGATCAAGGAAGAGGTTAAGAAATAGTACAATGCAGGATTCCTGAGGGTGGTCAACTATCTAGAGTGGTTAGCTAATGTGGTTCCAATACCAAAGAAGGATGGGAAGGTCAGAATGTGTGCAGATTTTTGAGTTCTAAATAAGGCCAGCCCAATAGATGACTTTCCTTTGCCTCACATTGACATCATGGTTGACAACACAGCAAGTCATGCTTTGCTATCATTTATGGACGGATTTTCAAGGTACAATCAGATTAAGATGGATCCAGAAGATATGGAGAAAACCTCCTTTATTACTTCATGGGGAACATATTGCGACAAGGTTATGCCATTTGGCCTTAAAAATGCTGGTGCTACTTACCAACGTGCAGCCACCACTTTGTTGCATGATTTGATGCATAAAGAAGTAGAGGTTTATCTTGATGAAATGATAGTTAAGTCCAAGGACCATGAAGGGCATATACCGGCTTTGAGGAAGTTCTTTGAAAGAATCCAGATCTACAAGTTGCGGTTGAATCCAAAGAAGTGCACTTTCGGGATCACATCCGAAAAGCTATTAGGGTTTATTGTAAGCCAAAGGGGAATAGAAGTCGATCTTGACAAAATCAAGGCCATTGAAGAGATGAAGCCTCCAAGAACTGAGAAGAAAATCTGAGGATTTATAGGGATGATACAGTACATCAACAGGTTCATAGCTCAGCTCACCACAACATGTGACCCAATCTTCTGACTGCTCAAGAAGGAAGTTCCTATAGTGTGGAATGAACAATGCCAAGAAGCCTTTGAAAAGATCAAGAATTATCTGTTGAAACCACCATCATTCGTTCCCCCGGTACCTGAAAAGCCATTGTTATTGTATCTCACCACTACAGATACAGCAATAGGGGCTTTACTTGCTCAATACCTAGAGGAAACTAGAAAAGAGAATGTGATCTACTACATCAGCAACAAGATGCTGCCTTATGAGGAAAAGTATTCACCACTAGAGAAGACATGTGTAGCACTTGTATGGGCGACCTACAAACTCAGACATTATATGCTTGCCTAAAAGGTCTTGTTGATTACAAGAATGGATCCTTTGAAGTATTTAATGGAAAATCCTGTGCAAGATGGGAAGACAGTCAAATGGGTCTCGCTTTTGTCAGAATTTGATATTAAGTATATGACTCAGAAATCTGTAAAGCGGAGAACAATTGCTGATCACTTAGCCCATTGTTCACCAAAAGAGGCTAAAGAAATCCAATGAGACTTTCCAGATGAAAATATCACTTAGCCCATTAATGATATTCTTGATGTCAGGAGACAATGCTTCCCAAATGCCCTTCAACATTTGGAGACTACCTCGACTCTTGAGGCTTTGCAACACAAAAATTTAGCTCATCATTCCATGCCAAAATTCTCATGCCAACAAAAAATCTCATTCCATACCAACAAATATTTCCCATGACCAAAAAATCATACGCCTAAAAAATTTTGTAGCACCAAAAAATCAATGTCCCATCAAAATTTTACCATAACCAACAACAAAAAATTTTTCATGTCCAAAATCTCAACAACAAAATTTTTTTCCTATATGTCCATGACCATCAAAAATTCCCACATGTCCATGCACAACCAAAAAATCCCAACATGTCCAAAATCATAACAACAAATTTTTTCCATGATCTAACATCACATACCCAACAAAAATTTGTCCATAGACAAAATTTCATGCTCATAAATTTATTCCATATCTACAAAAATTTTCCGGACCCACAAAATTATCCATACTCATACCCACAAAATTTTACCATGTCCATGAAATAAAATTTACACATGCCAACAAAATTTCCCACAAGCATCATGAATATATTCATACAAACTTACAACACAAATTTTTCACAATGTCCATGCCCCCAAAATCCAAGCCAAAATTCATCGAACAACATCACAAATTACTAATATTGCCAAAATTCCATAAGCGACCAACATTGTCCAAATTACACCATGACCAAAAATACAGCACTTCCAAAATGTTCCAAAGCCAAGTATACAACATGATCAATCATACAATACCCGAAATTCCAACAAAATCACACAATAAAATGACAATGTCTCAACAAACTTTCAATGAAACTGTTAGGATATGTGCCCTTAAATTCTATTGTATGATGCTATGTATGATATTATGTATGACATTATGTGAGAAATGATGTATGACTTAATATTGTGTTTAATAAAGTTGTTTTATTCTTATCTAAAGTAATGGTAACATGAATATTCGGACATTATCAAATAGTCCATGAGATGCATAGTATGTGATTTATGTGAAAAGTCACAGAAGATATAAATCACAAGTTCTTTGTAAACTCAGAATTTTGGTTCGTAGTCGGTGATGAAATTGGGCATTTCATCTGCGAAGACTATAACATATCAACTAAGATGATTTGTCTTGATCATGGAAGTGGAGACTTCTAGTTGGTATGTTGATATGTTTTAAGAGTTAAGACATATTGAACTGGACCGCTGTGAGACTTATTATTCTTCTAACGACTGTCAAATGAATAATAAATATCACGACTTCTATTTGCATGAACTCTTAATCCTGAGAGAATAATGGACCTGATCATGAAGTGTAGGTTGCTTTGATATATCAGGAGTGAGATCTAAAGTAACGGTCAAAACCTCAGTATGTTGGGCAGCTACATTTAGTGTTGATGGAACATATATTCTCAAGATGGAATTCATAGTCTCTTAACGGAGATATAAAATATTCCCTTGAGATAAGTTTAATGGGTTCAGTTATTCAGAGAGTTAGGCCTAACCACTTTAGTAAGACTAAAGTATATATTTATGAAATTGGATTTTATAAATATATGGTGAATAACTCAAAAGGATTAAACCGGGTACTCAAGGATTAAGATGTAGTAATTTACAAAGTGGCAGTCTATATTCATGACTTTGTATTACTACGAATATTTTATGAAGGGGTTGCATGTATAATAAAGTCTTGGGATGTAATTTAATAATAAGACCTAGAGTGCAATTATATTTATATAGTGATATTAAATATAATTAATGGTAACTTTGGGCTTGTCAAGAGTTGATAGAAAAGCCCAAGGCCTATTGGAGCTAGTGTCTTATTGGTCCCTTTTGGTCCCACTCCAAGCCACACACTAAAGCCCAATTGGAAAGGCCCAATAGGCCGGCCCAATTAGATAATCAATTGGTTATAAAAGGAGAAACATACAGAATTTTTCCATAAGAAAAAGAGAGACATCATTGCGAAGTGGTGTGTATGGTTGAGTGAAGCCACTCAATATTCTCCTTTAGAAATTGATTGAGAGACCACACTTCTTGGGCATAAAGTGGAATTGGAGTGAAGATTGAAAGTGTTCCCAAGCATTTCGAATATTTTGTTTTGAATTTCACTGCACCAAGGTACACAATCTCGTTCTTGAATTCTGAAATTTACATAGTGCATGTTATCAATCATGAATGAAATAGATCCATTTGTTTGCTTCCGCTATGTGTTTTGTATGAGATACAAAACCAGATTATCCTACAGAAACATGAAACAACATTTTGCCAAACAAAAAAACCAAAGAAAAAACTCACCATGATGTCCATGTGAGAATATGGAGCTTGGGTCTTGGGGTCTTGACGGAGCCCCCCTCAACATTCCATTCAAATGATGGATGATATTTCTTGCCATGAGAAGTAAGAAAAAAGGGTCCATAGGAAGAAGATGACATTTTGATACAAAGAAAAGATGGGTTTGAAAATGGGTTTCACCAAAAATGGGTGTGTAGCAAAAGTGCTCAAGAACCCAAGGATCTAAAAAAATATTGAGGGAGATAAGTGAAGGAAGGTTGAGAAGCTCAAAAAAGTGTTTTTTTTTTTGGAAAAGAAATGGTGAGGTGAAGAAGAAAAGTCAAGTGGAAGAAGAAAATGAATAGTGTTAATGGTGGAGGAAGGAGAAAGCAAAAAAGAAAAAAAGGAGATAAGAAAAGTGGGGGGCCAAAATTCGGCCCCCACACTTAAAACTCAGTAAGTTGCTGCGTCAACTCAGTCAAATTGAGTTGACTCAGTCAACTCCAAAAAAAAATTTATTTTTCTTTTTCTTCTTTTCCTTTTCTTCTCTTCTTGTAAAAAAAAAAAAAAAATCATGAAAAGAGAAGGGTCATATCAATTTCCAAAAAAAAAGAAGAAGAAAAAAATTTCTTGGAGTGGATTAAGAATAAAAGATTCACTTTCGAATTCCAAATTTTTAAAAGCTAAAATTCCAAAGTCTCAATTCAAAATTTTCATTCCTAAGTTCAAAATCTCAATGTTAAAAATTTTAAGTTGCAAGTTTTCAAAATCTCAGGTTTCACAATGTCAAGTTGCAAATTTTCAAATCTCAAATTCCATGTGTCAAAATTCAAGATCTCAAGTTTCAAGTTTCAAAATTTTAAGTCTCAAAATTCCAAAACTTTCAATTTCCCAAATTCCAAGTTTCAAATTTTGAGTTTCAAAAAAATAAAAATCTTTTTCAAGAAACCACAAAAAGCCATCAAGGTTTTCGTGCTAATGTAAAATAATTCAAATCAAAAAGGAACCAATGGAAATCATGTTGGAAAAACACATATTTGTATCGAATACAAAGCATACGCAGCGGAAAATTAACGGATCTACTTCATTCACAATTGATAACATGTACTATGCAAATTTCAGAATTCAAGAACAAGTGAGCGTACCTTGGTCCGGTGAAATTCAAAACCAAAGATTAAAAATACTTGAGAACACTTTAATCTTCACTCCAATTCCACTTTATGCCCTAGAAGTGTTGTCTCTCAATCAGTTTATATGCATGTGTTCATTGGAGAATAAGAGAGTGTCTCATACTTATATACAAACCATTTCATTATCACACAAAATTCTGTATGTTTCTCTCCTTATTACTGATTATCTGATTGGACTAGCCTTTTTAGCCATTCCAATTGAGTTTTAGTATGTGGCTTGGAGTGGGACCAAAAATGAACAAATAAAACACTAGCTCTAACGGGTTTTGGACTTTTTAGTCAACTCTTGACAAGCCTAAAATTACTATTAATTATATTTAATATCACTATATATGTATAATTGCACTCTAAGCCTTATTAATAAATTATATCCCAAGACTTTATTATACATACAACATCTTCATAAAATATTTGTAGTAATACAAAGTCATAAATTTTGACTGCTACTTCGAAGATTACTACATTTTAATTCTTGAGTACCCAATTTAATCCTTTAAGTTATTCATCATATTTATGAAATCCAATTTCATAAATATATACTTTAGTAACTTCTTACTAAAGTAGTTAGGCCAAACATTCTGAATAATCAAACCCATTAAACTTATCTTAAGGGAATATTTAATATTTCCATTAAGAGATTATGAATTCCATCTTGACAATATATGTTCCTTCAACACTAAATGTGGTTGCCTAACATACTAAGGTTTTGATTGTGATTTTAGATCTCACTCCTGATATATTATAGCAACCTACACTACATAATCAGGTTCATTATTCTCTCAGGATTAAGAGTTGATGTAAATAGAAGTCATGAGATTTATTATTCATTTGACAGTCATTAGTAGAATAATAAATTTCACAGCGGTCCAATTCAGTATGTCTTAACACTTAAAACATATTAATATATCAACTAGAAGTCTCCACTTCCATGATCAAGACACATCATCTTAGTTAATATATTATAGTCTTCGCAGATGAAATGCCCAATTTCATCACCGGCTACGAACTAAAATTCTGAGTTTACAAAGAACTTGTGACTTATATCTTCTGTGACTAAATCACATAAATCACATACTATGCAGCTCATGGACTATATGATAATGTCCAAATATTCATATTACCATTATTTTAGATAATAATAAAACAACTTTATTAATCACAACATAATGTCATACATAGTAATATACAATAGGATTTAAATGGCACATATCCTAACAAATCACACATCCCTAAAACAATGGGACCGTAAAGCCCTCATCATTTAAAGACTAATCCCAAATTTTGACTTTTTGCAGGCACCAGTCGGGTCAAAGTTGAAAAGCCCTTTGATCAACATTCCAGTAGCCAGATCAAGGTTGAAAAGCCCCTTGGTTACCTTTCTTCAAGATCGAGGTTAAAAAGCCCCGTGGTCGCCACAGTTCAAGATCAAGGTTGAAAAGCCCTTTGGTTGCTACAGCTCCGGTTCCAAGGTTAAAAAGCCCATTGGTTCCCATTCTTCAAGATCGAGGTTGAAAAACCCCTTGGTCACTACAAATCCGATTCCAAGGTTGAAAAACCCCTTGATCACCACAGCTTAGATTAAGGTTGAAAAGCCCCTTGATCGCCACAGCTCTGATTCCAAGGTTGAAAAGCACCTTGGTTCCCTTTCTTCAAGATCAAGGATGAAAAGCCCCTTGGTTCTCTTTCTTCAAGATCGAGGTTGAAAAGCTCTTTGGTCGCTACAAATCTGATTCCAAGGTTGAAAAACCCCTTGGTTGCCTTTTCTTCAAGATCGAGGTTGAAAAGCCACTTGGTTGCCATAGCTCAGGTCGAGGTTGAAAAGCCCCTTGGTTGTCACAACTCTAGTTCCAAGGCTAAAAAGCCCCTTGGTTACCATCCACATTCAAGATCGAGATTGAAAAGCCTCTCGATCACCTCAATTATCAAGAATCATTTCAAAGATCATTAGCTATCAAATAGGTCAAGAATTTACAATTTTCATTTTTTTCAAAAGGTAAAGCATTTGTTCAATATTCCAAAGTTTTAGATTCGAGGGCTAGGTAATCTTTGAAATTCAATCTCAATAAAATCATGGCTGCTAAAATCAGTGTCTTTGTTTTACAAGCTCTGTCAATAAGGGGCATTCTGTAGACACTCAATTTTGGACCCATGATTTAATCAAGGAAGATAACTAGAGTGACCAATCATAAACCCAAAATTCATGATTGCATTACATACATTAACTCATTTATTGCATATCATAAAAATGATCTTGAGGTTCTAACGGTCACGATGGTATGCCCGGTTTCCAAATCGGACCGTTGGATCGAAAGATATCGCATAATCAAGTTTGCACGGTCAGCATGCATTGTGTCTAGGTAGAGTCAACACGCATGATTAATTTAAATTAATTCTAATTGGTTAAACAATTAAAATTAATTAAATAATTTTGTGATTGGTTGATAGTTAGTGTCAAAAATAGGATTGCTTGCATGAGAATAAAGGGGTAATTAGATAACGATAAAATTGTAGATAATCTAAACTTTATCAAGATCTATTTTAGAGTATTTATCTACAAGATAATTGTTACTGAAAAGACCTGAATTATCCAAAAAAGAGTTTAAATTTTGGAATACGGATTAAAAGCGCGTCGAAGTGCAAGTCCCGAATCAAGAAAACCTAAAAAAAGAGTCCAAAACGCACCCAAACTCCAAACCGGGATTGGCACCCAAAAGTGCCATTTGGCACTTTCAAATTGCCGAATGGCACACATTAGGGTTTTGGCCCGACGGCATTCGGGTGACATTAAAACGCATCCTTTTCCATTTTTTAGCAATAAGGACGCGTCCCGGTCGTATTCTAAACGTCTAAGCTATTTTTTCAAGTCTTCCAACCTCTATAAATAGAGACTGGATATCAAAATTCAGCACACTTTTTCACGCTCTCAGATTTCCCCTCTTTCTGACTCTCCTTTCTATTATTCTCTCGCTTACGTTAAAGAGGTTCTGGAGGCTTAAGTCTTAAGAATTTCTTTTTTTTTATGCAAGGATTTTTAGGTTTCAAAGACAATTGCATAAATTTCTTTGATCCCTAAAATATTCTCTGAAGAAAAAGTGTACATCCATGCAAGAGGTAGTTTTTCTTTACTTCTTCTTCAAAATCTTTCAATTTGATAATGCATGAATAAATGTTTGTTTAGTTTTAATTTTTAAATGTTCATATCATGTGTTGTAGATATTTTCTTTATTGGAATATGTTTTTAACGTTTTTATCATCAAGATCTTTTTTTTTTTTTTTCAATAATCTGCTTGTTATCATTTAAAAAAAATTAAAAAAGCTGATTTGCATCTTCATTAGATGCAGAATTGAATTTTTCTCAAATAAAAAACTAATTTGCATCTTCATTAGATGCAGATCTAAATTTTTTTTCCAATCAAAAAACTGATTTGCATCTTTATTAGATGTAGATCTGAATTTTTCTCAATCAAAAAACAAATTTGCATTTTCGCTAGATGCAGATTTGAATTTTTTTCAATCAAAAAACTGATTTGTGTCTTCTTTAGATATAGATCTAAATTTTTGTCAACAAAGTAGATTTTGAATTAAAAAAAAAAAAAAAAGTCATGAGCAGTTTTGTTTGATGCATGTAGCATAGGTTTATTTTATGAATATAGGCCTCTTCTGAAAAAAAAAAAATTTTTTTTTCTTATTTTATTTCACATAAAAAACAGATTTGATTTTTTCTAATTCTCTACAAGTCTAAAATATTTTGTTATAAAACAAATCTGTTTTTTTTTTTTTTTTTACATATAAATCAAAAACCAATTTTTCTAGTTTTCTAAAAACAGATTTGATATTTTTAAAACCAAAAGACTTTGTTTTATTTAATATATACAAATCTGAATTTTTTTCTCCAAAAACTATTTTTTTTGCATGTACAAAAGCAAATTTGATTTTTCTAAACCAAATCAAATTTTTTTTAATCACAAATCTGAATATTTTTTAACAAAGAAGAGGATGCATTCATAAATAGACTTATGTGATTTAGTTTTTCATGTGTGCAACATATCATTCATGTCATGCATAAAGGGGTACATTGGTTATAAGAGTCTAGAAGACCAGACTCTGTTTGGGCGGAATGAGTGTCTAACACCTTCTTATTCCGTAACCTAGTCTCCGAATTTAGTGTCTTTAGATAGGTAGACCCAGGCTTTATCTTTATTTTTTTATTTTCAGTTGTAACTAGGACAAAAAGCCATTTATCTTTGGTAAATTGTAACTAGGACCCAAAGCCATGTAATATTCGATTTTGTACTTTTTTGCTCAATCAATGAGAACGGAACAATTCAGTAATGTAAAGTTGTATTTAATTTTTTTCTTATTTTTTTGTATAAAAAATAAGTGGCAACTCCACAAAACTTAACCAAAAAGAGAAGTTCCCTAAAAAGGTACCCAAATCTCTCTTTTTGAGAGCACCTAATTTTCTTGGTCTCTCACATGGGGTGCACCAAAAAGAGAAGAAAAGAAGAGAACAATCAATAATGGAAAAAAATCATCAAGGTTTCTTTCTATCCACTTTTTTAATTCATGTCAATGTTTTCATTTGTCCAAAGCAACTCAATTTTGGTCCAAAACATGTACACTAAAATCGGGAAGAACAAAATATTTTATCTAATTCTTTGTCCAATGTTTATTGTGCCAATAAATATTAGACAAAGAAGGGGCAACTGTTGATACTATATTTTGTCCAACCCCAATTCATGCGTCAAAACAAATACCAAAAGTCCAAAAAAATTGAAAAAATGTCCAAATTACAAGTTTCAAAGCCAAAAATGGTAAAAAAATATAAATAAAACATGATCGGGTAGTGGATAAAGAGGTCACAATATTCAAAACCCTTTTGATTCCATCTAACCAAGTTGAATTTTGGATTGTCTCATAGGGCATATTTTTCCGTTCGAAACAATAGTTTATGAGCCAAAATCAAAGTTAAATGGATGAGATATCGACAAAATACCAGAAACCCTAATAAAATCTTCACATTTTTTTTTCAAGAAAAACAAGAAATTTTTTTGGCCAAATTCGCGCATTAAACTATACCGATTGGGCACAAACCGGAGTGATTGGACTGAACCAACTTGAAGAATGAGGTCTTGAATACCTCTCATAAAAAGGGCTCGAGGATATCTGCCACGGTTTGGAAGAAACAATTTTTTTTAAGAAAAACCACCATAGAATGTTTAGCATTGCATCACCTTTCTTTCGAACGTGATATATCAACAATCGTGGCTTCAAATCGTACAAGACTAGGACCATTGGAAACTAGACATCCAAAGATTTTAAAGCATATAAAATTTGACAAAAACAGAGTTTGGGAAGGCCTCCAAACAGCCGCGTGAAGATCGGGCCCGAAATTGGGAAAAAGACAAACAAGCCTGATGAGGTGGTAAAAATGGGAGGCTAGGTTTTGTGTATCATGATACACTACACCCTCATTTTTTGTAAAAAAATATGAGAAAAAAGGGAGAGAAAATAGGAATAAAAATTGAAAAATAGAGTGTAAAAATTCTGGAAAAATTTCAAGAAAATTTTGAAAAATAAAATTTTCCCCTCTCTAGGAAACCTGTCAAAAAGAAAAAAAAAGAAAAAAAAAAGGCCTCTTTCATTTTAGTTGTAATGTCTTATGGGTAAGCTTGTAGGGAGGGGAGAGGTTTTCCATAACTAAACTCATCCCATTTTCTTTACTCTCTCGTGTAAATATCATCCATTTATTTATATATGAAGTTCTTTTATCTATCTTGTCTCTTTATTTTACTTTCTTTAAATTCCAATTTTTATTTTACCTAATATGGGAAGTACCCTTAGGGGGAAGAAATTTCATTCTCTTCTAGGCATCTAGGAATTTTTATGTTATTGCTTGTGTGTGTGTGTGTGTTGTTACCCATTTAATTTTTAAAACCCCTTCCCCTTTACTTTTATGTCATCCATTTTAATTTTTACAATCCCCATCCCTTTTACTTCTATGTCATCCCTTTTATTTTCTAGACACCACAAAAAAAAAAAAAATATTTCTACTCATTTGTTTTAAATAGGTCTTAAACCTCAAGTAGCGCACAATATGGATATGTCATCTCAAGAATGGTTGGTGGCTTAGTACTCCCATCTATTTTTGGTGAAGAACTCATAGGGCTTGAAAGATTTTAAGGTTTATTTAAGAGAGACTTCTAAAAAAAAATAAAAAAATGAAAACCTTTTAATGAACCTTTACTATTATGTCATTTAATTTTCAACCATTTATTCTCCTTGTCATTTAAATTTCAGCAATTTACTTTCAATGTCATTGTTAGGAATATAAAATAATTGTTGTAATCCCTTTAGTTAGGTAGTTAGCTAGTTGGTTGAGATTAGGATTAGAATGAGTTAATTCATTCTTAATTCATAGAGTACATTTTTAATTAACTAGCAAATTATCTTGAGCCATGTAGGCGAATGACATTAGAGCTAGTCTCCTATAAATACATTATTGTAATTCAACATTAGATATCAATTGAAGAATGTTGATGCCCAATTTTGCAAATCCATAGCCAAGAGCCCATGAGGAAGAAAGCCCAATGAAAAACAGCGGCCCAAAGACCCACCAAGAAGACCGAAATGTCGCAGCAGGATACAGCTTTGCTGCAGAATGCAATTCTTTGGCAAATTGGCTTCGGCAGATGAAAACAAATTGGGCCCAAGACCCTTTTGATCCAATCAACATTATCTGGCCCACAAAGGCCCAAATCCTTTCGTATAAAAGGATAGGCATGAAAAACTTATATGAAAAAGCACGATGAAAAGAAACAAGGAACGGCAGGAAGTGTCAGCAACAGGAAATGCATGAATGAAAGAAAAGCCAAACTAAAGGAAATGACAAACGTAGCAGGAAACGCATGAAGGAACAAGACAAAAACACGCAGCAGAACAAAACAAAGCTAATCTGCTACGGCAGAAACTGTGTGGGAACGAAAGAAGAAAAAAGCAGAAGATAGTGGAGTAAGCACACAAGGGCCAGAGCTCCACCAACCTGTACCCAGCCAATACAAGGGAGGTAGGCCCACGGTCATGGGGATTTAGAGGGTGTGGTTTAGTGGTCGAGGGAAAAGGGGATCTATATTTGGTTTCCTGCCATGACTTCTTTTGGAAAGATATCCTAGTGAGATGGTATCTTACCCAAAAGAAATAATAAATGGTTGGGACCATTTAATGCATGTCATAGTGCTAGGTAGTGAGGTAACCCAATCCTTATCCATTTAAACCAAGAGGTAGAGGTATACTGCAGGAACAAGAAAAAGAGAATTTTGTCGTGAAATGAAAAATGGTGCAGCAGACATGTACAAAGCAATTGCAGTGGTCGGGGCAACCAATGGGTAGTTCTAAAGAGATGCCCACAGCAAACCAAAAATAGTTGGTGAAGCCCTAGGGGTAAAAGGGAGAAATCCCATTGAATTAGCTCATTATAAAAGGAGGAGGTAGCCATGGATGAAAGGCAGGGAGAGAGAGACCCAATGGGAGAGAAAGAAAGAAAGAAATAAATAAAGTTGTAAAATGAAGAGAGAAAACACGGCAGGAATAGGGGCATGCATCAATAGACCATCTTTTCCCTCCCTCTTAGCAAACCCACTCTTTGAAGTCTCCAAAAATAATAGCTAGTAGCCATTTAGGCCTATTCTCCAAAATGTACAACTTTTATGGCAGAAGCCTATGACAAGGTTGTTCAAGTTGGGGTTTGGGTTCCTTCTTGGTTTACTTATTCTATGAGAAGATTCAAAACTTGTTTCGGTTGCAAATATGTTTGATATCTCTCATTATAACTTATATCTGCCGTATTTAGTCATTCTGCCATAGTACGTTTTTTTATCACGCATGCTGCATCAGTTGTCTTGCTGTGGTATCTTTACTTGCTGTACTGGTTATTCTGCTGTAGCGCCCTTTTGTTACATTCACCGTGTTCAACCTTTTCTGCCGAAACTTTCTTCTTAATTTGTTATTACGTGTTTTACCTTTGACTCATTATCCTGCCATAAGTATATATACATATATCTTGTTTCTCATGTTCTGCAAAATATATATATTAATACGTATAAGTATATTTACGAATATATGTATGTATATATTTGAGAATATACTAACCTATGTAAGCTAACATTTGCTTGATTGGTGTTTTCTTTGGGTTTTAGATTTGTTTATGTGCAGGAAGTAAGAAACAGTATTTCTGCAGTAAAAGAAATGAAAAATAGTCATCCACGTTGTATGGCAGAAGGCTTTACAGCATGGCAGACAGTTCACTGCACAGAGTTTTGCTACACGGTAGAAAAGTCAGATCTGCGGCAGAAACTGGAGAAAAGTTCCTGTTGCGGCAGAAACAAAGGATAAGCCCAACAGAAAGCTTAACTGCACAGCCGATAGTTTACTGCACAGAGTTTTGCTGCTCGGCAGAAAAATCAGATCTGTGGCAGAAACTGGAGAAAAGTTCCTGCTACAGCAGGAATAGAGGATAAGCCCAGCAAAATGTTTTATTGCAAAGCAGATAGTTTTTTGCATAGCTGAAAGTTTTGCTGCATGGCAGAAAAGTCAGATCTGCGGTAGAAACTGGAGAAAAGTTCCTCTTGCTGCAGGAACAGAGGATAAGCCCAGCAGAAAGTTTTATTGCAAATTGGATAGTTTTATTGCAAAGTAGAAGGTTTTGCTGCATGGCAGAAACAAAGGATGAGCCCACTTTGCAGCATCTTCCCTTGGACTTGGACTCAATGTTTGCGTACAAACTGGCAGCGGTAGAATGGTACTTTGGAGCCCATTCTGTGAAGCGCCGGGCCCGACTTCCTTTTTAGAAAAAGAAATGTAAAAAGAACCCTCGACATTTTTTGGCGACTTCACTGGGGAGTTGGGATCAAGATGGGGAGAATGAGATATTTCTCCCCCGCAAACATGTTCCCAAGTCCTTACCAAAGCATGACATGCAGATGTTCATAAATCTTCTAAGCTATACTCTCAAAAAATATCCAAATCATCACAGCAGTACCATAGTGGAATTCTATGGTGGAGTATCACGGCAACATTACGGCAAAACGGTGTTGCAAAATTTTATGGCAGAATATTGCAGCAACGTTACCGCAGGGTAGTACTGTAGCAGAATTCTATGGCAGAATATTGCAGCAACATTGCCGCAAGATGGTACCATAGTAGAATTCTATGGCAGAATATTGTAGCAATGTTACCGCAGGGCGGTACCATAGTAGAATTCTATGGCAAAAAACAGCAACGTTACAGCAGGAAGAATTCTATGACAGAAAACAGCAACGTTACAGCAGGCAGAATTCTGTGGCAGGACACAGCAACGTTAAAACAGAGCAGCAAACTACTCTGTTTCACTATCATGAAACAGAGCAATTTCATGATAGTGATTCTAGCTCTACTTCCCCTCCAAAAACCAAAAGCTAGAAACAAAAATGAAGCTATAAGAGCCAAAGGAAAACTTTCATCATTATTATACTATTACGAATAACTATTCCCGCTGTGAAATATCATTCAGCTGACTTTTCTAGAAGTGCAAAATGTCTTTCCACAGAAATTTCGTAGCAGAAAGTACAGATCCTTTGGTAGACTGTTCACAGTAGAATCTGCTGAATTTCAGAATTGCAAAATGCTCATCTGCAGAATGTTTCATAGCAGAAAGTTTTGAAGCCAAAGTGCAGATGTCTTAGCAGACTGTTCACAGTAGAATATTCTGCAGTAGAATATTCTACAACAGAATTTTGTTTTCCAGCAGGTCTTTTTGCAAAATATTCTACCACAAAGTTTAGTATTGAATTCTTGAATTTTCTAAGTTTAATCACAAATCTAATGTGATTATCTTCTACCACAAAAGTGATCATTGCCCCATCAAGAATTCATGGGCACACCAACAGTGTGAAGATGTGTAATAGGGTACTGGACAATTCCGCTACAGCAAGAAATTCGAGTTCAACAAATTTGAGACTTGTTCTCAAAGCAAGAAAGGTGCATACAAAGCCTTTCATGTTCACTTTTGCTGAAGCAATCTTTCGCTACTACATCAACAAATCAGTATCAGTGAAGGGAGGAGGAAGAAGTAATCAATTCGGCGATATCGAACATCCACTTTCAACCAAAGAATACATTGAAGGAATGTGACAGGGTGGTGAAGTGTCCGAATTAAATCCAGACCTTGGAATGAAGCCAATCACTCAGTTATTGCATACTCTCCACAAAAAAGCCCATATCTACAAGCTGCTTGCAAACTGCTCTTTGTCCATTATCGGGTCTAGCAAACAGATTCAACAAACTTGAAGAGTTGAGAAGTTTTCTTTGAAGCACCTCAGAGGAATTTTGCCTAGAGTGGCATTAATGATCATGATCTTTATGATATTTCTAAGAAAGAATGTATTTGATCACTTGTACTACAAACTACATAACTCCACCATCACTTCTCAAGTCATGAAGCTCATTGATGCCCATCTCTCATCTTAGAAGAACTCTGCAATAGTGACAAACTCAAAGCTCCTTCTTTCGGCTTGTATACAAAATGGAAATAGCAGAATTAATTCTTAACACACATTCTGCCATGAATAGAGTTGCTCATCTTATTGCTGCAGAAAACTATTACATGGTTTTTATTGAAGGCGTTCTGCTGCAAGGGCATTCTGCCGCAGGAGTAAAGAAGCACGATGTCCCATAAAGATGTGGGTACGTCATGGGAAAATTTTATATTATAAGCCGCTGACTTTTGGCTATTACTAGCCAACCATGAAGTAAGAGACGTAGCAAGCTTCATCTAAATATGCCCATACTCAAAGCAAGCAAAGAAGAAACCCATGAAATATGGGTCATAGTACTAAAAGCTAGCAAAAGGGTCGTGGTTATGAATTTTGGCTAAAAGGTAGTAAAGGAACCTTGGTTGTGAGTTCTTGGCAAAAGCCCTTAATGGGGGGTGCACTCAATCAAATCTGCAAAGGAGCCATGATCGCAAGTCTTTGAATCTGCAAAAAAGCTATGGCCACAATTATATGTAACAGAAGATACGTGGGAAGCAATTGTGCTTGCAGTGGAATGAAGCCAAAGCATGCTTGGGAAGTAACTCTTTCTCGAATTCTCCAGAAGAATTTCTACAATATGGCAACTTGTAGATCCATGGAATCTAATTTTTTACTGAAGAATGAATGAACCACATGATGGAGCATCAACACTAAGAGAGGGTGATATCAAGCTTATCCAATTGTCTCACATTCTGGGGGCTAAAGCTCATATGGGAAGCCTTCTGTTGAAAGCTAAGGGCTTATTCTCGTATACTAAGGGCTGTCTCATTCTACAAAAATACGAAGAGTTTTCTTCAACATGCTAAAGACTCATCTAGTTGTCTCACATGTTAGGGGGCTAAGGCCTATCCTGCCACAAGTTTGGAAAGCCTTTTACAAAGCGCTTAGAGTATCAATATGCAGTAGCAACACTACCCACCGCGAAATAAGTATCAATTGCGGCATTTCAGCAAGTATACATTCATCTGCCACTTGATCTGCAGCAACTTCAAACTTCATGATATGGCATAGTGCAACACCCATGCAATTTGTTGCGACCTACCACGATCAACTAACACTCTAGCCTGCGATAAAGCAGCAACATTATCTATCTTCTGCAGAAGCATCAACTAGCAATTAGAGAGTAAAGTTCTCACACAATGCAACGTCTATGCAGCAATGAATCCATGAGAAGAAATTTTACCACCCTTGTTGCGGCAAATGTAAATGAAGCAGAGAAAGGAAGCAAGAAGAGAAGGCCTACAAGCATTCTAGCAGAAACATATGTAAAGAGGAACGAACAAGCACTACAACAAAAAATAAATGACAATTGTCAAGTTTGGAGTACCCCACAGAATTATCAATGACAATAGCACACCCTTTGTCAACAGTGACATAAGAAATGCTGGAATTCTACCAAGTTAAGCACTATCGGTCATCGCCTTATTACCCTCATGGGAATGGGCAGGCAGAGGCAACAAACAAGATCCTCATAAAGATTATTAGTAAAATGAGCCAGGAATACATGGGAGGATGGGCAATGCATCTGCCAGACGCTCTTTGGGCCTACAAAAATTTATCAAAGTCAGCTATAGGGTTTTCACCCTTCTCTTTGGTCTACGGAATAGAAGTGATGAGTCCAGCAAAAGTAATGACTCCCTCTTTGAGAATGATGCAGATGCGAAAGAAAGAAAAAGAGAAGGAAATTTTTATGGCAGAAAGATGTGAGGACCTAGAAGGACTTGATGAGAAGAGAGAAGAAGCCCAGGAGCGTAGCCGTAGATATAGACAAAGGATGACAAAAGTCTATGGCAGGATGACAAAGAAAATGTTTAGAATGAAAAGAAAGAGAAGATTTCTCATGAAAGCCTCCTCATTGTCCCTTAAAAAAAAAAAGAACACCTATAGTGGCACCACTTGTAGGCGCCTTGAGATGAGTGGCAAACTCAGTCACTTCTGCCGAAAAATCAATTTTGCGGCAAACCAGAATTTATGGCAGAATCAGAAATAGCCCAATGCAAACAGCAAAGGTACAAGAGTATTGATGATCTTGGGGGCTACAAAGGTCCTCTACTATTGTAACAATACATTTGCCCATGCTAGTAGTAGCTCCGAAAGAGGAGGCCCTCCGTAAATACATCATCACTGAAAGAAACTTGCCTTTCTACAAGGCCCAACGTCCTTCTCCGTAGACACTTCATCTTGGCAAAGAATACATGTGTTCTTCAACACCGCAGAAAGTATGATCAGCAAATGAAAGTGTACTCTACTATGATAAGGGCTTACGATGTTAGCTCTATGCTTTATTTTGAGCAAAAGAAATGAAGATACGTGAATGAAGAAGAAGGCACAAGAAAAGGGAGCAAAGCCATCCTTTGATCTACACACTTAGAGGAAGCTTTCCTCTTGTGAAAGAGCTTTACTTGAAGAAAGTAATGTGGCAGAACTGTTTTGATGTAACTCTTTTCAGTCGCCGGCTCAGATGCGAAGGTAGTAAAAGACAACACTTTCTCTATTTTTAGAGAATGAATGAAGCCCGAAGTGAAGCAACCTTAAGTGGCTAAAAGAAAAGAAAAATGAAGATCGTAAGAAGGATCCTTGCTCCACAAAAGTGCTGTTCGCGAAGTTGGAAAAAAGAAGAGTTAAAGAATCCAAAGAGTCAATTTTGAGCATTCTACAGAGATGAGAAAATGTGAAACATCATAATGGAGAAGAACCCACCAAGTAAGGATCCACGACATTTATGTCTTCTGACCACTCTTAGAGGGCAACTACACTTATGAAAGAATGAAGAGATGATACTAACGAATACGTGGGGAAAGTAAGTTAGCTAAAGCAGTCAAGCTTAATTCTTCTGTCGCAAAATCTGCCACAACCTTCACTGCCTACAGTATAGGTGTTGCTTTAGCAGAAGTAGAGTAAGAGGTGCATTAACGCAAAGAAATAAGTTCTTGAATTACAGCAGAAAGTGTCTACATATTCTGTGGAAGCAGAAAAATGAGTACTTATCCCTATAAAAGCAAAGAAATGAGTACGTGCTACCGCGGAAACGTAAAGAAATTGCCGCAGACCTAAAGAAATGAGTACCATTGTAGAAGTCCAAGATCACAAGGAATTGTCCAAGAAGCAAACCAAGAAACAAGCAAAGGAATGATGAAGAAGAGAAGGATGCACACATCATCATCATCGACAATCTCTTTGAATGAGGGTAGTGTTGATGCCCATTTTGGCAAGGAGGCTCAATAGCAGGAAGGAGCCCAGCAACACGGGCAAAAAAGAGTTAGTAAGTGGATGGAAAAACCATTAAGCCCAAGCAGCAGGAATAATGGATCATAGGTCCATAAAGCAAACAAATGGACCTTGAGGAAGTAAATGGGCCTAAAAGGGCCCGAAAAGAGAGAAGTAGCAAACCCATGGGCGGTATGGATGTAGAAAATTGAGAATGGGCCACAGCAGGCCCAAAGTAATGTACGCAAAGAAAGTAAGGGGCAATAGAGAGTCGATAAGCCCCAAGGATGAAGTATAAAGTAATTGGGCCGGGGAAGCCCAATGAATTAGTAAAAGCCCATAGGAAGTAAAGTAATGAAGCGGGCCAAGGATGCCCAAAAGAATAAAATGGGACAAAGGAACCCAAATGGAACAAAGGAGCCCAAAAGCAATGAAACGGGCCGAGGATGCCCAAAAGAATAAAATGGGAACAAAGGAGCCCGAAAGCAATGAAATGAGCCAAGGAAGCCCAAAACAACATGAGTACAAGCCCAATGATAGTATTGGGCTACTGGAATTTAGCAAAAGGAAAGCATATTGCAAGCCCAAAAGAAGCCTAGCAGGCAGAAGTCAAATAATTACATGCAAGCAGTCAGCAGAAACAATCAAACTAAAGAGAGGCAAAGTTTTCAACAAACTCTCTTTGGGGTGACAGCAGCAAAACCACCACCCTCATGAAGAGCAACTTTTTGGCTACCCTATGAGGGTCATGAATTTGCAAAAAGAAAGAATGATTTGCCCAAGGAGTGTAAAGATTGAAACAAAAGGCCCGCAAAGAATAGAAGAGAAGCATTCGCATGTGAGTTGTGAAACCACCCGCGAAAGAAAACTACATAAGTGTTTGCATATGAATTGCAAGAGCAATCCATATGCTCAGGGGGCTGAATGTTGATACCCAATTTTGCGAATCCATAGCCAAGAGCCCATGAGGAAGAAAGCACAATGAAAAACAACGGCCCAAAGACCCCCAAGAAGACCAAAATGTCGCAGCAGGATACAGCTTTGCCGCAGAATGCAGTTCTCTGGCAGATTGGCTTCGGCAGATGAAGACAAATTGGGCCCAAGACCCTTTTGATCCAATCAACATTATTTGGCCCACAAAGGCCCAAATCCTTTCCTATAAAAGGATAGGCATGAAAAACTTATATGAAAAAGCACGATGAAAAGAAATAAGGAACGGCAGGAAGTGTCAGCAGCAGGAAACGCGTGAATGAAAGAAAAGCCAAACTAAAGGAAATGACAAACGTAGCAGGAAATGCATGAAGGAACAAGACAAAAACACGCAGCAGAACAAAACAAAGCTAATCTGCTACGGTAGAAACGGCGTGGGAACGAAAGAAGACAAAAGCAGAAGATAGTGGAGCAAGCACACAAGGGTCGGAGCTCCACCAACCTGTACCCAGCCAATACAAGGGAGGTGGGCCTACGGTCAAGGGGATTTAGAGGGTGTGGTTTGTTGGTGGGGGGAAAAATGGGTCTATATTTGGTTTCCTGCCGTGACTTCTTTTGGAAAGATATCCTGCTGGGATGGTATCTTACCCAAAAGAAGTAATAAATGTTTAGGACCATTTGATGCATGCCATAGAGCTAGGTAGTGAGGTAACCCAATCCTTATCCATTTAAACCAAGAGGTAGAGGTATACTGCAGGAACAAGCAAAAGAGAATTTTGTCGTGAAATGAAAAATGGTGTAGCAGATATGTACAAAGCAATAGTAGTGGTCAGGGCAACCAATGGGTTAGTGGGTAGTTTTAAAGAGATGCCCACAACAAATCAAAAATAGTTGGTGAAGCCCTAAGGGTAAAAGGGAGAAATCTCATTGAATTAGCTCATTATAAAAGGAGGAGGAAGCCATGGATGAAAGGCAGGGAGAGAGAGACCTAACGAGAAAGAAAGAAAGAAAGAAAGAAAGAAAGAAAGAAATAAAGAAATAAAGTTGTAAAACGAAGAGAGAAAACATGGCAGGAATAGGAGCATGCATCAATAGACCATCTTTTCCCTCCCTCTTAGCAAACCCACTCTTTGAAGTCTCCAAAAATAATAGCTAGTAGCCATTTAGGCATATTCTCCAAAATGCACAACTTTTATGGCAGAAGCCTATGACAAGGTTGTTCAAGTTGGGGTATGGGTTCCTTCTTGGTTTACTTATTCTATGAGAAGATTCAAAACTTGTTTTGGTTGCAAATATGTTTGATTTCTCTCATTATAACTTATATCTGCCGTATTTAGTCATTTTGCTGTAGTACATTTTTTTATCACGTCTGCTGCATCAGTTGTCCTGCTGTGGTATCTTTACTTGCTATACTGGTTATTCTGCTGTAGCACCCTTTTATTACATTCACCGTGTTCAACCTTCTCTGCCGAAACTTTTTTCTTTATTTGTTATTACGTGTTTTACCTTTGACTCATTATCCTGCCATAAGTATATATACATATATCTTGTTTCTCATGTTCTGCAAAATATATATATTAATACATATAAGTATATTTACAAATATATATATATATATATATGTATATATTTGAGAATATGCTAACCCATGTAAGCTAACATTTGCTTGATTGGTGTTTTCTTTGAGTTTTAGATTTGTTTATGTGTAGGAAGTAAGAAACAGTATTTCTGCAGTAAAAGAAATGAAAAATAGTCATCCACGTTGTACGGCAGAAGGCTTTACAGCACGGCAGATAGTTCACTACACAGAGTTTTGCTGCACGGCAGAAAAGTCAAATCTGCAGCAGAAATTGGAGAAAAGTTCCTGCTGCGGCAAAAACAAAGGATAAGCCCAACAGAAAGCTTAATTGCACAGCAGACAGTTTACTGCATAGAGTTTTGCTGCACGGCAGAAAAGTCAGATCTGCGGCAGAAACTGGAAAAAAGCTCCTGCTACGGTAGAAACAAAGGATAAGCCCAGCAGAAAGCTTAACTGCACAGTAGATAGTTTACTGCACAGAGTTTTACTGTATGACAGAAAAGTCAGAACTGCGGCAGAAACTGGAAAAAAGTTCCTGCTGCGGTAGAAACAAAGGATAAGCCTAGCAGAAAACTTTACTGCACAGCAGATAGTTTACTGCACAGAGTTTTGCTGCACGGCAGAAAAGTCATATCTACGGCAGAAACTAGAGAAAAGTTCCTGCTGCGGCAGGAACAAAGGATAAGCCTAGCAAAAAGTTTTATTGCAAAGCAGATAGTTTTATTGCACAGCAGAAAGTTTTGCTGCACGGCAGAAAAGTTAGATCTGCGGCAAAAACTGGAGAAAAGTTCCTCCTACGGCTGGAACAGAGGATAAGCCTAGCAGAAAGTTTTATTGCAAAGCGAATAGTTTTATTGCACAGTAGAAGGTTTTGCTGCATGGCAGAAACAAAGGATGAATCCACTTTGCAACGTCTTCCCTTGGACTTGGACTTAATGTTTGGGCACAAACCGGCAGCGGCAGAATAGTACTTTAGAGCCCATTCCGCAAAGCGCCGGGCCCGACTTCCTTTTTAGAAAAAGAAACATAAAAAGAACCCCCGACAAAGGATTAACCAATTTCTTAATGCATTAGTGCATCTCTCTCTCTCTCTCTCTCTCTTTCTCTCTCTCTCTCTCTTTGTTAATCTCTCTATTTCTCTATGGAGGGTGACTACCTCGAACTAATTCAATTTCCCTACAATTCCCATCAATCCCTATACAATTCATACTCATCCCCATTAGGAATCTCTAGGTTCCTAACAGTTGGTATCAGAGCCGTCGATCATAAGACAGGTAACTGTGACCAAAGAAAACTTTTGAAAAAAACACAGCAAATGTTGAACAAAGCCTCAAAGGATGTCAAGGATATTTTAGAGAAAGTCAAGGCCTTGGCTGGATCTAAAAAGGCCATGAAAGAAGAGCTCTCAAGATTGCAAAAGGATCTTGAGAATATGACTGAAGAGGAGTTACAATCTCTTGATTCAATGGAACTCGAAGAACAAATCAAGTTCCAAAAATCTACTGTTGTTATTGCAAGCCAGAATGTTGATTTTTGTGTCAAAGTGGATGATGATATACATGAAGACGCTGCCTTGAAGTTTAGTCCAAAGAACCAATAAAGAAGGTGATGATAATCTTCCAAGAAGCAATTCTTGATGCACCAATGGAGGCTTCCATTCAAGAGTCTATGATTCAAGAATTGGCAATCCAAGTGTCGGTGATACAAGAATCCAAGATGCAAGAGCCAACAATTTTAATGATTCTAGAATCAAATGAGGTCATGAGGATACAAGAACATTTCAAGGTTCAAAGAACCAATGAGACCTTGAGGATTGAAGAACCATTGAAGGCTCAAAAATTCGAGCAAAGTTTAAAGATTTACGAAGAAGAAACCTTCATGTGCACGGGACTACTTGTCAAAAAGAAATGCACGAATATGGTGATCAAAATGTCACTAAGGTATTGGTCCATTGGAAGATCTCCTTTAATGAATGTGTCATTTTACAACAACACCTTGTGGGCAAGGTGTTTTCAAGGGAAGGGAAATGTTAGGAATATGAAATAATTGTTGTAATCCCTTTAGTTAGGTAGTTAGTTAGTTGGTTGAGATTAGGATTAGGATGAGTTAGTTAGGATTTGAGCACACGTAGCTCATTTAACACATAGCTTAATTCATAAAGTACATTTTGAATTAACTAGCCAATTATCTTGAGCCATGTGGGCTAATGACATTAGAGTTAGTTTCCTATAAATACATGATTGTAATTCAACATTAGATATCAATTCAAGAATAAATGAATTTCTTAGTGTATTAGTGCATCTCTCTCTCTCTCTCTCTCTCTCTCTCTCTCTCTCTCTCTCTCTCTCTCTCTCTCTCTCTCTCTCTCTCTCTCTCGTAATCTCCCTATTTCTTCATAGAGGGTGACTACCTTAAATTAAGTCAATTTTCTTACAATTATTATCAATTCCCCTACAATTCATACTCATCCCCATTAGGAACCTCTAGGTTCCTAACAGTCATTTTTTAAATTCCAGCAATTTATTTTCTTTGTCATTTAATTTCCAAAACTTTATTTATTTATTTATTTTAAAGAAATTTATAGCACTCTTATTGATATTCTTTATTTTTCTCATCAATAATGTTGCCATGGATCGATATGCTTGGGTAAAAAATAACCTTTAATATGCTTTTCTAAGGAAATGATTTTTCAAAATAAAAATGTTTTATTCCATTTTCCAAAATTTTATTTTGACCCCAAAATTTTCCAAATTTGTATTTCGATCCTAAAACTTTTCCAAAATTGTATTTTGACCCCAAAATCTTTCCAAAATTATATTTTGACCCTGAAAGTTTTCCAAAATTGTTTTTTAACCCCAAAATTTTTCCAAATTTATATTTTGACCCCAAAATCTTTTCTTCCCTAACAATGTTCTTTCTAAAAAATAATACATATCTTTTCCTTTTTTAAAAAAAAAAAGTCAGAAAATGAGTTCTTCAAAAAAAAAAAAATCTTTTATCCTTTCTTTCAAAAAATGATGAAACTAACTTTTTCTAAAAACTTCCTCTTTTCACAACAAAATCTTTCTTCAAAAATATGTTTTTTTTTTTCCCATACTTTCCTTTAAAAAAAAAAAATTGGAGTTAACGTGTTAAAACTTGTTGATGGATTATAATTTAAAACTTTTCTTTAGAAAGGAATTGTTATGGATTTGTGCCTCTGGCCCAATTCCATTAAGCCCATAAGCAGCAATCAAGCTTACATTGTCCCTTTCTTTCCTTTGGCATTTGTGTATTTTGATTGTCATCTTTTTTTGCTTGGTAAAAAAGAGAAAATTGTGGATGACAACAAGGTGCTACCCTTTCAATTCTCTCTTTTCAGTTTTTGTCTTGTAACTTTTTTTGTGTGTGTGTGCGTGTGTATAGTATTTAGTATTTAGTATTTACATGCTACCTACTTAGTAAATAAATACTCACATGCTATTGTACATTCTTGTATGCCACCTCACATGCTACCTATGTATATATCTCACATGCTTTGATTGTAAATATTCTTTGACGTTAATATTCACATGTTATTTTATATGTAAATAAATATACACATGTATATACATATATATTTTTTGCAAAGCCTTTAAAAAAATCAAAATGCCAAGTATCTTTATATATATATATATATATATATATATATTTTTTTTTTTGAGAATCAAAATGCCAAGTATCATATTTCTTCACCAAAAGATAACGTTTGAAATAAATTAAAATGGGGTACTATTTTCGAATAGGCGTTGTGGGGTACCTAACACCTTTCTCACATATAACCGAACTTCCGAGTCCAACATCTTTGATTCGAGACTTTTTGGTATGTTTTAATTAATGAGCCCACAAAATTGGTTTATTTAATTAGGCAAATTAAAACAAATTAGATAAATAAGTGACCAATCACACCTAATACAAAACCAATGGTCGGTGGCGACTCCTAAAATAAAAATAAGAAAAAAGGACACACACACACACACACACACACACCTCACCCTAGAGACATAAACACACAAGAATCACGTCACCAATGACCCAATGAGTGATAAACCAAAAGAAAAAGGAAAAGCCCTAAATGAGCTTTTATTTTCCTTTTTTGGGGCATCCACAACCTTTTTACCGAGCTGAGAGCAAGTTTTTCTTGAACAGCTTAGTTCATTTACGGCTCTAGTTCCACAAGTAGGTACTCCTCTTTTTTTTATTTCTTTTTTTCTTTTTTTTATATTAGTATTATTTTGTTTAGGGTTTAGGGTTTAGTTTTTGTTTTTGGATCACACCGCACATGGACTAAGTTTCCGTATGAAAAAAAAAAGGTTTGAATAAGTGAAAAAAAAAAAAAAAAAGAGTGACGTGAATACTTGAAAAAAGAGACTAAATAAATTTGGAAAAAACAAAAAGAAAAAAGAAACGAAAAAGAAGTGGCTGAAACTGCTCAAACGAAAAAAAAGAAACGAACAAGTAGTCTATACTCTAGTCATGCCCGATACGAATTTACCCATTTCAAAAGCTCAAACTTCAAACTGCTCTTCAACTAAAAAGAAAAACTCAGCTCTTTTAATTTTCAATTACAAAATCAATTGCAGCATAACAGTTAATGATATACACTAAAAGAATAACTTATCCCTCAATTTGACAATGTTCTTCAAAATTTAGAAAAGGTATGGAATACAAGAAACTAAAAAGTCTGTTTGTAAAGATTCAGACGGTAGCATGCGATGTTTTCACATTTGCTTATGCCTGGTTCTTTTGACAGGCACTTATACTAACGTTAATACTCATGATTGGCAAGTTCTAAAGCTACCTCCCCTACAATCTTTTAATGCAAAAGCTACAATCCACTTGCCAAAAAGAAATTCCAAATCTTCATTAATAGCTGCACCTTCAGCTATTACAATATTTATCCATTTCCAAACTGAAGAAAAACAAACATCTGATCTAGCAGTCAACTTGCTTTGCATTACAAGTCTCGATAAATGTGCCATTTTTTGTATCTTTGATGCTCAGATAGAACAGGTCTAAGTCGAGGGGCAGTAATACAATTTACACAGCAACATCCTCTGAAGTCCTTCACACAGTCTTTACAGCATCTGAAAAGAGACAGCCTATTTCATACACATACAAATTTTAAATTTTAGGTCAGGTGGGGAGGACAAAGAGAAGGAAACTTACAGAAAAAGAAGGTTGCAGTCAAGATTTGCACAGTTCCGATGCCTTAACTCAGAGACTTGAGAACCACATATGTAGCATCTTGCAAATGGATTATTCTTAGAAACTAGTTCACCCTTGCTTACTTTAACCATGGATTTAGGCTTGTAGGCAGAAGGTGGGAGAGAAAGACGGGAATCGAACACAAACAAATTCCCAACCCATTCTGCAGGACCCTCATTCTTTAGATAATGGGAAACACCACCCTTCAGAGTGTACAAATTTTGGAAGCCTCGTTGTCTGACACATCAAGACGATAAGTTTTTAAATTTGGGGGGGGGGGGGGGGGGGGTGATGGGGGGCAACGGAACAATCTCGCAACACCATCATTTTTCTAGTTCTTCTCTGTGACTCTCATACCCATCTAGTGACCCACTATGCATCGAAGTGAGGCCCATGTTTCAACACAGGGCCTTCATGCAATGCGCAGTGGGATCTTGTACATCACAATGGAAGAGGAACATAAGAAATAAGTAATGCAAAGGAGCTAAATCATCAACTATGGCTCTATAGCTTGTCAAAGTAGATCCATAGAGGACAATTTGGGATAAGCACTGGAAATTACTAAGACTAAACCATATCCCAATTATTCCAACCATATGTCAAGCATTATAAACTAATGAACTATATATCACATAACCCAAGTCAACTAGGAAACTTTTCCAATGCCCAGGCAGAAAATATGTTCATGCAAAGCACTTGAACATCCGAGTGCTTTCCATAAACATGCTTGGATTTCACTAGCAAATACCCAAAACACTTCCAACAATCTACCTAAATTTTTATGATACAATGGGTTTAGCACTTAAGTTCATATGTATCATAATACTTAAATTCAAACTTCATTATATCAATAGATCACTTTTACCCATTGGTAATGTTGCTTCATGCACCAGTTTCACTCGTTCCAGACTTCCAGTTAAGCACACAAGCAATCAAATTTCTTTTTTCTTTTGATAAGTAACACAAGCAACCACATGTGATGAGAGGGATATGCAACACAGGGCACGGTCAATCTAAGAAAAGGTGGGGGACGTCAATTTTAAATACTTCACGCTTATAAGAAGGTGGGGGCTCTGGATGTTTAGGATTTCTGTCCTTCTAGTGTTGTTGATAGTGTTTACAAAATTTTGGTGAAAGTTTTACCTAATATATTGAATAATGTGCCTGGAAAAATACTGTCCAACAGGAAGCACAGATTTTAGATTCTAATATAATTGCTAATTAGCGTCTGAATAGCAAGTTAAAGTCAGATGTTCCAGGGTGTTATGTATTTATTTTTAATTTTTATTGCTAGGGGAATTTGGATTCCTTCATATATGCTTGAGCGGTTTAATTATGGACAAGATTGGAAATAATAGATATTCCCTTCATCTCAAATTGTTGATCCTGTATTCCATTTTAAAAAATCTCAAAATGTTGTCCTGTTTCTAAAATTAGAATCCAATAATTTACTACCTTTCCTATTATGCCCTTACTTTATTTTGAAATCATTTTTAAAATAAATTTATAAAAATCCCAATAGACGCATTATAGTAGCCAGTAGTCTTTTTTTTTTTTTTTTTAGATTTGATTTAAAGGATAAGTTTGAAATGAAGGCAAGCCAATATAGTTCGCATAGAATTAAAGCATTGGCATCGGGCGTGCCAAATGCTAATTTTTTAGCATTTAGCACACCAAACGCCTAAAACAACCTCTCATTAGATGTTTCATATTCTAAAAAATTTAGCGTTTTCGTCCGTACTCTTATTTTAGTAGAAGTGTACAGACTCGTGCTAAAAGGGGGAAAAAAATCTTAATAAATTTCTCTCTCCTCCTTTTCTAAATTTCTTTCTCTCTTCATCTTCATCCTCTTCTCTCTCTCTCTCTCTCTCTCTCTCTCTCTCTCTCTCTCTCTCTCTCCACAACTCTTCTAGGAATATCTTCTCACTTTAAATCTTTTGATATCACAATAGCTAACACATTTTTGAGTCCTTCAAAAACCCCTCTCTAGTAGTTTTAAGGTAGAATCTATCTATCTCATTTTAAGAAACGTTTTTCAAACATTCTTTCTAAAGCTTTCAAGAACAACTTTTTATTTTGAGTTTTGATTACTAATGGATTATTGACATATTTGATTCCCTTGATTATCATTTGATTTTGTTGTGTAGGCACTGAGGGACCAGTTAAATATCTACCAAGTTGTGTTCCATACATATATGCGAACATTACCATCTTTTTATTTTGTGCTCCATGGCTCCTTAATTTGGATCTTTATAACTTTTGTTCCTGTTATTCTTAATTTGATTTATATGCTATGTATGCATAGAAGTTATTTTTGATTTGTTTAGTATTAATCCTTTGTATTTAATTTTGTCCTAAGTATGAATAGGTTGATATATATATATATATATATACACACACACACACACACACATTAACATGCTTTGATTTATGTTTTGTTGTCCTTGGTTTAATATGAGATTTGATGCATGCTTAGAAATATGAGCTGATTTGTTTGATTTTGATTTGTTGTGTCTTACCATGTTTTGAATGAAGAGTTGAATTAATATATTAAAAGCATGCTGGGTTTTGTTTGATTGCCATTTTGTTGCTGCTTTAACACTGTGTTTCTGGGCCTGTATGTGCCATGAATGCAATGTGATGGAATGCCATGTTGTGTGTTGATGCATGTTAGAATAGGCTTAGTGTGTGTATACAATAATCAACTAAAAATTCCTTTGATGAGATTAGAATTTGGAACACAATAAGTGGAGGCTGACCTATGGGTCGAGTGAGGTTGAGTGCCTAACACCTTCCTATCCCCATACCTAAACTCTGAGCACGTGCTCTAGTAAAGATCAGTCATATATATATATATATATATATATATATGATTCCTAGACTTAATCTATGTGGTGACTCTATTTACACCCTCAATCTGGTCCACTCCAAGATGAGGCGTACTTCCCACGAGAAAATCACTTGTTGCGAGTGCTTGCGCCCACAACTCCCTTATCCCAAATCAACAAGACTCCCAGTGTGAACTGCATCCAAAACAGCCCAGTCTAAGAAAGGGCTGCCCCACAGACTCTGAACAATAGATGAATTTAAAGAAGTTTCCTAAAAACATAAAATATCACACTTCCATTCCATTCCTTAAGAAGATTCTTACGTACCTCACGCTTCCAGAAATTGTTTAACCCCTAACATTCCAAAGATAGAAGTTTTAAATTCATTTACAACCACTAATCGCCCCCAAACAGGTCGAGAAAACTTTGTTCCTACTTCTAGAAGATAACCCATCATAGCTAACTGTAGAGACCAGGCCTCTCAATTCCCTTAGCCCTTTCTGTGCTGAGTTAACTGGTCGCGTAGAAACCCCATCGTGATGATCATCCATACAATCTTGTTCCAGCAAACATAATAGTGCCACACACTGATCCTCGTCTTTCACAATAGGAAAACCCACAAGTTTACAAAAGCTATTCATCATCTCAGTCACCCATTTTGAATCTTCCACCTCTTTCATCACAAAATACCCGCAGCAAATTCCTGATCTAGCATGACCTCCCTAGTTTCAATGGGATCCCACTGGGACAGAGGTGGACACTCTAGAAGACACTGATCTTTCTCCCCACCCAAGCAACCATTTTTTTCAGACCCACTGTAATCCCATGGAAGAAGAATCTCGCTGTAGCACCCCGTCGGAATCAACGACACCACATCTACCTCTTGGGCACAACCCTGTTCTTCGTACTCACTTACCTCCTCCATTAAATCTTCCTCTCCCCCAGACCATAGGCCCATCGCACCACCCAGATTAAATAGAGAAGAGAATCGATTATTACCCACCCACTGATGGTCTTGAGACACAGACATGATTGGCGACTCCTTCATCGCCGGAACCATCTTACTGTTGAAACCAGAGCACTGGGAAAAAGAAGGGAATAGGGGGAGTTGACTGGATGTGCGAAGATGGTAGGAAAGATTAAAACTATATGCATAAGTGTTTTCTAAAGATGATGGGGCTGCTTGGCTGTGATGTTTAAACAACATTTTTCATTGCTTAAATAACACAACACGTATTTTTATAACATTTTTTTACTCACGTGTATTTTTATAACACTTTAAATAATGTTACCAAAACAATATTATCAAACGGGCCCATATATATTTTTTTAATGATATTATTATTATTGTTCCAAAAGCTTAAGTTATGGTAAATTTAATTATTTAACTCAGGATCTCATGCTCTGATACCATGTTAAACTACCGATTGTCCTAAAAGCTTAAGCTACTAAGATATGATAAATTTAATCATTTAACCAATACCTACACTTTCCGTCACGTGTGAGCCGAAACTACCTTTTAATAAGTGAGGCTCAACATGTGGAAATTTAAATAGAAGGTAGAGTTGAGTAGACAAGGATCAAACTCAGGATCTCATGCTCTGGTACCATATTAAATTACCGATTTTTTCAAAAGCTTAAGCTATTGGGATATGGTAAATTTAATCATTTAACCACATATTTCTAACAGATTTTATAAGAAAGACTTGACGGTTTGATTTCTTACTTGTGGATATTTAATTACGCTTTGTTTAATTCTTTTGATATTGATATTTAGAAGACAAGCCTTGTATCTAAATCCAAGTTTTGGGTTTGGGTCGTGACATCTTGTGCTACCAAAACAACCAACCAAAGAACCATTAACCAAAACTGAAAACTGAACTATAGAAATATAGCCACAAATCCACTGCTTATCTAAGACCAAATCCCATCCTCCCTAAAGAGCACCCTAATTCACATGATTATAAACTTTTTCAATATCCAGCTTGCAGATAACACTCGGAATTTTACTATGAAGTCTACTATTAACACACTTATTGGCAATTAAAACCAAATCCAAGATTTGATGATCACCCACAAAGGCATTTTAAGACTTCAAAACCAGTCCATCTAGCACCCCTCTTAATCGGTATGCCAACACATTTGAAAAAATCTTGTAAGCACTACCCACTAGGCTGATAGGCCAATAGTCCTAAATGTTAGATGCATTATACTTCTTAGGGATGAGAGCTATAAATGACGCTACAATGACATCTCAAACTTCCCATATTGAGAATTCCTTAGAAAACGCAAGAACATCGCTGTCCACTACCCTCCAGCAATGATGATAGAAGCCATAGTAAAGCAGTAAAGCTGTTCTTACTAGGGGACTTATCCCCCTCCATATCACGCACAACCTGTAAAATCTCCTCCCTCTTAAATTTTCGCTCAAGCAACCCACTCTTATCTACCCTAATGTGATCAAAATCTTTTTCTTTTTGATAAATAACGAAATCTCATAAATCAAAAGCCCCAGGTACACCGAGAGTGTACATGGAAAGGGTTACATCAAGATCGAAATTTACAATGATCAAACATAACAAAAAGATTAGAGAAAGAAAAAGAAGAGAAAACAAAAAACCAAGTAAACAAAGAGTGGAGGAGGAGAGATTTAATCTCAAGAATCAACCGTTTCGTTCCCTCAAAGCATCTACTGTTTCTTTCCCGCCAAAAACACCATAACACACAATGTGGGACAGCCCGCCATAGGTCCATATTGCGCTATCAACCGAACAGACCCTACAAAGATGCAAATAAATCTGCAACACTTTAGGCATCACCCAATCACACCAAAAAGGCTCCAAACCATAGACCATAGCTCGAAAGCAATGGGACAATGAAAAAGAAGATGGTTTACTGATTCCCCACTTCTTTTACACATATAACACAAATCCATGACAGGGACACCCTTATTCCACAGTCTATCAAGGGTCAAAATCTTGCTTAAGGCGGCAGTCCAAGAAAAGAAAGCAACTCTAGGACGGATCTTTGAGCCCCACACAGGTTTCCACGGAAAAAGGTTGTTAGGGGTTGAGACTAGAGATAAGTAGTATTCACTAACCTTAAAGCCCTTATTCTTTGTCAAATTCCAGTAAAGTTTGTCATGCCCCTCACCAGTAAAGGTTATAGATTGTATAAGATTCCAAAAAATATCAATTTGTTCCATCTCTCAATCTTGGGGCTCTCTATAGAATCGAAGATCCCAATGAAGCCTCTGATTAGGAAAAGACATGACATCCGCAAGATAAGAATCCTTATTACAACTAAAGCTGTAGAGTTTTAGAAATGGATCTCGAAGAGTACAACCCCCACACCACAAGTGATGCCAAAGTTTAATTCTATTACCATTGCCAACTTTGAAGATGATAGATTTAGAGAAAGCTGGTCAGCCTTGTCTTATAGTTCTCCCCACACTAACACCATAAGTAGCTATTACTTCTTTTGTACACCACCCACCCCAAATATTTCCATACTTGATTTCGATAACCCGCCACCAAAGGTGGTTTGTCTCTGTACCGTACCTCCACAGCCATTTACTAAGTAGAGCTTGGTTAAATTTTCTCAAATTCCGCACACCTAACCTACCAGACTTCAAGGGGCTACACACTTGGGCCTAATTGACTAGATTGAATTTATGGGACTCATCAATACCACCCCATAAAAAATTCCGCGAGTTTCTAAATGCAATTTGCAATATCCACTGGGATTAAAAAGAGAGATAGGTAATAAGTAGGCAACGTTGAGAGAGTGCTATTAAGTAAAGTAACCTTACCATCTTTTGATAGATACAAACACTTCCAATTTGCTAATCTTCGCTCCATTTTTTCAAGAATAGGGTTCCCAATTGCCCTATCCTTAAATTTAACTCCCAACAAAAGCCCCAAATAAGTCATTGGCAATGAGGACTGCCTACACCCTAAGAGGGCCACCAGCTCACCCATATTTAACACTTCACCAACTAAAACCAATTCAGATTTAGCCAGATTAATATGCAAACCTGACACAGCCTCAAATGAAGATAAGATGTCTCTCAATTTACCAATCTGACTAGGTAAAGCATCATAGAAAATTAGAGTATTGTTCGCAAAAAGAAGATGAGACACCATTAAGGGGCTACGAGATTTGGGACCCACAATGAATCTAAGAGATAAATGACCAGCTAGAACAGCCCCATCTAATAACCGGCTTAAAGCTTCCATGACAATAATAAATAAAAGCGGGTAGAGTGGATCACCTTGACGCAGTCCCCTAGAACTCCCAAAGAAATCTTTAGGGCTACTATTTGATCAAAATGGTCAATTTCATTGTGGAAATGCATAACAACACCTGTGATCAAAATCTAAGTCATCCACCATTGATCCATGACTTTGTCTCCTTATACAAATTCTCATAAAATCTTACCACCTGATCAATCACCTCTGACTCTTCCTCATTCACCATCCCATCCACCTTTAAAGAACCCAAGTGATTATGCCGCCGTCTACAAGAGTTTGCCATCCTATGAAAAAACTTAGAATTGTTAACCACCTCTTTGAGCCACAAAACTCTTGATTTTTGTCTCAACGAAATTTCTTCCAAAGAGGACAAACATTCCACCTCTAATTTCGCCTCCTCCCATCTCTTATCCTCCTCAAAAAGACCATGAATCCCTTCTTTCTCATCAAATCCCGCCAACTCCCCTAACCACTTCTTCTTATTCACCCCTACATTCCCAAATTCCCTTGTATTCCACTTTTTAATATCTTCCTTCAAAGCTTACAATTTCTTCACTAACACAAACTAGGCATGCCATTGAAATAGTACTGATTCCACCAAGATTGTACCCTGTCCACAAACCCCTCCGCCTTCAACCACATATTCTCAAAATGAAGGTTCATTCCAACTGGTAACTCTATATTTCAAATTTTTTATAACTATTTTGTTATTTAAACAATAGTAATTTTTTATAAATTAGCTAAGGTTAATTTTGGAAACTTCTATCTTTTTATTTAATAAATAAGACAGTAAATGATGTTCTCTTAAAAAGTTGAGTTTACTAAACTTGGGGATTAAGTATAGGAGATCCTCTTTCTCCACTTCTTTTTGTTACTATTATAGAGACTCTTTGTGGAATGTTATCACAGGTTGTCAATGTTGGGATAAGTGCTCTTAAATCCTATTATATGATACTATGTATGATATTCTATATGACATTATGTGAAAAATGATGTATGACTTAATATTGTGTTTAATAAAGTTGCTTTATTCTTATCTAAAATAATGGTAACATGAATATTCGGACATTAACATTTAGTCCATGAGATACATAGTATGTGATTAATGTGAAAAGTCACAGAAGATATAAATCACAAGTCCTTTGTAAACTCAGAATTATAGTTCGTAGTCAGTGATGAAATTGGGCATTTCATTTGCAAAGACTATAACATATTAACTAAGATGATTTGTCTTGATCATGGAAGTGGAGACTTCTAGTTGATATGTTGATATGTTTTAAGAGTTAAAACATATTAAACTGAACCACTGTGAGATTTATTATTCTCCTAACGACTGTCAATTAAATAATAAATCTCACAACTTTTATTCACATGAACTTTTAATCCTGAGAGAATAATGGACCTGATCATGAAATGTAGGTTGCTTTGATATATCAGGAGTAAGATCTAAAGTAACGGTCAAAACCTCAGTATGTTGGGCAGCCACATTTAGTGTTGATGGAACATATATTCTCAAGATGGAATTCATTGTCTCTTGACGGAGATATAAAATATTCCCTTAAGATAAGTTTAATGGGTGCAGTTATTCAAAGAATTTGGCCTAACCACTTTAGTAAGACTAAAGTATATATTTATAAAATTAGATTTCATAAATATATGATGAATAACTTAAAATGATTAAACCGGGTACTCAAGGATTAAGATGTAATTTACAAAGTGGCAGTCTATATTCATGACTTTGTATTACCACAAATATTTTATGAAAGGGTTGCATGTATAATAAAGTTTTGGGATATAATTTATTAATAAGGACTAAAGTGCAATTATATTTATATAGTGGTATTAAATATAATTAATGGTAACTTTGGACTTGTCAAGAGTTGACAGAAAAGCCCAAGGCCCATTGGAGCTAGTGCCTTATTTGTTCCCTTTTGGTCCCACTTCAAGCCACACACTAAAGCCCAATTGGGAAGGCCCAAAAGGCTAGCCCAATTAGATAATTAGTTATGTGGAGAGAAACATACAGAATTTTATATGATAATGAAATGGTTTGTTTGTTTATATAGATGAATGTAAGAAAAAGACTTCTTCATATTCTCTCTAAAACAACACAGAACTAATTGAGAGACCACACATCTTGGGCATCAAGTGGAATTGGAGTGAAGATTAAAAGTGTTCCCGAGTACTTCTAATTTTTTTTTTTTTTTGAAATTCATCATACCAAGGTATACTCTCTTATTCTTATATTCTGAAATTTACATTGCACATGTTATCTATTGCGAATGAAGTAGATCCGTTAATTTTCTGCTGCGTATATTTTGTATGCGATACAAACATGTTATTTTCCTTCATTGGTATCAAAGCGGTCTTCATTTCGAATCTGTATAACATGTTTTGTAAGTATTGGAATTAGAGATAATAGTTTCATCATGTTAGAAGATTTAATATGTATTTAATTTTCTGCATGGTTGTTGAAACTATGATTTGAGAAAAACTGATATTGATGTTATGATATTGTTTAAATTTGAATTTAAGTATGTTAAATTGATCATTAAGGCTATAGCATAAATAGATTTCAGTTTTGATATCAAATTCTGCATATCATGTTCATATGATAATTGTTGGTTCATGAAAAATCGTAGAAAACTGTTTGCAACTGTTCTGGAATAACTGAAAACACGATTTTTTTGCAGTAAGCTTTACTCGCGAAATAGTCGCGAGACAATAGCGAAAGTTTCTGTCTATTTTTTGTGTTTTCAATTTTTTCCTTAATTTGTTTTCACGGGAAGCAGTTAGTCACGGGATACCCGCGAGACAGTCGTGAAAATTCCTTACGCCTTTTTCGTAAGGAAAAGTGCTTAGTATAAAGTGCAAGGCTGTGTATAATTAGTTTATGCATGTTTAAAAGATAAAAACTTTTAATTTAAAACATCTAGTGGGAAAGAGATACAAGGGTTGGATCTTACGGCCTCCATTGTTGGTTCATAGTAGCGTGAAATACATACTTTGTCTTAGTTTCGAGCTTTGCATTCCATGCGAGAGTATATATTTCATGGTCCTACAAGATTGAATTTCTTGGTTTATAGTGGTTTGATCAAACACCTTGTCTTAGTTTCGAGCTTTGCATTCCATGCGGGGGGCGTTTTGTATCATGGTACTACATGATAAGCCTGTTAAGGGGATGAAATGTGGCTACATATGATTCTAGACAATGATATATACTAGACTAAATATTATAGTATCCTCTATGCTGAGTTCTTGCTATAATTATTTAGAAGCCAAATGTATAACGGCATATTATTAAGTATTTGATAAGAGTTATCATGATAGCACTAATAATGAGAATAGTTCTCAATCAATCATAGTATTTAATGTTCACTCTATGCTGAGGGATATTGAGTATGAGATTGGGTTGTCGTTGTATATATTATATTATGGTTTTATTAAGGTTTCATACTATATATTTATATGTTAAATTGATAATGTCCAGTTTACTTTTAATATTTATGTTTATTATTTTCAGATTTGAACATGACATCTTTTAGCCCACTTGTTACCATTCTTAATCAAAACAAACTGACTGGATCCAATTATGTTGACCGTAAAAGAAACTTGGACATAGTTCTCAAAGTTGAAGAGCACAAATATGTGCTTACTAAACCATGTCCTAGCTTTCCTTCATTAGATGCTCCTCAAGAGGAAAAACAACGATATGATCGTTGGCAGAAATCTAATGAAATGGCCAAGTGCTATATCCTAACGTCCATCTTAAATGTTCTACAGCATCAAATGCAGAACGTAGAACTAGTTTCGGACATTATGCTAAGTCTGAAGGAGATGTTTGGTGAGCAAGGCCATTCTGCAAGACAAGAAATTATGAGGCAAATTTATAATACCAAAATGGCTGAAGATAGTTCAGAAAGAGAGTATTGTCGTACAATGATCTCTATAAAGCTATCTCAGAGGAGGCCGAAACTGATCCTTACACTTATGAAGAAGCAATGAATGATATAGATGCACATCATTGGATCCAAGCTATGAAATCTGAATTAGATTCCATGTATTCCAATCAAGTTTGAGATCTTGTAAAGGCGCCTAACGGCATTAAACTTGTTGGTTGCAAATGGGTTTACAAGAAGAAGAGGGATAGATGGAAAGGTTGAAACCTTTAAAGCAAGGCTAATGACAAAAGGGTATACTCAAAAGGAAGGTATTGATTATGAAGAAACCTTTGCACCAGTAGCAATGCTTAAATTTATCAGAATTCTTTTATCCATTGTTGTTCATTATGATTATGAGATTTGGCAAATGGATGTCAAGACTGCATTTCTTAATGGCAATCTTGAAGAAGAAATCTATATGAAGCAACCAGAAGGTTTCATAGCAAAGAACCAAGAGAATTTGGTATGCAAGTTGAATAGGTCCATTCAAGTATCTAGGTAATGAAACATCAAATTTGATCAAGCAATCAAATCATTTGGTTTTGAACAAAATCTTGATGAACCATGTGTGTACAAAAGACATCAAGACAAAATAGTAATGTTCCTAGTGCTTTATGTTAATGATATTCTACTCATTAGAAATGATGTAGGTGTAATGTCATCAGTAAAGGTTTAGTTGTCAAGCCAATTTGATATGAAGGACTTGGGTGAGGCTAACTTTATTTTAGGGATCAAGCTTTGGCGAGATCGCAAGAATAAGATGTTAAATTTATCACAAACTGGATATATAGATAAGGTTCTAGAACGGTTTAGCATGCAAAACTTCAAGAAATGATTACTTCCTTTCAGACATAGAGTACCTCTGTCTGATGACCAAAGGCCTAAGACTCAAGAGGAAGTAAATATGATGAGACAAGTTCCTTATGCTTTTGCAGTAGGAAGTCTTATGTATGCCATGCTTTGTACTAGACTAAATATCTGTTTTTCAGTTGGCATGGTCAGCCGATATCAATCAAATCCAAGACCACAACATTGGCAAGCTGTAAAGTATATTCTCAAGTATCTACGAAAAACGAGAGAGATTATATGCTTGTTTACCGTTGTGAGGATTTGATTTCCATTGGTTATACAGATTCAGACTTTCAATCGGATCTAGATTTAGAAAGTCCACGTCAGGATGTGTATTCACCTTAGGAGGTGGAGCCATAAGTTGGAGTAGTGTTAAGCAATCTTGTATTGCAGACTCCACCATGGAAGCAGAATATGTTGCTGCTTGTGAAGCAGCAAAAGAAGCTGTATGGCTCAAGAAATTCCTTTCTGATCTTAGTGTAGTGAGAATAGAGCAAGTTCCTATCACATTGTTTTGCGACAATAGTGAAGCGGTTGCACAATCCAAAGATCCAAGGAATCACAAGAAAAGAAAGCACATTGAGAGAAAGTATCACATCATTCGAGACATTATTGCTCGTGGAGATGTGGTGGTAGCAAAGATTGAAAGTGCAAATAATCTAGCAGATCCTTTTACCAAAGTCTTGCCTTAAAGGACCTTCAAGTCACTTTTGGAGGGAATGGGAGTTAGATTAGCGCACAATAGTCTTTAGAGCAAGTGGGAGATTGTTGGGATAAGTGCCCTTAAATCCTATTATATGATACTATATATGATATTATGAATGACATTATGTGAGAAATAATGTATGACTTAATATTGTGTTTAATAAAATTATTTTATTCTTATCTAAAACAATGGTAATATGAATATTCAGACATTATCATATAGTCCATGAGATGCATAGTATGTGATTTATGTGAAAAGTTACAGAAGATATAAATCACAAGTTCTTTGTAAACTCAGAATTATAGTTTGTAGTCGGTGATGAAATTGGGCATTTTATCAGCGAAAACTATAACATATTAACTAAGATAATTTGTCTTGATCATGGAAGTGGAGACTTCTAGTTGATATGTTGATATATTTTAAGAGTTAAGACATATTGAACTAGACCGCTGTGAGATTTATTATTCTTTTAACGACTGTCAATTGAATAATAAATCTCACGACTTCTATTCACATGAACTCTTAATCCTGAGAGAATAATGGACCTGATCATGAAATGTAAGTTGCTTTGATATATCAGAAGTGAGATCTAAAGTAACGGTTAACCTCAGAATGTTGGGCAGCCACATTTAGTGTTAATGGAACATATATTCTCAAGATGGAACTCATAGTCTCTTGACGGAGATATAAAATATTCTCTTAAGATAAGTTTAATGGGTACAGTTATTCAGAGAGTTGGACCTAACTACTTTAGTAAGACTAAAGTATATATTTATGAAATTAGATTTCATAAATATATGATGAATAACTTAAAAGGATTAAACCGAGTACTCATGGATTAAGATGTAATTTACAAAGTGACAGTCTATATTCATGACTTTGTATTCCTACGAATATTTTATGAAGAGGTTGCATGTATAATAAAATCTTGGGATATAATTTATTAATAAGGACTAAAGTGCAATTATATTTATATAGTGGTATTATATATAATTAATGGTAACTTTGGACTTGTCAAGAGTTGACAGAAAAGCCCAAAGCCCATTAGAGCTAGTGTCTTATTTGTTCCATTTTGATCCCACTTCAAGCCACACACTAAAGCCCAATTGGGAAGGCCCAAAAGGCTAGCCCAATTAGCTAATCAGTTATGTGGAGAGAAACATACAGAATTTTATATGAGAATGAAATGGTTTGTATGTTTATATAGATGAATGTAAGAAAGAGACTTCTTCAAATTCTCTCTAGAACAACACATAGAACTGATTGAGAGACCACACATCTTAGGCATCAAGTGGAATTGGAGTGAAAATTAAAAGTGTTCTCGAGTACTTCTAATCTTTTTTTTGAAATTCACCATACCAAGGTACACTCTCTTATTCTTATATTCTGAAATTTACATTGCACATGTTATCTATTGTGAATGAAGTAGATCCGTTAATTTTCCGCTACGTATATTTTGTACGCGATACAAACATGTTATTTTCCTTCAGTCAAAAGGGGAACACGTTTGGTTTCATTGGCAAACCTAATGCTACTGATCATTTGGTTCTCTCATTTTCTTTTTGCTAATGATTCCTTAATTTTTGTGGAGTGGATCCAACTCCACTTCAACTATTGAGATGTGTATTCCTTTGGTTGAAGCAGTTTTGGGATTAAAGATAAACCTTTGTACATCTGAATTAGTACCAATGGATGAGGTGTTGGCAGGATATCTGACTTGTTTGGGATTAAGTGGGTCATGCAATGAACAGTAGTTGATTCTTGAATAGCTAGAAAGGAAACTCCAAAATAGACACTGTAGTAGGGAATTTTGGAAGGTAATTCATTTGTGTTTAATGTGATGTCTTTGTGGAGAAATGAATGCACTCACTTTTAAGTACTGTGGATCATTGATAATCAAGCTGAAGCCTTTATTCTTAGTATCTCTTCAGGATTGGACAGCGGTTATTACGTCATTTTCTTTGTTTGAATTTGTTGGATTTCTTCAATCCTTTGAATTTTTGATGCTAAATTTTGTGTGCATGTTTCTTGTATTCATCTGGCATATTAGTATTGTGACCCTTATTGTCTTGTGAACCTTCTTGGATTTTCCTAATGAAATTTATTATCTAAAAATAAAAATAAAAATTACCGAAACATTTAATGTCTAATGCAGAAAGACAGAAATGAAAGAAAACTGAATGAAAGAGTGAGTTACCTTAAGATTGTAGAATACACATCACAACGAATACCTCCAGTACAATACATTAATATATCTGTCTTTTCTTTGTCAACATTTGCTAAAGGATCTGAAGCAATGTCCTGGACAATCAGAAACAGGGACAAAATGAAGTGCGTTCATAGCCACTGCCAAAAGAATAAATTTTTACAACTCTCCCCGGTATAGTAATGCTCAAACTAATATATTACTAGACTAATAAAAAAAAAAAATGCTAGGGCACAAGATATGATAGAGTTTTAGTGGATGAATCTAGACATAGTCAACAAGAAGTTGAAAATTTGGAGAGATGCTTTAGAATCTAATGACTTTCGGTTAAGTAAGACTAAAACATATTACATGGAGTGCAAGTTTAGGAAAATATAGAAACAAAGATGAATGGGTTGTAAAACTTGATAGTCAAGCGATACCAAAAGGTGGATGCTTTCAATATCTTAAGCAAAAAGGGCAAAAATCATATCATATTATGGGAAGAAGAAACGGTGTCAAATGGCATGTCTTTAGCACAAAGGGCAAAAATGATATCAAATGATGGGAAGAAGAAATGGAAGACCTAGAAAAGAGGCAATTTAGAGCATTACATTGTTTCATTCAAAGGGTGATCTCCAAATTGAGAATATCATGCTAGATTTCAGATCTACTGCTAGAAGGATATATCTAATTTTTCCACATTTAGATCCAACAAGAAGAAATGGTTGATTTTTGTTTTTTGTTTTTTGATAATTAAATTGTTACAACGAGTGAGGATAAGGAATTTGAACCATGATTTCCTTTATAATGAAGACCAGGTAATATCACTGAACTACAAAATTCTTGATAGAAGACATAATTGAATTTTTTGAAAGCTAAAGAAGAAATTACTACATTAAAAAATAAATTAAATTGACTCATTATATTTTATGATGAATAATTCCTAGATAGCATATTCTATGCATTTTCCATGGTTAAATGTTAGGTTATGATCATCAAGAAAATTATTTACCTTGCACATAAATTCATATTGACTAGTTACTTGGGCTTCAACTTAAGTGGTGAAACAATGGGATGGGGTTGGGGTAAGTCTCAGATTCAAATCTCACAAACCAACCCCCCCCCCCCCCCTCCCTCCTTCTCAAAATTCAACTAACGAGAAGGGAAAAGAATAGTTGGTTATCGATCATACCTCTGTCTCAGATAGTCCAAATGAAGTGCTTCTAAAGCAATCTACATAAGGCCGTCGAGCCCCTTGGAAATGACCAATATCCCATTCATAACCTGATTACAAGCAATCACAAAATGCTGAAACTTCAATGAGACTTATGAACATGGATACAATGATAGATTTTAATACAAGATTCACATACAAACACATATGCATAACTAAGGTAGTCATATCAGCGAGCGCTAAGAAATAAAACTACATTAAGTATACATGAAAGTTTCCCAAAGCACATATACATCATGTCTACATTAACACTTTACTCAATAGTTTTGCCCTTAAAATTGACTCATAATGAAACTAAAATTCAAATATGTTTCCTAATGGTCTTTCCAATGAATACAGATCATTCTGAATGGATTCAGAAAGCTCATGACCATGTACATTAGGACTTTCTTTTATGTAGTTTAAAGTGGTAAGGTTTTAGAGGAAAATGGCAGCAATGGATTTCTTACTGCATCTCTACAGTGAAATTGTCAATTCTAAAATATGGCAGTTCCAGAGTTCTTTTTTAGGAGTTCTAGAGGCTTATGACAAGACAAGGAAGCTTCTTTTATTGGTAAGTAATTTATTTAAAAGCGCAAAGAGGCACAATCCAAGTAGAAAGGAAGTATACATGAGACCTAGAAATTCAAGTAAACTAGAAAAATAAAAGCATGCAGTAGCCGCCATCTAGTTGAAGGATGCTTATGATCTTCTATTTGCTAGATACCTTAATACCGTGTGATGCGAGTCCCAGCAAATCTACTCTTTTTGATGTACTCTTCTTTGTTTTGAGGCAATGAAAGGCTGAAAATTAATTTAGGCCATCTAAATTAGTCCATGCTGGTAATTTACCAAATGAGCTAGTGGATATTCTTGGTCATACTGTGTCAAGCTTGCCAATGAAATATATGTTTACCATTGGCAGCCTCTTTCCTCTTTCAAATCCAAGGTAGCATGGGATGCTGCCATTGAAAAGATAAAAATCAGATTGGCAGGCTAGCAAGAAGCTCCATCTGGCCAAATGATGTAAGCTAACTTTGATCAAGAGTACCTTATCGAGCTTATCTCTCTCTCTTCCTGTTACCTATTGGCATAGCTAATAAAGCCGATAAACTACAACCAGAACTTTTCGTGGGAAGGTGTGGGCAATAAGTTCAAATACCATCGGGTTAATCAGAACACAATTTGTGCATTCAACATGAGGTTTGAGAGTGCAAAAATTGTTAGTTTTTTATAGAGCTTGCTGGGGGAAATGGTTAATGCATTATGGAGTGGAAAGGCATCACCTGTGGCAAAAGGCGATAGAAAAAAGTATACGCAGTTCTTGGGGCAGATGTTGCTCTAAAAAGGTAAAAGCCTTATGGGCAAGTTTATGGAAGCACATCGGGAGTGGCTAGAGCAATGTCACGCCTATTTGCTTTTGGAATGATATATGATGTGGAGGCTCTTTACCAAAGGAGGCATTTTCTGAGCTTTTTCGAATTTCACATAATCAGGATGTTATGATGGCAGAGTATACTTTTATAGAACGATAAAGGATTGGGAGCATAAATCTTTGATACGTTTCTTGATATTCTTTATTCTACAAGGATTAGATGGAATGGGATGATTGATTGGCATGGCACCAAGCAAAAGCCGTGGATTTGAAGTAAAAACTTATTATAAGTGGTAATTCTTGCCCTTGGAGAAGGATTTGGGAAGCTCAGGTCCTGACTAGAGTAACATGGTCAATTGCCCACAAATAATTTAAGGAAAAGAAGTGTGAGTTTATTGGATTGGTGTATCACGTGCAAGTCAAGTGGGGAAACAACAGACCATCAACTACTTCATTGTTATCTTACCAAAAGAATGACTGCTATTTTGTATGTTTGGAAATTTTTGGGCTATGCTTAAAATAGAGGATGCATTGTTGGAGAATACCTATTCCCACACCTTCAACACTTCAAATTAGTTCCTCTCTATGTTCTAAGGTTCAAAATCAAGAAAGTATTTCGTGTTTCATGATAAGATTTGCCATGCTTCACTGTCATTATGCACACAATCTATGGACTTTGGTGTTTTGTTAGTTTGGACTCCATTGGGTTATACCTAAGATGGTAGTGGTCTGCTGACTGGGTTTTGTAGACATTGTTCTGCTGATTTATGGGGGGGCCATTCCACTGTCACATGGACCATTTGGAGACAAAGAAACCAGCATACTTTTGAAGGGGTTGGGTATTCATCTTTGAGATAAAACTTTTTTTTATTATGTTCTACATATGGCTGCTTTAAGTGAGAATCCATTTTCTACGTTGGAGGAATTTCTAGGTTTATGTAACTTTAGGCGAATTTTGTAACATCCCTAGTACACTGCCTGTGAACATGGGGAGTATGCTCTCTTTCAATCTTCAATAAGAATTTTTAATTACCTATTAAAAAAAGTATCACTATGTGTAACTGTACATGTGGTCACATTTTTTTTTTTTTTAAGGTATGCAGAAAACTTTTATAAATGATAGAAAAAAGAGAAATACAAGAAGTTCATGATGATGAACAACAAGAAATAAAAGGAACAAACAGTACAATAAACAGAGGGTAATCAGGGAACTAAGCTAAGTGAGGACAAAAACTCAGAGAGAGAAGAACAATCAACAAAACCCCAACAACGAGACCACTCTAAAAGACTACGATATAAGAGCTTTAACTCATCCAACGTCTTCTCTTTGTCCCCAAAGGATCGATGATTTCGTTCCTACCACACTATACATGTGCTCACATGTTTGTGTCCTATGAGCTCAGTTAATGAGCAGATGGTCGAGTATGAGGAGATCTATAGATTCAGATGCCAATACGGACACAAAGCCAAATCAACACCATTCAGAGAGTTGTGCATTGTTAGCTTCTTGTTAACTCAATTCCTAGCCGGAATTAGTGAGAATGAATAACTTGAGTACTTGTCAAAAAAAAAAAAAAAAAAAGTTAGAATGAAGAACTTCAGTAAAATAGCATTTATATGTAAAACATGACTTAGAATGGTTTATAAAGATACCACTAAACCAGAGGTAAAATCATTTGAATAAAGGTTTTTTTTTAACTTTCTATACTTTTCAGTACAACTGCAAATATTTTGACAAACCTATGCCTTTTTTTTTTTTTAATGACATGGAACCTCACCAAGATTAGGCCCTTTGGACCCACCCCTGGAGTGCAAACTACAGATACACAACCCCACCTGCCAAAACCATGTATCAGGTAATCCAAGGGAACTCTTAATGGGGACTGAATCCAAGATGTCTGGTTCTACAGCTCATCCCAAGCCTCCAACCATTAGGCTGTACCCTGACAGATATTTTGACAAACTTAAATCTTGTTCTATCAATCATATGATTAAAAGAGTCCAAATTCTATGTTCATCCAGATAGCTAGCTGTGCTTTGCTATACAATGGTAGGAGTGCTTCCCATGTTAAGATTAATTTTAGTTATTTAACAAGAACAATAACAGTGTCATCCAACTCAACACCCATTACACAAAGTTCAGTATGTAAAAAAAAAAAAAGAAGTACGATACATATGAAAACATACCAAAATTGAGAGCACTTTCAGCTAAGAGAATGCAAGCAAATGGAATTTTGGAAGAAGAGGAGCTACCGTTTCTCACATCCAATAGAATATGCTCTGTATTAATATTCTCATTTGAAGCCTCATTGATTTCATTCACTGCTTCCAGTCTTTTTCTCCATTCTGAAGGTGCAAGGGGTGTTGCTCGAATTGAAGGGTCAAGCAAAGGAAGATGTGAAATGCCTCCTTCCAGCTGGAGAAATATAATTGTAATGAAGTGACAATTCTTCTCAAAGGCAAACACAGAACAGGATGGATTCAGCTATATTCCCATTCCCAATGGAGACATCTCTTTTACATTTTATTGGAGAGTTGCATGTTACCGACTTCTAGTATATACAGAGCAGATTAAACCACCTTATCCTTCCTCATAAGTACCAGGTACCAACTCATGGAGTTACGCATAAATGAATAAATGGCTCACTATGAAACAGCAATTGGGCTTTTAAAAAACACAAAGAAGATCAAAATCTTCAATTGAAAATTCCATTACTTTACAATGCATCTTCACTGAAAATTTCATTGTGTGTATGGCTCAATCCTGTTATTAAAGAGGGAAAAAATATATGGAGGTGACTTCATGAGATCAAGACCCACTGTTTACAGGTACAACAAAGCAATAAAATAAGGGAGTTTCAGCTACATGGCTAATTAGGATTAATTAATATATATATATATATATATATATATTTATATATATAAAGAGACATGCTGAACTTCCTATAAAATGAAAAGAGAGTTGTCCCTTTGGAACTATATTGGAGCCAAATGCCACCCATCTATCACCCCCAACCCCAAAATCCATACACCTGGACCAATCAAGGAACTATCAACGAGAGAAAAATAAATATATGTATACATCTAAAAATATGCATGCATTCATACATAGATAAACAACTAAAAAGAAAATCTATTTGAAAGAAACAAGTGAAGAAGTGCTATAAAAAGGGGATAGGGTATAATGTTAGGAAAAAACTAATCAACAAAATATGCGCTCAATAAGGGAAGTTGCTTGTGTGTGTGTGTGTGTGTGTGAGAGAGAGAGAGAGAGAGAGAGAGAGAGAGAGAGAGAGAGAGCTTGCCTGCACTAGTGAAGGCTTATACCGCAGCTTCAGTTTTGGAAAGGCATGCCCATTTATTGCTTGAGAAATCTGAACCAACATATCAGAAAATCGATCATCTTCTCTTAACCATTCAACATACAAAAGAGCATCTTTTGATGGTCCACTGTACTGCTCAAAGATGAATCAAATCAGGAGTTATGAACAGATAAATGCTAAACGGATAGTGAATAATTACTTTAATGAAGCTGGGAAGCATTAGAAATGATTTCAAACACTCCTGCAACATAGTTCACCTTTTAGTGTTATTATTTAATATATTATAATGCATTAAAGAACTCAATTTTTCCATGTCTTCAAACAATAACATTTTTTAACATCTATGTATCAACAAAAGAAGAGAAGGGGAAAGGAAGTAAACAACCAAACTGGTGTCGAACACGTACATAGAACGACTGAATATGAGAGAAAGAACAAGGAAATACAAAACCCTAGGCTTCACCACCTTAGGGATGTTTGGCTTCACCACCAAACACTACACAATTAGACAAAAATCTCTGAAATATTTTATTATTCAAAATGCAGTTCCGAATAAAGTCTAACGAACCTCCTCAGATAGGCTCCCAAAATACAACCCATGTAAATGCAAAATAGAGTCAACTAATGCAAAAGGAAATAACACAAATGCAAATCTGAATTAAAGGCTAATACAAAAGTAAGGAAATAAAATCAGCAATAAGTGCCAAAAGTCCATGCCCTGGTGTCTACATCAACTCTCCCAGGGTGAGAAAGACTCGACCCTATCAAGTCAAGAAATCCTGGGTGGCACCCAAAAGTGTCAATAGGGGAGTGATCCATCATTCTCTAGGTAAGAGCTACATTGCCTCCGTCTCCCATAAACTCGCGTGATAGATGGGCGATGTCTCTGGGTGTCTAGTGCATCCTAACCACTCTGGTAATGCTCTGATAAGGCTAGGTCAAGTTGCTGGAGATCATCTCTGGTAATCCAAGTGCAATCAGACTCCGGTCGACCATGCCAGGGAACCAAGAAGCGTTGGGCCACTCCATCCCTAGTAAGAACAACCTGCTCATCCAAAATAACATCAATGGATTCTTTATGTGCGCGTGGAGTGTGTAGTGAAATAGGGTCAAGTGTATGTTCAATGGTAGAGCTAGTAGAGGGAGCAACAAATGGGTCATCACGAATGGGTATTGGTGTCTTATATGCAAGTAAATCTTCAATATTAAATGTCGAACTAATACCATAACCTTGGGGGAGATCAGTAACATATGCATTAGGGCCAATGCACTTTAGGACTTTAAATGGGCCAGCACAACAAGCTAGCAATTTCCTAACTGTCCATGAAGGAAACTGTTCGGGCCTAGTTCAAATCATAACATAGTCTCCAATGTGAAATTCGCGATGACGGCAATGAGCATTAGCCTAAATCTTATAGTGAGCATTACTCTTATGAATACGCTTGCTAATTTCCTTGTGCAGATCCTGGACGTGTCTAGCAAAAGAGTCAACCGACTCAGACATCCGAATATAGGGTGAAATAGGGAGTAGGTCTAGAGGTTTCCTTTCCTTGTACTCATGCACCACTTCAAATGGGCTCATACCATGGTCCTATTAACTGAGTTGTTGTAAACGAATTGAGCCGTAGGGAGAATAGCATCCCAACTTCTAGTGTGTTCACCCACTAGGCATCGTAACAAACTTCCTAAGCTTTGATTGACAACCTCAGTTTGGCCATCCGTTTAGGGATAGTATGCTGTGGAGAACTTCAATTTTGTACCAACAAGGTGCCACAAAGTTTTCCAAAAATAACACATAAAGCAAACATCCCTATCAAACACTATGGTCTTGGGCAAGCCGTACAATTTGACGATCTCATCAAAGTACAACCTAGCAATTTTTGATGCATCAGATGTCTTTGAGCAGGGGAAGAAATGTGCCATCTTAGAAAATCTATCAACAACAACAAGAATGGAGTCACGTTTTCTGAGTGTTCTAGGGAGGCCTAACACAAAGTTGCCATGGTCTATCAAGCATAGGATGGGGAGTGTAAAGGCCAACATTTTGCTTACAATGCTTCGCCAATTGGCATTGTCGTCATTGGCTAATTATCTTGGCAACATCCCACTTAAGACTTGGTCAATAAAATTGTCGCCCAACCACTTCAATAGTCTTATCACACCCCTAAAGTGTCCAACAAGCCCACTAGAATGCAATTCCCATACCAAGAAATCTCGCACAGAAGTGCATGGGATCCATAGCTTGTTGATCTTAAATAAGTAGCCATCTTTGAGGGAATAGTCATCACTGACGAGGCGTGGTTCCTCATGCAATGCGATGAAGATCTCTCCAAAATCAAGACATGATTCATACTCTTCTCTAAGGTGTTCAAACCCTACATTAACCTTGGCACTCACGACAAAAAGGGGGGTCACTCGGCGACTTAGAGCATTATCAAACTTATTTTCAACCCTAGCTTAATGCTTCAACACAAAAGAGTAGTGTTGCAAGCATTCAACCCAAGTAGCATGCCAAGAATTCAACTTTTGTGAGTTGAGATGGCAGAGGGCATTGTGGTCAGAATAAATGACGAACCCGTGAGGTATAAGATAGTGGTGCCAATTTCGAAGAGATTGTACGACAGCATAGAATTATTTGTCGTACGTGGAGTACCTTTGTTTAGCCTCATTTAGTTTTCACTAAAAAAGGCTACTGGATGGCGCTCTTGGCTAAGTACACCTTTGATGAAAATATCAGATGCATCACATTCCACCTCAAAGACCTTTGTAAAATCCAGTAGATGCATGACTAGAGCTTCAGTTATTTTTTCTTGATTTCGTAAAATGCTCGGGATGCAGCCTTGGTCCATTGAAAATCCCCTTGCTTCATACAATCAGTAATAGGCGCCATAATAGTGGTAAACCCTCGTATATAGCGTCAATAGCTACAGGCCTCGTGGATATTCTTGGGCTCAGGCCATTCCACGATAGCTTTGATCTTTTGTGGGTCAGCTGATGCTCCCTCAAAAGAAACTACAAATCCTAAGAAGATGTCCTCATTTGTAAAGAAAGAGCATTTCTTGAGGTTTGCATAAAAGCTCTCTTGCCTTAGAGCTATGCATACTTGTTTTATGTGGTCCAAACATTGCTCCTTTGATCGACTATAGACAAGGATATAATACTAGTTGGCACTCAACAATTAGAAGGACTCCATTTGAAGTTGTTTATGGTCGAGAGCCACCTTCTCTACTAACGTATGTACTAGGTACTGCAAAGGTGGCCACAGTGGAAGAAGAGTTGTTGCAAAGAGATCAAGTTCTCAAGTTATAGAAAGGGCACATCAAAGAAGCCCAGATACGGATGAAGGAGTCTTATGATTCAAAGCACAGGGAAGAGGAATACCAAGAAGGTGCATGGGTGTACGTTTGGCTTCAACCATACCGACAGATTTCGGTTTCCATACGCCATGCAAAGATTGCTCCTCGGTATTATGGTCCATTTCATATCCGGAAGCATATTGGATAGGTCACTTATAAGATGGAATTACCAATTGGGTTTCACATCCATCCCGTTTTTCACATGTCCTTATTGAAAGAAAAGGCTTGGTTCTCTTATTTCTGCACAACCGCAACTACTAGTTGCAAGAAAAGCTTGGTTCTCATGTTTCAACACAACCGCAACTACTAGTTGCCACAGAAGATCAAGAGGAGTTGAAGGTTCAACCTCAGGCAGTTTTGGATCAAAGGTAGAGGCATAAAAAAATTGAGATTTTGGTTTATTGGCAACGTTTACCTTCTAGTGACGCAACATGGGAAGATTTGCAGCTGATGTGCCAACAATTTCCAGGTTATGCACTTGCAGACAAGGGCCCTTTTAAGAGGGTAGGAGCTGATATGTATCAGCTGCACTAAGTCATTTTCGGGAAGGCCACTTAGATTGGGTGTATCTAACTTGTACGTTTAAGAGTCCGAATCTTTTGTGTTGTTGGGTAACATTAGGAGATAGGGGGGTAAGTTATTTTCGCATGGTAGTAAGTTACAAATTTTTTTTTTTGAGAATACTAAATTTTTTTTGGTATTATTTGAAATAAAGCATCAGAAAAATTATTTATGTAGAGTAATCTGTTGAGGTCAGGATTTCCTCAGTCAAACCCAAAGTAATCTATTTTAATTTTCTTGTTTCTATCCAAATAATCATCATAAGTAAGGATGCTCTCGTCTACGTACCATTTGCCTTCCACCGGTAAACTCCACTGTCAACAATCTCTCTCTCTCTCTCTCTCTCTCTCTCTCTCTCTCTCTCTCTCTCTCTCTCTCTCTCTCTCTCTCTCAGCAAACCGGGTCTGGGATTAGTGGTTGAGTATAAATGTTGAGATTGGCTCTCTCTCTAGTTTTTTTTTTTTTTTGTCGAAATCGGCTATTGCAATTGGGTTGTGGTTTTCTGGGTTGCAATAGCGATTTCAAGTGGTGGTGGGTTTTGATGACAGTGACCATTTATACTATTTTATTGGGTTGTTTATTTATACTACTATTTAACGGGCTTCCAAGCCGTGAACTCCAAGTTGTGGACTCCAAGTTGGCTTCCAAGCTATGGAATATAAAGTTGCTAAAAATTAAGACATTATCTATTTGGTCCTAAATTATAGTTTTTGACAAAAAAAAACAAAAAAAAAAAAAAAAAAAAAAAACTATCAGACTCATCCCTTAACCAGTAACCACAAAGAAACGTGCAACCCCACTAAATCAGCAATATTTTTACAAGACTTAACTTTTTTTTTTTTTTTCAAAAAAATAAAAATCACAGTCGGCTAAAATTTCCTAAAAAGAACAAAACTAAATGGCTAAACTAAACCGCTACACTACCTACAAAATAGAGCCACTCCCCTACTAACCCAAGTTAAGTTTTTTAGAACCACCAATATAAATGGTAACGGCACAAGATTTGTTTTGGAGGGCTTTTATGCATTTAAATAGAGAAAGAAGGCAAGTAAAGGGTCTTTACTATATATAATATGACTCACAGTATCATAAGTCATAACTCATAACTCATAACACACTCAATGTGGACTCCCAATCCCAGTACCAAACTTAGTCTTATTCAAAACCAAAAAGCAATTAAACAACACACAGAGAAGCACTAAAGATAATATTAGAGAAATTATTATAGAAATAGAGGAAGGAATCATTACCTGTGCATTTATGCCTTGTTCATTCAGATATACTCGGCCATGTATGTCTAGATCCTAATAAAAGATATCCACAATATAAATAAAATTAATTATCTAAATTGTGTCCAAATTTTATTGAATCTAAATTTAAATTATCAAATTCTCAGTTCAATTAGATGCCAGGACTGTTTTTAAAAGTATAATGGAAAATTGGAACCTAAAATTTATATCCCAATTACATGGGTAGATATAGACAAAAACAGAGGAAATGGTACCTTTAAGAAGGATAGGTGCCTGGCGACCTCGGCGGCTGGGTCTTTAATGAACACAAAACGGTAGAAGTTGACGACCACAAATTCAGTCTCAGCATCTGACTCACCATAATTGTGGTAATTGAGGAGGGGAAATCGTTTTACATTTGGAGGGCTAAGAGAAAATGAGCAGACTTGTTTCTGGTTTAATTGAAAAACGCTGACAGGCTTGTTTTTAAGCTTAACGTCAACAATGCTTCTACTTCTACTCATAATTGGAACCGGACAGAGACACATTGCCATTGCCATGGCCGTTGCACCTGCGCCTGCACCTTTTATAACCGCAGAACACCTTCTCATCTAAACAGATTTCTGGTTTTTTTTTATTCAAAAACTTTTTAGGCCGGGACCAACCCTATCCCTTTTTTTTTTTTTTTTTTAAATCAAGCAAATATTTTATTGAAACATAAGCAAGAAAAATAAAATTTGTCCCAAATTTTGGGCCAGACTATCGGTTTATTTGGTTGGAGAAGTAAAAAAAAAAAGAACGATAGAAAATGGTAAAATAATGAAAAAGTGAGAAAATAAAAAAAGAAATTTTTTTTGTTTGGTTGAGAATGAAAATGTGAAAGGATAAAAAATAAGTTTAAATAAATTTATTCATGTGCCCTTATTAAATAATAATGTCTAATTAAAACAAAAAAAAAGTGATAAATGACCAGACAAAAAAAAGCAATCACTCAAATTTATTAAAAAAAATAATGTATGATTAAAAAAAATCACACCAAACCCTAGAAAATCAAAAGGAAAAAAAAAGGGCAACGCTAATGCTAAAAAAAAAAAAAAAAAAAAAAGGCAACGTTGCCCAAAGAAAAAAATTAAATAAAAAAAAAAGGCAACAAGGCAACGTTTATGCACAGTGGAGTAGAAAAAAATAATAATAAAGGGAACCTGAAGAAGCCCATGTAAACATGCATATGGGTATTTTTGTCAATCAAGAAAAAATTATTCTCTCCTTAGTTTTCTCTTTATTTTGGGGAGAAAACATTTTGGTGGGTCCAAGGAGAAAATACTTAGACCCTACTATTATTTTCCTTTTTTCCTACTAACCAAACACACTCAAAAGTTTTCCTTCTTATTTTCCCTCTAAAGTTTTTCATCCACCCTGTTTTACTTCCAAACAAATACACCCTTAAGCTTAGGGAAACAAACACACCCCCTTGGCTTGGGAAACAGGAAACCCAAAGAATATTTTTTCTACACTGTTGGGTAAAAATAAGTAAAATAAAATGTTAAGTTGAAATTACATTTAAACCAAATTAGGGGTGTAAATATTTCCTTTTTAATATCTCAATAAAAGGGAGGGGGGATTTTTTTTTTTTTTTTTTTTTTTTGTATCCGAGATAAAAATCCTACTCGTATAATTTAAGTGTATGTATGTAAAAATCCTTTTTAAAGACTTAAACTCCACTATTATGCTAAGAGTACACAGTGATTAGGGGAATTTGAATTCTTGTAAAGTTGTAATTTACAACTATTTTATGTTGATTTTAATTCCGTGCCAAATTTGATTGTAATTATGGTCAATCTTTATACTCTGTATTTGTTGTGGGATTTTATTGTAAGGGTTGTGTGTGAGAGAGAAAGTGTGAAGACTCAAGGCAAATTGAAGACTAAAGTATTTTCGTGGGTAGCTCGCGACTAAGCATCCCGCGAAATGATGCATGTGCCTTGCACATGACTAGAATACGAAGATTCGGGACAGGATGGAGACAGTTGTGTTTCGCAACTAACTCGCAGGTAAGGCTTTCCCGCGAGATACCCGCGAAGCATTCTGTTTTGCTATTTTGTCCTATCTGATACACCCTTTCTCTACCCACACTACATATACCCCATTACCCACAGATGTTGTAGAGAGTGTTTCTGAGAGAAAACCCTAGCCACAAACTCTTAAGAGTGAGAAATTGTTATACCCACAATTCTCTACACAATCCATTGTGGTTTTCCTTAGCTCTTACCTCTCCATTTCCAAATGTTTGAGAGATTGATAGCCCAAACACTTACCACACACATCTTGAGTGAAAAGTAAAGTTTGGAGCTGCTAGGAAGCCTTGGAAGAAGCCATATGTTTAGTGAATGCAATCGGGCTGAATTGCGTGATCCAGAGAGCTAGAGAATACAAGGCTTGGCCAAGTCAGTTGGTAGTAGAAGCTTGGAAGGCTCGAGTACATGGGGTAGACTAGGCTTGGAGGGTCTTTTGTTATTCGTGTACTCCAACTTATTCTCTAGTGGATCGATTTACCGCTTGGAGGGCGGTGGAGAGGTTTACGCCAAGTACTTCGGTTTCCTTTTCAATAACACATTGGCGTGTTATCTTGTGTTTGCATTCTTCTTCCCTACTCTTTTACCTTTCATCTTATTGCTATGATGTTATGATTATAGGTTAGAGTAGCTTGTTCATTTATCAGCTCGCATTTACTCTATTCCGCACTTAGTATAAGTTAAAGTAAAATCAATCGAGCCGTAATATTTAATTTGGGGATCTGAACAGCTCTTGTGTTTTTAACACATTTTCAAGCTTTCAATTGGTATCAGAGCGGGTACACTTGTTGTTGTTTTAATATCTAAGTGTGATCCTAGACCCTTGTTGAGATGGACCAATCTCAATCTCTCAATGCTCCACCCTACTTTGATGGGAGTAATTATGCTTTTTGGAAAGTCTGTATGAGGGCATTCATTTGCTCTATCGATGATAGTGTTTGGGATGTTGTCGAGATAGGATGGACTAGGCCGAAGGCCGCAAAAACCACATGGGATAAGGCGGCCCTTGCGGCAGCTAATGCTAATAGCAAGGCTTTAAATGCTATTTTTTGTGGTATTTTTCCTGATGAATTTCATAGGATATCTCATGTCACAATTGCCAAGGAGGCGTGACAAATCTTGGAGACGACCTATGAAGGCACCAAAAAGGTTAAGGATACCAAGTTGCAAATGCTTACCACACGCTTTGAGGAGCTAAAAATGAGTGAAGACGAGTCATTCGACTCATTCTATGGGAAACTAAATGAAGTGGTGATTGGGAAGTTCAACTTGGGAGAAAAGACGAAGGACTCTAAGATTGTGAGGAAGATCCTACGATCATTGCGAAAGAGTTTCTGTGCAAAGGTCACAGCCATCGAAGAGAGCAAAGATCTTGATGAGATTAAAATTCAAGAACTCATTGGTTCTTTTCAAACCTATGAGCTATCTTTAAAATCTTAAAAGAAGAGCAAATCTCTTGCTCTCAAGACAATTAATGAGAGATTCGATACTTAAGACTCCTCGGATAAGGATGAGGTTGAAAAGGATGTAGCATATCTTGCTAAGAACTTTTGTGAGTTTCTTAAGTTCAAGAGGGATGGAAAGTCTTTTGATAAGGGCAAATTCTCAAAATTCAAAAAGGACAAGAAACTTCAAGAAGAAGGATTCAAGAGATTCTTCACCGTCTGAAATGGTCATGTGCTTTGAGTGCAAATGGCATGGGCATGGGCATGTGAAGAAAGAATGCCCCACATATTTGAAAGCAAAAGGTAAAGTCTTTGCTACTACCCTTAGTGACTCTGATGGTTCAAATTCAGACTCGAAATAAAGTTGTGACGGAGAAGGAAACTACTCCGCATTTATGGCCTTTGCACCCATGGACTTAGCGGAAGATTTGAGTCTTCTAGTGGAAGAAGTCAGTGAGCACACGGAAGTAAAGTCTATGGGAATTGGGGAAGAATCTGATGAGGAAGATGAAGAAGCAAAGGGATTGCAAGAATCCTATAACGCTCTACTTGAGAAAACCGGAGAGTATGCTAGAGTAGCTAAAGCAGCCATCAGAAAAATGAAAAGAGCTGAACAAGATTACAAGAGTATACTCATGAGGTATAAAGAAACAAAGTGTGAAGTTGAGGCGCTGAATGGAGAATTCATCGAAGCCTACTTTAAGATCAAGTTTCTTAAGCTTGAAGTGATTCAAGCTAATGCTAAAGTGGAGCGAGTTGCCTCTAAGAAACTTGACGAAATACTTACACATCAAAAGCCATTTTCGATCGATTGAGAATCACTTTCGATCGATCGAAACTCGTGAAAAATGAATTTTTCAAAGTTTTTGGTAACCGTTTTTGATGTTTCACTTGAATAAAATATAGTTTCTTGATCACTTCAAAAAGAGATTGAGATCAAAACTAAATTCCATTGATGCTATAGCCTTAAAGTTCAATCTAACATACTTAAAATCAAACTTAAACAACATCATAACATCAATATCAATTTTCATTAGTCAATAATTTCAATCACCATGTAGAAAATTGAGTGTAGAATCTTCTAACATCATGAAATTACCATCTTTAATTCCAAAACTCAGAAACATGTTATACAAATTTGAAAAAGAAAACTGCTCTGATACCAATTATTAGAAAAATACATGTTTGTATCGCATACAAAACATACGCAGCTGAAAATTGATGGACTTACTTCATTCGCAATTGATGACATATACTATGTAAGTTTCAGAATTTAAGAACAGGAAAGCGTATCTTAGTGCAGTGAAATTCAAAAAAAAAAATATTAGAAGTATTTGAAAACACTTTTAATCTTCTCTCTAATTCTACTTAATGCCCAAGAAGTGTGGTCTCTTAATCAGTTTCCAAGGTAGAATAAGAGAGTGGCTTACACTTACATACACACTATTTCATTCCTTATAAAAGACTCTTATGAAATTCTGTATGTTTTCTCCTTATTTGTAACTGAGTATCTAATTGGATTAGCCAGTTAGGCCATTCCAATTGGGCTTTAGTATGTGGCTTGGAGTAGGACCAAAAGGGAACACATAAGACTCTAGCTCCAATGGGCTTTGGGCTTTTCTGTCAAATCTTAACAAGTCCAAAGTTACCATTAATTATATTCAATACCACTATATGAATATAATTGCACTCTAGGCCTTATTAATAAATTATATCCCAAGACTTTATTATATATACAAACCCTTCATTAAAATATTCATAATAATACAAAGTCATGAATGTTGATTACCACTTTGAAGAGTACTACATCTTAATCCTTGAGTACCAGGTTTAATCCTTTAAGCTATTCATTATATTTTTATGAAATCCAATTTCATAAATTTACACTTTAGTAATCTTTACTAAAGTGGTTAGGCCCAACACTTTGAATAACCAAACCCATTAAATTTATCTCAAGGGAATATTTTATGTCTCTGTTAAAAGATTATGAATTCCATTTTGAGAATATATGTTCCATCAACATTAAATGCGGTTGTTCAACATACTGAGGTTTTGATCGTGACTTTAGATCTCACTCTTGATATATCAAAATAACTTACATCTCATGATCAAGTTCATTATTTTCTCAAGATTTAGAATTGATGTAAATAGAAATCGTGAGATTTATTATTCATTTGACAGTTGATAGGAGAATAATAAATCTCACAGTGATCCAGTTCAATATCTCTGAACTCTTAAAACATATCAACATATCAACTAAAAGTCTCCACTTCCATAATTAAGACAAATCATCTTAGTTGATATGTTATAGTCTTCGCAGATGAAATGTCCAATTTCATCATCGATTACGAACTAAAATTCTAAGTTTACAAAAAAAATTGTGATTTATATCTTTTGTGACTAAATCACATAAATCACATACTTTTGCATCTCATGGACTAAGATAATGTCCCATTAGCTCATTTATAAATAGTCTCATATAATTAAACAATTTAATTATTTATGACATGCCAATAAATTGGATTTTAGAGCCTAAACCCTAATAGTTAAGATTATGTTTGACCGGATAAACTCTACGCCCTAATTAAAAGCAATTAAGTTGTATATAATTGTGAAGCTTCATACAGAAGTTGGTGGTGAAGATGTGCAACAAACAACTTTGGAATGTTGTGGAGAGGAAGAATTACAGTCTTTACATGCGGATGGTCATCCGACTCTTACCCCATGCACCACAGTTAGGGGTTATACACTATCAAGTCACGTGACACCAACTTCAATAGAGGTTTATGGATCCAATTATCAACATGAATATATTCAATCTCTAAGGGGAAGACAAAGTCAATGTTGATCATGGTAGAGATGAGAATGAAGAGATGATTGAGAGAAATGGCATCCACAAGTATGTTAATCACTATGAATATGTTGACAATGTTCATAATGATGATGATGTAGAGTTTCATGATGATGATGATGTAGGCGATGATATAAGTGCGCAACTGTTGGAAAATCTGATTTTACATCTCATACAAAACACACAGCAAAAGCAACAAACACAGATCTACTTCATTTATGAGTGATAACTTGTAACCTTGAATTCTAGGACAATGAATAGAAAGCGTACATTGATGCAATGTAATTCAAAACCAAGACTTGAGAATACATCTAATCTTCATCTCAATTTCACATGGTGTCCAAGAAGTGTGGCCTCTCAATCAGTTTACAAGTAAGTGTTCAAGGGAGAATAAGAGAGTGACTTACACTCACATACACATCATTTCCATTTTCTATTCTTGAAAATTCTGTATGTTTCTCTCCTTATATACAACAGGTTATCTAATTGGGCTAGCCTTTTGGGCTTGCCCAATTGGGCTTTAGTTTGTTGCTTGAGATGGGACCAAAGGAAACAAATAAGACTTTAGCTCTAATGGGTCTTGGGCTTTTCTGTCAACTCTTAACAAGTCCAAAGTTATCATTAATTATATTTAATACCACTATATAAATATAATTGCACTCTAGGCCTTATTAATAAATTATATCCCAAGACTCTAATGATATCATTTGACCCCTCCATGAAATATCCATAGTGAACAAAGTCATAATGAACTGTCACTTTGTAAACAACTATTTTATCCTTGAGTACCCGGTTTAATCTTTTAGTTATTCATATTTAATGAAATCCAATTTCGATAAATATAAACTTTAGTAGCTCCTTACTAAAGTGGGCGCCCTAAACAACCAGTTCCCATTAAACTTATCTCAAAGGGATATTTCGTGTCTCTATAAAAAGAGATTATGAATTCCATCTTGAGTATATGTGTTTCCTCAACACTATGTGTGCTTACCCAACACTATTTTGACGGTCCAATTCAATATGTCTTAACACTTAAGACACATCAACACATCAACTAGAAGTCTCCACCATGATCAAGACAAACCATCTTAGTTGATGTGTTAGTCTTCGCAGATGAAACACCCAATTTCATCACCGACTACGAACTACGTTTTGAGTTTACAAGGAACTTGTGGTTTATATCTTCTATGACTAAATCATATAAATCAAATACAATGCATCTCAACGACTATGATAATGTCCCATTAGTTCATTTATAAATAGTCTCATATAATTAAACAATTTAATTATTTATGACATGCCAATAAATTGGATTTTAGGACAACAACAAGACTTATAGTGTACTATATGGACAACAACAAGACTTATATAGCTGAGTGGTCCAACCAGCAGAGATTGTGTGTGAAGTGCGCGAATGAATCATGCATATGGAAATTTCGAGCATTCTTGCAACAGAAACTTAACGAACTATGGGCCATCATAGTATACAGCAGTCCTCACACTTGTCCATCAATTGGGGTGAACAAAGATGGTAGATTTTGTGTGAAGTGCATGAATGAATCATGCATATGGAAATTTCGAGCATTCTTGCAACGGAAACTTAACGGACTATGGGCCATTATAGTATACAACGGTCCTCACACTTGTCCATTAGTTGGGGTGAACAAAGATGGTAGGATGATGGATTCAAATTTTCTTGCAGAGAACTTCATAAATTTGTACTTGAAGACAACACTTGCAAAATAAAGGATTTCCAAAACCTAATTATGAAAGGTTTCAGCATGAAATATCTTACTATAAGATATGGGATATGAAACAAAAAGCCATTGCAAACATACATGGGGATTGGGAAGAGTTGTATCAAAAGTTGTAGAAGTTGTTGGGATATAAGGATTCGAATCCGAATCCGGCTACACAAGTGTCTTTTCACTCGATCAATGGGGACATACCAGGAACTATCATATTCAATTATGTGTTTTGGGCTTTCGCTCCTTCCATTGTTGGATTCACACATTGTAGGCTAGTAATTAGTATTGATGGAACTCATCTTTATGGAAAATATAAAGGAAAGTTATTGATTGCAATGGCTACTGATGCTAACAATGAGATTTTTCGGCTTGCCTTTGCGATTGTGTATGATGAGATAGGGGCCAGTTGAGGATGGTTTGTATCTTGCCTAAGGACCGTGATACAAGATGTGGTATCCCGTTCTGGCGTTTGCATAATATCTAACCGACATAGACATATCATCCATTGCACAATGGCTCTATGATTATGTACTGATACATCATCGATATTGAATTAGACATGTGGCTAGCATTTTTAACAGTCAATTTAAGGACCCATTCTTAAAGTCTCTGGCCTTGAAAGCAGGATACACTACTTAGACTCGAAAACTTGATAAAATATTGGATTGTATTAAGAATGTTGAGATCAATTTCAATAAGAATCCCAGTACAAAGAAAAAGAAGTCATACTCATATCTAATGAAGGAGCATCTGTCAACATGGACACTGTCACATGATTGTGGATGCTGTTATGGGGCAATGACTACCAATATGTCAAAGTGTTTCAATGGTGACTGAAAGGTGCACGTGGACTACCATTATCTACTTTGGTAGACTACATTTGGTGCAAATTTGTTGCCTATTTCAATAATTGGTGCACAAAGATTTTAGGTGATCTCGCATATAGTCAAGAGTTCAGTAGTTATGCCATGGATGCCTATGAAGTAAATTATGAAAAAGGGAAAAGACATTGTGTGAGGCCATTTCACCAGCAAAATGGTGCATATCAAGTTTGCACAACCTATAATCCACATAGCTCAGAAGAGGGAGACCATAGTCATGAAGTAAAGTTACAGGATAACACGTGCACTTATGGCAAATGGGAAATCTATGAGATCCCTTGTTCATATCTAATTGTAGTTTGTATTAGAGAACATATCAATGAAATGATGTATATTGACCCATGCTATAGTTTGCAGCAAAGACTTGCCATTTATTCACATGGTTTTTATGCACCTAAGGATAAGTCATTGTGGTGGGAGGTTGCCGGCCCAAAGTTGTACCCTGACATTAAGATGTTGTGAGACAAAGGTTGACCTATGTCAACAAGAATAAGGAATGAGATGGATTGAAGGAAAAGTTAACCCAAGCTGAAATGTGGAGTGTGTCATGAAGAAGGTCATAAGTGTAGAAGATGTCCGAATGTGATTTACGCATCAACAAGAAATCATGTTCCAAGCTAGGTAGGTAATGCATGCATTCAATTATCCCAGATAAAGTCTTTGTTTGGTATATTTAGCTCTTAACATATTTTGGGCCTCTGTTTGGAGTTCTTGAGCTTCTATGATATTTTGGCTACTTCAATTTTTTTTTTCTAAATTTGGGAGTTCGTGAGCTTTCATGATATTCTGGCTACCTACTTAAATCTAACTTTCTATTTTCCATAGTATTATTCTAGAGACAAATGCAAATGTTATAATGGGTACGGTTGTAAGTAATAGTTTGGATGCTAGAGCTACTTTATGTGAGACAAAGTTATTATAACTCTGGTCTTCTCATTCCCTCTCTTCCTTATATCCTTTCATTGCTCATGTAACTAGAAAATGTGCAAAAGAACATGTAGTTAAACTAAATGATGCCATATTTGTGTTGTATTTGTGTATTCATATTTTTTGTAGGCAAGCATTGGACACTGCATGTGAACATCTAGATGAATATGCTGGATGAATGTAGAGGACCAAGGAGGGAACATCTTTTTGTATTTTCTAGTTCCTTTGAACTTTGTTGCATAGTTTATAAGCATCTAATTTTGTTAAACCTTGCATCCTTAATTTATTTTATTTCCATATCAAAGTGTTGGTAACTTGCTGAATTTACATTTTTTTTTCTTATAAACTTGATAAATTTGGACATCCAATGTCAATGTGTAGACATCGAATATTGTACCTCTTACGACTCGGGCCTCCATTCGCCAATAATGCTGAAATTCTATGACCCAAAGTTGGTTTAAGGCCCAATCAGATGTTATATTGACTTGAGAATGTTAAAATGGAAATGTAACTTTTAATGAGCAAATAAATCTTTTTTTGGAAAAGTAAAGCCAAGGAAACCCTTGGCCTATGCGCGCAGGAATCAGCCTACGCGCGTGGCCATGACGCATGCGCACATGGGCACAAACCTGCGTGCGCATCTAGGGTTCCAGAAACTATGAAAGACAAGTTTTTTGAATTAAAGACTGCGATTTGGAATGAATCCCACATCATCTGGGAGCTGTTCCAAACCCTCATTTTCATAATATAAATAGACATACATGGTACCTTTTCAAAACACACAAAAATCCTAAGGGAAAACACTAAAATTCACTAGAAGTAGTGAATCAAAGAAGGAGTTTTTTCCAAAACATCCTCAAGTTAATTTTCTTTTCATTAGGGCCCTTTCTAGCCTTGATCTTTGAGTTTAAGATTACCAATCACTTTTTACTAATTGTGAATAGATTTGACTGAGAGGACCGATCAAAAATCAAGCATGAAGTGCTTCTATTTTGAGGTATTAGTTCTAAGCCTTTTCTTTTATTTTCTTTAGTTTGATTATGTTTTTGTTTTTTGTTTTGTGCTTATATATGTTTGCTTAGCTTAGTTTTATCTAGTATTTATGCTTCTAAGCATGTTAGGTTGTTAGTCTCTTTATTTTAAGTGTTGCTCTGTTTTTGTGCTTGCTACGTTTCTAGGCTAGGGTTTCTGAGCAAACCTACGTAAACATGCATCCTACATCCACACGTAGGTCAAAGTATACGCACGCATGTAGCTGGCCTATGCATGCAGGCCTCTGCATGTGTGCACATATCACTGCCCAGAAACCCTAATCCTGGTTTTTGCTTTGTTTTCTTTGCTCATTTCACATATTATGCCTCTATTTTAATCCTTTTTCATAGATATAATTCTTTGCTTTACTGTTTATTTGTTTGTTTGTCTTCCACATGTTTAAGTTAGGGTTTATTTTTATTTCTTTGTTTTGATGCCATGAACACGCATTCACATATTCATGCATTAGTGCCATAAGTGCTAAGATGCAGCAAGGTTAGGGAGGTAAGTCATGCATTCACATGAACATGCATGATGTATGTTTAATGATAGAGATGAACATGTTTGTTTGGATGAGTTTTTCTTAATGTATAGATGCAATCACATGTTTACTTGGATCTTTCTATGCTTGTGCTTCTGCCTTGATTCAATGACATGATGCTAGATGACTGCTAGGTTGATATGAGATGCCATGATAGATGTATGTTAGAATATATTGTGATATGCCATGATAGATGAATGATGAGGTTTTGGGATGATTGATGCCATGTTTTATGTTTAGATGTATGCTAGTATGTGAATATAGATTCAATATTAAATATACCTTTAATAGGATTAAGACAGAAGACACAATGAGAGGAAGCCAACCCTAGGGTTGGGCGGTTTTGGTTGCCTAACAACTTCCCAAAACCGTACCTATACTCCAAACCCAAACTCTGGTAGTAAGATCAAATGGTCCTTCCTCGAGAGGATGTTATATTCATGGTTCTTAGGCCATTGTAAAACTAGGTTGCAACTCACTATTGTGTCCACAGTGGTGACTCCATTGGGGATTGTGAGTTTAATTCCTATGTATCCGATTTCTTAACCTTTATAAAGGCTTATTCAATAGTTGTTTGCACACACATCACTTGGTTCTATTGTCCCTTTTACCTTGGTTGATGATGAGTGGGAAGATGGAAGGCTCCATTTGGGCCCAAGTCTTTCGAAGTTCATCCCACCAACTCATAATTTGTGCCATTGCCTATGATGAGCTTTAAGTACGTTAAAGGTTTGCCACAAATCCATAAAGGTCCACTTAGGCCTTCGGTTGGAATCATGGCTTACCTAGTTGTGAGTGACCTACTTATCTATCCTTTTAGCTTTAAGGAGCCTACCCACACTTAGAGAGATCCTAGATCCTATCAAAAAAGGGTACCATTTTATATCTCTTATTTATTCAACCATATTGTGAGAGACCGCAAACTTACAAATGAGGTAGGTGCTCTCAAAAAAGAGATTTTGAGAGCACCTAAAATTAAAAATTAAAAAAATAAGACACTAATAATCCTATCCAAAAACCGAAGTCTGAAGGCTAGGTTACGCAATGAGAAGGTGTTAGGCACCCATTCCACCCAAACTAAGTCTAGTCTTCTAGACTTTAATGACCAATATACCTTTTTTTGCATGATATGTTGAACATACATGACAAACACTTGACCAGAACTAACTCAGGTAAATTTATCTTATGAATGTATCCTCTTTTTTTAGAAAAATTCAGATTTGTTTTGTGAATAAAAAAAATAAAGATTTGTAAAGAAAACCAGATCTATTTTTATGTAGATAAAAAAGAAATTAGATTTTGTAAAGAAAAATTAGATCCGTTTTTATGTAGATAAAAAAAATTGGATTTGTAAAGAAAATCAGATCTATTTTTATATAGATAAAAAATTGGATTTGTTGAAAAATGTCAGATCTGTTTTTATGTATAAAAAATTAAGATTTTATCAAGAAAAAACTAGATTTGTTTTGAACAGTAAAAAAATTTATTATTGGTTTGTATAAAAAAAAATTCATACCTGTTATTGGACATAACATTAAAAAAAAAAAAGAGACTTTTTGAAAGAGGATTCACACTTATGAGATAAATTTATTTTACATGCATCACATATTAAGAAAAAGAAAAGACTTCAACCTAATTTTTAATTTCTTCTTTTAAATTTCAAAATCTGCAATTTTGTGTCAAAGAAAACTTTTTCTAAAAAAATCAGATTTATATGTAATAAAAATACAGATCAGTTTTACGTGTTAAAAAAAATCAGATCTGTATTTAATGAAAATACAGATCAGTTTTGTTGTGTTAAAAAAATCAAATCTGTATTTAATGAAAATACAGGTCAGTGTTTTAAAGTAAAAAAAAAAAAAAAAAACAGATCAGCATTTAATGAAAATACAGATTAGTTTTATGTGTTAAAAAAATCATACCTGTATTAAATCTAAAAACAAATCAGTTTTGTGTGTTAAAAATTCAGATCTGAAAAATTTAGATCAGTTTTTAATTTAAAGAGATCTTTGACAATTAGAAGATTTTGAGATTCAAGAGAGAAATCACAAAAAAAAAAAAAAAAATCATTTAAGAACATGTTTAAAGAAAAAATAAATAAATTAAACATGGCAATTATATCAAGAATCAGAAATAATCAAACATGCATCATCATACAAAATTAATAAAGAAGACTAGAAAAGGAAAGAATGGAATACCCCTTGCATGAGGATGCTCTTCTTAGTGAAAGAATATTTTAGGATTCAAAAGAAATTTATTCAACTCTTTGAAGCCTAAAATACTTTGCTTACAAAATAGAAATTCCTAAGGCAAGAGACTCCAGAACGTCTTTAACGTATAGGGGAAAGGAAAAGAAGAGAAGTGATAGAAAGAGGGGGGGTCAAAAAGTGTGAAAAAGTCCCTTAATTTTGAGAGGCATCCTTTATTTATAGAGGTTGGAATGCTTCGAAAAATTAGTTGAATGATCAAATACGAATTGGGACACATCCTTATCTCTAAAAAATTGAAAAAGGTAAGGTTTATCTCAATCTAGAGGTCCTTGGGCTGGGCCTCGAACTTGTGCCAATTGGCATTTCAAGAGTGCTGAATGGCACCCTTGGGTGTTGAACCCGCGTTTAAGTTTTGGTCCATTTTGGACTCCTTTTTTGAGGTTTTTTGAGCCAGGACTTGAACTTAGACATGTTTTTAATTCTTATTCTAAAAATTAAACCCCTTTCTGGATATTCAGGTCTTTAAAGTGATGATTATCTTGTAGATAATTATTTCAAAAAGTCTTAATTATCCACAATTTCATTGTTATCTAATTATCCACTTTATTCCCATGCATGCAAGTCTATTTTTGACACTAACTAATAGCCAATCACAAAATTATTTAATTAATTTTAATTGTCTAACCAATCAGAATTAATTTAAATTAATCTTGCGCGGTTGGTTCCACCTAAACAAAATGCATGTAGACCATGCAAACTTGATCATGCGATATCTTTCAATTCGACGATTTGATTTGGAAATCTGGCATACTGTCGCGACCGTTAGAATCTCAAGATCATTTTTATGATATGCAATGAATGAATTGATGCATGTAATGCAACTATGATTTTTTCTGGTATATAAATGGTCATTCTAGCCATCTTTCTTGATTAAATTATTGGTGCAAAATCAAGTGTCTACACATAAGGTATATATGAATGGTAAAACTCACTCATAGGTTTTAGATTTAGGTGTGAGTGTGTTTTACCATTATTTCCAAACTCATGTTTAAGTCTAGAGTCTGTTATAGGGTGTTTTTATCACGAAATAGCCAAATGGAGAGATTATTAAGTTATGGTTTTTCACATAACATTTATGTTGCCTTTATTCCACGACAAAAAGTGTTGTAATTTCATTAATTTATTTCCTTGTATTTTGTGGGATTTAATTGTATTGGGTTTAGTCTTAAGTGGTGAAGATTTGATCAAGACAGTTGAAGGTCATATGAAGAACACATATCAGAATCTTATGAGTTAGTATTTTGCGACTTGGACAATTCATGAGATGACTCGCGAGATGCACTAACAGCTGGGAATTTAAGTGTGACTCTTATACCTTTCACCCATACTATATATACTCTCATTACTTACAAAATTGTAAGGAGGTTTTTTAGAAGAAAACCTTAAAAAGGTTTTTACAACACACCTACCTTGTTAAAGAGAGCTACTTATCCTCAAGAGAGAAATCATTGTAGTCTCTTCTCTTTTCCCTCTCCCATTGTTATACCTTGAGAGGAAATTTGTAGCCAAACACAACTCACGCATATTCAGAGTGTAGAGAGTGATTTAGAGCTTAGGAAGCATTGGAGATTTGCCAAAATAAGCCAGTGAGACTTGGCAGATGCAATCAGGCGGTATTGCAGGATCCAGGAAGTTAGTAAAGATAAGACTCTAAGAAGTTTGTTAATAGCTAGAGCTTGAAGGGCTCAAGTACTTTGGGTAGATTAGGCTTGGAGGGTCTTTTTGGTATCCCTGTAGTCCAACTTTTTCACTTGTAGATCATTTCAACTTGGAGAGTCGCAGAGAGGTTTTTCACCAAGCTTTTCGATTTCCTCTCTGATAACACATCACTGTGTTATCTTGTCTTTGCATCTCTCTTCCCTTACTCTTTAAGCTTTACATTTATTGGTTATTGTATATGCTTATGCTTTAGAAAGTTGTTTCGGTTTCATTACATTACACTTACTCTTATTCCGCACTTAGTTAAGTAGGGTAAAAGCAGTCTAGCCGTTAGTTTTTATTTAGGGGACTAAACAAGTAATAGTGTTTTCACACTATTTGAGCTTTCAATTGGTATCAAAGCGGGAACACTTGTTTTGGTTTAACTATTCGCTAACCCGTACTATGCACGGGAAAGCTATTAATTATGAATTAGAAGATTATTCTAATCACAAACACAATCTTCTCTTTTTCTTCCCCAATTTTCATACACTACCAACTCTATCTCAGGCTTGAACTCAATATAATTTCATTTAGTTTTATGTTACGTAGGATTAAATGCATTTTGTTTCCTATGTTTGGGCTCCTTTGTTACTGTTAATGTGTATTTCTAAGTTCTAACAATTACATTGTTGTATTTCTTATATATCTCTCTAACTTTATCCCATGACATGTACCACAAACTATATGATACATGAGAAAGAAATATAATTCATTGACCAAACATCCATTCAGCAAAAAAGAAAGACCAAACAAACAATTAATTAACCATGACAGAAGCTGGTAAGGCATTTACAACAAAATGTGACTTGTGAATCATCTAAGAAAACCTAAGACTTTACATACGTAGTCCTAGTACAATACTAACTACAATAATATTTGCTACCAACTACTAATTGTTTATCACAGTATGCCAATGAGTATTTCAACACTAACTACAGTAGCAACACTTGATTGATGCAGCCATAATGCAATAGTAGCTCATCATTCTCTACAATTTAGAACATGCAAATCATGAGTGGAACACACTGTGAAGGTCAGAATTAAAAGCCTAAAAGTATATTAAAAACACATAGACCTATTAGTGGTAATTTGAACACTAGTAGAATAACTTACTATTAATTTCACGAAATTGATTCCTGGAAGACGATTTTTAAACTTAAAAATAAGTTTATCAATAAAATAAAATAAAATAGGGAGCAAAAAAAAAAAAAAAAACCAATTTGAAATTAGAAGGAAAAGTTTCATGTACCTAGCATATGTTCATGTTGTCTTTCCCACATTGGCTCCTGCGTTTGCACATCCTTGAACTCACTCTAACTTGAAACCCCTAAGCATTCCCAACCAAAAAGAATATATTTTTTTACAAAATATTTAGTAAAATTGTTAACAAAATTGAAGTACAAACACCAATCCAAAATAAGGTTCAAGTTTTGTACTCTTTTTGGTAGTAAAATACATAATTACATGGTTAGATTCAGTATAAGAGAAGTTGTCACACCAAATTTCATACCGAAAGCTCATTCTTGCATCATGTTTCAACTCATTCAAAGTTTAGTGCTAACTTAAATTTTTTAACTAACAACTCCCTTTCTAGAATGACTAATAATAATTTTTGAGCTAGTTATGCTCTGTTAGAAGTAGAAGCAGACAACATTGTACTATGTTGTTGCCAGCTTAAAGTTGTTAACATCAAGTGATTTTCCATATTGAATTTGTTCACTTTAAACAGATAACTCCAACCTAGGAATGTAATGCCGAAATCTCAATTATATTAAAGAGTAAACCAAATAATCCTGAAACAAAATTGCAGAAAAACTCCATTATTTTTTTGAATGGACCAAAAATCAATAAGTTTTAGCCCCTAGCTGAAACTCTTAGGTTACTCTAGAACCCAAATTCATCAATGGCTTGTTATCGGATAGAATTACAGAAATAACAAAAAACTTCTATGAAATCCTACTTATACCTTCTCTTGGATAGCTATTTGATTTGTAGAAAAGCAACTAAAGTAAATCTGTACAAATACCAAGACAGCTATAGAAACTATCTACAACTATCTAATCTAATCTTATGTGGCAAGCTCTACAAACTTCACCTATTTCTGGATGCTTTGTGTATATTCAGACATATTTTCACTTAATGGAGATTATTATTTATTATTTAACAATGCACATGGGCATATCCTCACCCTGAACAAATTCCTACTCTTTTACTATAGATTAGTGTACCCTGCATTGCTTCAATTTTATTTGTTTGATTCAAATTGGTTATTTGACCTGTATTTTGTTTCATATAAATTTGCTATTGTAATTAGGCCAAAGCCCATGAATTCCAAAATCTGTAGAAGGCTTCCCAGTGTTTGGGTAGCAACAACCTTGCTTTGATGTCCTCATTTCCTGCCATTTCCTACATCTTGTTTCACTGATGCTGTCCGGGGTACTGTTCTAGATTCATCTAAATAACAATAGTAATAGATTTATTTTCTGCTTGTTCCAAAATTTTCAGGTTCCATCAGTACATTTTTAAAAAAACAATTCCCCCTTCTGATATTCTCGTTTTTAGGTTGAAACTAAGCTTGCATATTTGAAGGCATGATGTGTACAGTAGCATACACTGAAAGATTGTGCTCATGAGGTTTTCTAATCTATGAAACTCTTAGGTTACTCCATTATTTTTTAAGTAACTCTGTACAAACACCAAGGCAGCTATAGTAACTATCTGCAACTATCTAATTAAATACATTACAATTAAAACCCTAAGTAGGTTTAAAAGAAAACAGAGGCGGATGCTAACAAATGTTTAATTTCAACAACCTATGTAAACAGAGTAAATGGTTAGGACTGCCCATCGATTAATCATAAAAATAAACTAATCAAGAAATTCAAAAACCTAAAACCAAAACACTAAGTAGGAGTGGAAAAATTTAAGAAGCAATTTGAATCTATATATCTACCAAAATTGAAAACCCAAAGAATGAGAGAGAAGAACCTGAATTACCAGTGTTCCAAAGAGAGAGAGAGAGAGAGAGAGAGAGAGAGAGAGAGAGAGAGAGAGAAGCTTCGAGCAAACCCATCCGTGCAAATGGGTGGAAGTGGATAGTTGTCCCTTGGGTCAATCCGCCACAGATCTCAATGGTGTTGTGGAGCCTCTTTGCCCCATTGTGTAATCGATGTTCTCATGTTTGTGAAGCAATGGAGAAGAAAGTCATTATCAGGTTTTTTGTTTTAAAGAGAAACAAAGGTTTTTTATGAAGGAGAAGTGGAATGAAGAAGGAGAAGGGGAACGGGAGAAATAGAATTTTTTTTTTTTTTTTTGCATTATTGGGTTTTATATATTATGAGTTTAAAAAAAATTAGAATTTTTGTTTTTTTTTAAATAATGCGGACGTGGAAAATTGTGAAAGTTTCAAAAGTTTTGGTTATATATATATATATATATATATATATATTACCTAAGTGTAATCCTTGACCCTTTGTGTTAATTTCCATGGATAATGCTTTACATGCTTCTTTGCATGTTTTGAATGATGTTGATTGTAACACGCCATGTGTTTGTGAAAATGCTTTTATGAGTGTTTATCATCATGCTTGTGATGAAATGTTACATGACTCTATAGGTGTTGTTAAAATTTTAAATGTCAAACTCTTGAAGAAAAAGTCTAAGAAGCTTCATAAGAATTTGAGCAAGTTCATTTTTGAAAAGGATGATTTGATTGCTAAGCTCAATGAATCCATTAAATTGGTTGCAAAATATAAGAAACTTGCTGAACATTCTCTTGAAAAACTAAAGGAGTTTGAATGTTTGAATATGGACTTGGATGCTAAACTTGTTTTGTCTAACGAACTTTTTAATGATCTTAAATGTAAAAATGAATTTCTTAAAATGCATGCCAAGTGTTTGATTGCTGAACTAATTTCTAAAGAGGAAGAAGTTATTTGTTGCGATCATGTTATGAAGCTCGATTTTGTGCTTATTGTGAGTTATACCTCTAAATAAAAATTGGTGTACACACCTCCCCACAAAAGAAAACAAAAAGTGGAGAGAAAGGCTCTTAAACCAAAACATTTGTTTAGGCCTCAACCTAAAATTTTGGATGGATCTAAGTTTGTTTCTACTTGCCACCATTGTGGTGTGATTAGTCATATTAGACCTCAATGGTCCATGATGAAGAGAGAAAAAAATCATGTTGCTAGATCCCTCCTTAGAAAGCCTAATGGACCTAAACAAATTGTTTGTCACCATTGTGGTGCCTTTGGTCATCTAAGACCTCATTGCTCTAAGTTTCAAGCTCTTAAAAGAATCAAAAGAAAAGAGAAACTTGAGCTTCTTTGAAGTTGTGCTTTGCAAGCAAAACCGGATTTGGGTGAAAACAATATGTTGTTGAAAAAAGTGTTTAATGCTCTTAACTCATTGTATATGTGCATCTCCGGTTCTCATTCTTCCATCCCTTGTATCGCTTCTCATGAGACACTCACTCCAAACACTTGAAAGGGTTCTTACGATTGAACTTATGCTCTTTTGGTCCTTGATTTAATTCTTTCGATCTTTGTAGGACTCTTCATGCATTAGATGCTATATTCTCATGCATTTGTGCATCATGTATATCTTTATATGCATTGTTTGTGTTTTGACCATACTTTTTTGCTTTTGTTTTGTGTGCATAAAATGTGAAAAATCCAAAAAGTTTGATTGTATATATTTGAGCACATATCACATGTGAGTTTGGCCTAGTACCTTCGTACTAATGTCGAAGTGTATTTACGAGCTTAACTTGTTATGTTTGCACTTACATTGAATGTGAGTGAATTCTAGAAATCTATGTTTGATTGTTGTATGTGAGAGACCGAAACTTGGCTCTCAAAAAGAGTTAGGCATCAACACCTCTCTTTTCGGGATTATGTGGAGTCGCCACTTATTTTTATTGCAAAAAAAAAAAAAAAACTACAAAATGCCAAATACATATCTGAATAAGACAAATTCTCATTATATTTGAATGAATTACAACTTGGTGAAAAGAATTATATAGCTTTATTTCCTAGTTACAATCTAGTAAAAGAATTACAAGGCTTTGTTTCATAGTTACAATCTAATTAAAAAAAAAAAAAGCACTATCCTACGAACCAAAAATCTATGGCTCGGGGGCTAGGTTATAGATGTTAGGATATGTGCCCTTAAATCCTATTGTATGATGCTATGTATGATATTATATATGACATTATGTGAGAAATGATGTATGACTTAATATTGTGTTTAATAAAGTTGTTTTATTCTTATCTAAAATAATGGTAACATGAATATTCGGACATTATCAAATAGTCCATGAGATGCATAGTATGTGATTTATGTGATTTAGTCACAGAAGATATAGATCACAAGTTCTTTCTAAACTCAGATATTTGGTTCGTAATCGGTGATGAAATTGGGCATTTCATCTGCGAAGACTATAACATATTAACTACGATGATTTGTCTTGATCATGGAAGTGGTGACTTCTAGTTAATATGTTGATATGTTTTATGAGTTAAGACATATTGAACTGGACCGCTGTGAGATTTATTATTCTCCTAACGACTGTCAATTGAATAATAAATCTCACGACTTGTATTCACATGAACTCTTAATCCTGAGAGAATAATGGACCTGATCATGAAATGTAGGTTGCTTTGATATATCAGGAGTGAGATCTAAAGTAACGGTCAAAACCTCAGTATGTTGGGCAGCCACATTTAGTGTTGATGGAACATATATTCTCAAGATGGAATTCATAGTCTCTTAACGGAGATATAAAATATTCCCTTGAGATAAGTTTAATGGGTACAGTTATTCAGAGAGTTAGGCCTAACCACTTTAGTAAGACTAAAGTATATATTTATGAAATTGGATTTTATAAATATATGGTGAATAACTCAAAAGGATTAAACCGGGTACTCAAGGATTAAGATGTAGTAATTTACAAAGTGGCAGTCTATATTCATGACTTTGTATTACTACGAATATTTTATGAAGGGGTTGCATGTATAATAAAGTCTTGGGATATAATTTATTAATGAGGCCTAGAGTGCAATTATATTTATATAGTGGTATTAAATATAATTAATGGTAACTTTGGACTTGTCAAGAGTTGACAGAAAAGCCCGAGGCCTATTAGAGCTAGTGTCTTATTTGTTCCCTTTTGGTCCCACTCCAAGCCACACACTAAAGCCCAATTGGGAAGGCCCAAAAGGCTAGCCCAATTAGATAATCAGTTATGTGGAGAGAAACATACAGAATTTTATATAGAATAAAATGATTTGTATGTTTAATGAATAATTATAATACGATATAAGGAAGAGAGACACTCTTTCATATATTTTCTCTAGAAAACATAGAACTGATTGAGAGACCACACATCTTGGGCATCAAGTGGAATTGGAGTGAAGATTGAAAGTCTTCCCGAGTACTTCTTCATTCGGTTTTGAATTTCACCGCATTAAGGTACACTCTCTTGTTCTTATATTCTGAAACCTACATAGTACATGTTATCAATTGCGAATAAAGTAGATCCGTTTATTTTCCGCTGCGTATGTTTTGTATGCGATACAAACATGTATATTTCCCAACAATAGAATGGGAAGGAGTTAGGCATTTATTCTGCCCAGACAGAGTCTGGTTTTCTAGAATTTAAATGACCATTTAAATACCCTTAAAAAAAATGATATGCAACTTCTTGTGTTAATATTCCTAGACCTATGTTTGGTTAATATGCAAAATCTTTAATCTGTTGCTCTTACGTAAGAAAAAAAAATCAAATCTGAATTTTATTTATAAGAAAAGGATTTTTAAAGAGAAATTTCAGAATAAAAAATGATTTAAAATAAAATTTTCAAATCTACTTTCTAATTGTCAAAGGGTATAAATTTAAAAGAGAAGTTTTAAATCTAATTTTTAAATTAACAGACAAAATGAATTTTTGATAAACGAATTCAGATCTAATTTTTAAAATTAAAAAAGAATGGATTTTGAAAAGAATTTCAAATCTGATTTTTTAATTAAAGAACAGAATGAACTTCAAAGAGAAAATTGAAATCTGATTTTTTAATTAAAAAGCAGAATGGATTTTGTAAAGAGTTTTCAGATCTGATTTTTTTTAAATAAAAAAAAAGGATGAATTTTTAAAATAAAATTTCAAATTTGATTTTTTAAAATAGAAAATAGAATGGATTTTGAAAAGAACTTTCAAATCTGATTTTTTTTTTAATTAAAAGAGAATGAGTTTTAAAAAGAATTTTCAGATATGAATTTTTTATTAGAAAGCAGAATGGGTTTTTGAAAAGAAGTTTCAAATATGATTTTTTTTAATTAAAAAACAGAATGAATTTTACAAAGAATTTTTCAGATCTGAATTTTTTGTTTAAAGAGGAATAGTTTTTGAAAATGATTTTTTTAGATCTGAATTTTTTTTTTAAAAAAAGAATAGGTTTTGAAAAGAATTTTTAAGATCTGAATTTTTTGTTAAAACAAAGAATAGGTTTTGAAAAGAATTTTTCAGATCAAAATTTTTTTGTTAGAAAAAAGAATAGTTTTTGAAAAGGATTTTTCTGATTTGAATTTTTTGTGAAAAAAAAGAATAGGTTTAGAAAAGGACTTTTCATATCTGAATTTTTTGTTAGAGCAACAGATTTAAGACTACATCATGCATATTCTACATTTATATGATCAAACATATACACAAAACAAGCAATCATTACATATTCTCATGAAATAAAAGATTAAAAAAAAAAAAAAACAACAACAAAAAGGATCATATTAGAGATGCATGAAAATTGAATTGGATGCACATGTTAATGATAGAACAAACATGTAGATAAAAAAAAGATGGAAGCAATACCCGCATCAATGCATCAACAAATTCTACAAGGGAATGATAAAATTACTTTAGAGTTAGAGAGAGAATGAGTCTCTCTAAGTCCTAAAGAAATTTTACTTAATAGAAAAAAAAAAGTCTTAAAGTTGAACTTCTAAAATTTCTTTAACGGTAAGGGTAGAGGGGTGCTAAATTCTGAATTTAATTCTATATTTATAGAGGTGTTTGTGCTTAAAAAATAAGCTAGAGTTGCTTAGAAAATCAGCAGATACGAGTTAGGTCAAGTTTTACCCCTAAAAAATCGAATCTGATGAGTCTAGACTTGATCTAAAAATTTCTGGGTCGAACTTGGAACTCGTGCCAATCTTCATTGTGGAAGTGCCGATCAGCACTTGCCATGTGTCGATCGGCACTCTACAAGTGCCGATTGGCATTCTTTGGTGCTTGTCCTGACTTTCTCTTTCAATTCATTTTGGAATCTTTTTTAGGCATTTTCTGAGCCAGGAATTGTACTTGGACGTTTTTTAAACTTGTATTCCTAATAAAATCTTGATAATTAAGTCCTTAAACTAATAATTATTTGAAAGATAATTATTTCTGAATGCCTAATTATCAATAATTCCCATATTATCAGATTATCCTTTTTATTCCTATGCAACCAAACTCATTTTAATCAAATTCAACAACCAATCACATAAATTACTTAATTAATTTTAATTATTGACCAATCAAAATTAATTCTAATTAATCACCCATGATTGGTTTCATCCAAATGAAATGCACGCAGACTGTGAAAACTTGTTCTCGTGATATCTTTCAATCTGACAGTCCGATTTGAGAACTGGACATATTGCCACGATTGATAGAGTTTCAATACCATTTTTATGATATGTGATGAATGATTTAATGCATGAAATGCAATTATGATACTTAGGGTACTTAGAATGATTATTTTAGTCATCTTCCAAAATTAAATTATGGGTGCAAAATTGAGTGTCTATAGAATGCCCTTCATTGACAGAGTTTGAAAATTGAATGTCAATGTAAAACAAAGACACTGATTTTAGCAACCATGATTTAATTGAGGTCGATTTTTCAAAGATTTCCTAGCCTTAGAACCTAGAACCTTGGGACATAGAGTAGTGTTTTACTATCTTACAAAAAAAAAAAAAAAAAAAAAGAGAGAAATGTTGACATCTAGTCTACTTGATGATTGATGAACCTGTGGTGGGGCTTGAATGTCGATGTTTGAGAACCATTTATGCTTAATCTGAAACTTGGGTGACTGAGAATTCTATCCGCTCAATCTAGAAACCTCGGGGTGACCAAGAACTATATCCGCTCGATGTGAAAATCTTAGGATGACTGAGAACTCTATCTACTCAATCTAGTGGAATGATTAAGAACTCTATCCACTTAATTTGAAAATCTTGGGACAACCGAGAACTATATCTGCTCAATTTGAAAATATGGAAGCCAATTGAGAACTATATCCACTCAATTTGGAAATCTGGTTGTTGGAAAAAACATGTTTGTATTGCATACAAAACATACGCAGCGGAAAATTAACGGATCTACTTCATTCGCAATTGATAACATGCACTATGTAAGTTTTAGAATATAGAATCAAGAGAGTGTACCTTGGTATGGTGAATTTCAAAAACGAAGATGAAAAGCACTTGGGAAAACTTTTAATCTTCACTCCAATTCCACTTGATGCCCAAGATGTGTGGTCTCTCAATCAGTTATATATGTTTATTCTAGGGAGAATGAGAAAGTGTCCAACACTTACATACCTTCATTTCATTAAAAATTATCACACTTAAAATTCTGTATGTTTCTCCCTTAATAATTGATTATCTAATTGGGCTAGCCTTTTGGGCTTTTCCAATTGGGCTTTAGTATGTGGCTTGAAGTGGGACCAAAAGGGAACAAATAAGACACTAGCTCCAATGGGCCTTGGGCTTTTCTGTCAACTCTTGACAAGTCCAAAGTTACCATTAATTATATTTAATACCACTATATAAATATTATTGCACTCTAGACCTTATCAATAAATTATTTCCCAAGACTTTATTGCACATGCAACCCCTTCATAAAATATTCGTAGTAATACAAAATCATGAATGTAGACTGCCACTTTGTAAATTACTACATCTTAATCCTTGAGTACTCGGTTTAATCATTTTAAAGTTATTCATCATGTATTTATGAAATCTAATTTCATAAATATATACTTTAGTCTTACTAAAGTAGTTAGGCCTAACTCTCTGAATAACTGAACCCATTAAACTTATCTCAAGGGAATATTTTATATCTCCGTTAAGAGACTATGAATTCCATCTTGAGAATATATGTTTCATCAATACTAAATGTGGCTGCCCAACATACTGAGGTTTTGACCGACACTTTAGATCTCACTCCTGATATATCAAAGCAACCTACACTTCATAATCAGGTCCATTATACGCTCAGGATTAAGAGTTCATGTAAATATAAGTCGTAAGATTTATTATTCATTTGACAGTCGTTAGGAGAATAATAAATCTTACGGCGGTCCAGTTCAATATGTCTTAACTCTTAAAATATATCAACATATCAACTAGAAGTCTCCACTTCCATGATCAAGACAAATCATCTTAGTTAATATGTTATAGTCTTTGCAGATGAAATGACCAATTTCATCACCGACTACGAACCAAAATTCTGAATTTATAAAGAACTTGTGATCTATATCTTCTGTGACTAAATCCCATACTATGCATCTCATAGACTATATGATAGTGTCCAAATATTCATGTTTCCATCATTTTAGATAAGAATAAAGAAACTTTATTAATCACAATATTAAGTCATACATCATTTAATACATAATGTCATACATAATATCATACATGACATATTACAATAGGATTTAAGGGTACTAATCCTAACACTGGTGAAAATTGAGAACTATATTTGCTTGATCTGGTAATCTGGAGGTGACCGAGAACTATATCTGCTTAATCTAGAAATTTGGAGGTCGACTGAGACCTAAATCCGCTCAATCTGGAAATCTAGTGATGATTGAGAATTATATTCGATCGATCTAATAGGATAATTGAGAAATCTATCCACTCAATCTGGAAATCTAGCAGTGATTGAGAACTAAATCTGCTCAAACTGGAAATCTAGTGACGACCGAGAACTATATCCACTCGATTTGGTAGGAAGATTGACAACTCTATCCACTCAATCTGGAAATCAAGTGGTGACTGAGAACTATATCCATTCAATCTGAAAATTTGGAGACAATCGAGAACTATACCCTCTTGGTCTAGTAGGATGATTAAGAACTCTATCCGCTCAATCTAGAAATCTAGTGGTGACGAAGAACTATATCCGCTCAATCTAGAAAACTGAGAACTATATCCACTCGATCTGGAAATCTAGAGGCGACTAAGAACTATATTCACTTGATCTAGAAATTTAGAGGCGACTGAAAACTATATCCACTCGATCTGATAATTTAAAGTTGATCGAGAACTATATCCACTCAATATAGAATTTGGTGACAACTAAGAACAATATCATTGATCTAATAATCTGGAGGTGGCTGAAAACTATATCCGCTTGATCGGATAATCTTGAGATGACTAAAAAATATATCCGCTCAATCTAAAAATCTGGTGGCCGACTAAGAACTATATCCACTCGATCTGGTAGGATGATTGAGACTTTATCTGCTCAATTGTTTGGGGAATAATCAATTTTATCCTTGTGGAATTCTTTTTTTTTTCCTTTTTTTTGGTAGAATCTCTCTCTCTCTCTCTCTCTCTCTCTCTCTCTCTCTCTCTCTCTCTTCTTCTTCTTCTTCTTCTTCTTTCTTGAATTTTGAATCATTTATTTGAAAACAAAAATTCTCTGTTAATGAAATTGATGCCATAAAGTTTGAAAAATTTTAGAAACAATTTTTCCCTTCCCTTTTTTACTTTTTCTTCCTTTCATTCTTTTTGCAAAATCAAAAATCCCTTCTCATCTTTCTCTTTCTCTTTTTTTTTTTTTTTTTTTCTAATTTGAAAATCTGAACCATTAATTTTTTGAAAATCCTAGAGGAATTTCTAGAAAAAATTTTGAAAAAAAATTTCCTACATTTTTTTTAAATATTTTTCTTCTATTCTTCCTTTTTTTTTTTCTCTCTTTTTGGGTGGAGGAGGGGGGGGGGGGGGAGTTAACTCAAGTTTGACTGAGTCAACTCAGTCAAACTTGAGTTGACTCAATAATTAAAGGGGGGAAGAGGGAGGGGGGCCGAAATTTTGGCCCCCTCTCTTCTTCTTTATCTTTTCTTGTTTTGTACTCTGTTTCTTCTTCCTCCATTGCCACTATTCACAAGCTCCATCTTTCTTGCACTTCCTTTTGCTCCACACCATCTTTTGCTTAAAAACTCACTTCTTTAGACTTCTAAACTTGATTTTTATCATTTCCTTGAAAATTTCTTCAAATCCTTGAGTTTTTGAGCATATTTGAAAAACCTAGTTTTTTGAAGCCCACTCTTGAAATTTTTTTTCTTGAACTTCAATGGCACTTCCTCTTGGAACACCTAAGTTCCTCACATTTCATGGGAAATGGTATGATCCATCAATTGAGTGGAATGATGAGGAGGTACTTCTTTAAGACCCACTTAAGCATGCTCCATATCCTTCCACCAAAGACCTCAAGGTGAGTTCATTTTTTTTTTTTTTTTTGTGTGGTTAATTTGTCATTTTTTGCTTGGTAGTTGAGAAATTTATAATGGGCATTGTCATTTTGTTGCTATCTACTATTGTGGGAATTCTTAAATGTTGTATGATTTTGATGAAAAATTATTGTGTGTAGGCATTTTGATTTTTTTGGGGGTATTTTTGAATTGTTGAGTTGTTTGAGTTTGTCAAGTTTGGACTATGTTGATGATTTGTGGAACTTTGCATTGTATGTAGCTTTGGGCATTGTTGGATGAATTTTGATTTTTTTTTTTAATTTTCAATGGGTATGAAAATTATGGGAATTTGATGTGTTGGCAAGGTTTAGTAAACTCATTTTTTTTGGGTATGGAAATTTTTGTTTTGATGTTTAGGGATTATTTTTCATGGGTATGGAAAAATGTTCTTGGTTGAGTGAACATTTGAGATATCGTTGAATGAATTTATGGATATGGAGATTTCTTTTTGCGAATTATTGATTGGGGAATTGTTAGATGAATTCATGGATATGAAAAAATTTTGAACTGTTGTCTGGAGCATCGTTGAATTTTAATTTGTGAAAGTATTTCATTGACACAATGGAATTTTGTCATGGGTAATTTTTTTTTTTTTTTTTTTTTTTTTTGGAGGGGCATTTTCATTTGGTTGCTAGGATTTTTGAATGGTATTTTCTTGGAATGGGGCATTTTTGTGGATATCATGATGACTAAAAAGATTTTAGGGTAGATTATATTTTTCACGTGAAGCATTTTTTTTTTTTGTTGTAGAATCTTAAGAGCCGAGGTAGTCTTCAGCTTTTAAAACAAAGTTGGGATGTGTTGTTGCCAGACATTAGAAATTTTATCAATGACGCCAGTTTCGAGGCTTTTTCCAAGCTCTTTGGGATCATGATATCACTGAATATAAAGATCTTCAACTACTTGTGGCATTGTCTAAATGGTTTTGGGATACCACCCATACCTTCCATTTTCCAGGTATTGGTGAAGTGATGTTAACACCCTATGATTTTTTAGCCTTTATTGGCTTGAAATTGGGTGGTGAAAGGATTGAAGGTCATGATATCATTTCACCAACTAAAGTTAAGACTTACTTAGGTGTAAACCCTCCCAAAGTTAGTGGTAGGAATATATTTTTAATGTGGTTTTTTTTCTAATATTGAAAAGTGTGAGAGTGTGGAAACTGGCACTCAGATGTTTATGCTTCTTTTCATGACTCTTTTGTGTCCTGACTTGGGGTGTATGGTGAGTCTTCGTTATTTGTGGAGCTTAAGGAACATCAACCGTATAATCTATACTACTATTTAAGGGGATGCACTTGTTTGGACCGGATTTTTTTTTTGGTTTCAAAATACCCCTACAGCATATGTTTAAGTAGGGGAAAAACTTGGTAAAAATGCTTTTTTAATTTTCACGTAAAACACTATCTACAAAATAGGACCACACTCACAATACACTTACGTTGGTTTTCAAACTCAAATTGCTTCTTCTTCAATTCTCCAATTCTCTCAATTCTGTGTTTTCAAACTCCTTTCACCCACCTCTTTGCTTCAAATTTCACTACAAACAACAACAACAGCAGATAGATTTGAGGTAAGCTCTTTCTTGGATCAAATCTCAGCCCTCTCTCTCTCTCTCTCTGATGAGGTTCTATTTCTTCGAACAGGATGGTTTTTTAAGTCTGATTTTTTTTTTTTTTTTTTGGTCTTTCAATTTGGGCCACATCAAACAAGTTCTATTTTCCTCAGGTTAAGAAAAGCTCAAACAAGTTCTATTTCCCTCAGGGCCACATCGAACAGGTTCGTTTTTAAGTCCTTTTTTTTTGTCTTTCAATTTGGGTCACATCGAATAGGTTCTATCCCTCAGGTTAGGAAAAAGCTCAAACAAGTTCTATGACGTGAAGGATATGTATCTCAAACATGAAGGATATGTATGTGCATGAAGTTTGTTGTTCAAACTCGAAGTAACAATTTTTTTTTTAAGTCTTGGATTATCGTTTAATTTGTAAAAAAAGGTTGTTTTGTCTCCAACAAAAATATATTATTTTATCATGATATAGATTCTAAAAAGACTGCACTTTGTTAACATTATCCTTTCCATATCATTATCTTATCTTTTTTTTTTTCTTTTTTTTTGGTCAGTTTGATGGGTGTTTAAGTATTTTCTCTAATTAATGACTATTTTTTAAAGCATAGGAATGATATATATTGATTTGTCTTTTTTTTTTTTTTTGTGGTTATTGGGTTTGATTCATTATTTTAGTGTATGTGTTCTAAGTGGAGCCCTCTCTTCCTCTTATTATTTTTGTTTTTACATTTAAGCCTTACTCTCTTTTTTTTTTTTAGAGTGACATATCAACAATATGGTTAGATTACATAGCAGACACATTGGATGAATTTGGGTGAGCGAAGTGGTAGTCAATCTATCAAGTAGTTGTTCAAAAACAATTTTTGTAATATCAATATCCTACCTTATAAAATTTAATATTGTCCTTTTTTTGTGCCTTTCATTGCACATTTGATGACTTTGTAAGAAATTATCATATACGCAAATTTGCTATAGCAAGAATGATACTGGAGTACTTATCTTTAAAGATAAAATTTTAAAATTGTGGTGAAATTGCTTCTAAATAATAGACTAACTTTTAGGGGTAAAAACCTACACCCTTAAATATATCATATATTTGATACTTTAAAATGTTACTTCATTTTAAAATTTAAAATTTTAAAAATTGGTAAAATTAAATCTGATCCAAAACAACTTACCAAAAGACAAAAGAACTCCAAACAAACCATATCTTTTGAATTTGCATCAAGTGTTACGTGTCCTCAATTTATAATAAATTTGCATCAACGTTTTTTTATTTATTTTGAGGGTGGTCAGTCCTTTAACTTTGGTTTCCTATTTTTTTACAACTTCAAAAAAAAAAAAAAAAAAAAAAAAACCATCAACGTTGGTTTCATATTTTTTTGCAACTTCAAGCAATAAAAAAAAAAAAAATTCCAATGTTTTAGGTATTTTAATAATATGCCAACACTGTTTTACATTTAAATTTTTTTATAAATTTTTTAAGTATTTTTATTCCTAAAATTTTGCCTATTATTTAGATACTAAAGCAAGAATGATATTGGAGAACTTATCTTTAAAGATAAAATTTTAAAATTGTGCTGAAAATTGCTTCTAAATAATAGACTAACTTTTAGGGGTAAAAACCTACACCCTAAAATATATCTTATACTTGATAGTTTAAAACGTTACTTCATTTTCCCTTCTAAAAAAAAAACATTATTTCATATTAAATTTTAAAATTTGAAAAATTTGAAAAATTTAATCTGTTCTAAAATAACTTACCAAAAGACAAAAAAGACTCCAAACAAACCATGCCTTTTGAATTTGCATGAAGTGTTACGTGTCCTCAGTTAATAAATTTGCATCAACGTTTTTTTTTTTTTTTTTTTTTGGGTGGTGAATCCTTCAACGTTGGTTTCCTATTTTACTACAACTTCAAGCAAAAAAAAAAAAAAAAATCCCAATATTTTAGGTATTTTAATAATATGCAAGCTCTGTTTTATATTTAAATTTTTTAAAGTATTTTTATTCCTAAAATTTTGCCTATTATTTAGAAGTAATTTTTTCCATGATTTTTTTACTTTTATATTTAAAGAAAAGAGGAAAAAAAATAAAAAATAAAAAGACACGTTTTATAGATTTTCAACCAATTAATAACATGAAGCCTTCTCTATACAAAAAAAAAAAAAAAAAAAAAAAAAAAGTAATATCCTTCAATAGTTGGGGGAGGGAAATTTCAACCAATTGAGCTATTATTTTTTTAAAAAAAACATTATATTATGGCTAAACTATTGTGTTTACATATTTTAGAGTCAGACCATTGCAACTCAAAATTAAGGGTGCAATATTATTTTGCAAAACTTTTATATAAGAAATTTGACTACAAAATTTTAACATAGCACATGCTTCCACTTTTACTAAATTTTATTAGAATTGCACATTTTACTACAATTCTTACATGTCATTGGCCAAGTGCCTCCAATGTTTACAGGTTTAAATACACCCTCTTTGGACTAGGGAATAATTATTGCGCTAAATATGTATATATGTGCAACTAGCACGATTATTATTATTATTATTATTATTATTATTATTATTATTATTATTATTATTATTATTATTATTATTATTTTGTCTATTTTAATGCAGAAATGAGTTCGAAAAATACACCTACAACTCATACCAATGACGTTGAACGTCGTCGAGAACTACGGAGATATTATGATCGACGTAGTAAACAAACAGAAGACAATGAAAGCAAACAAATTCGATTGGCAAGACGTCGTACCAATTATGCAAGACGAAGACAACAAACTTTAGGTGGTGATATTACTTTAGTGGGAAGTCCAGCAAATTTAAATGAAGACGTTGTGCATTCTAATTCAACATCATCATGTGTATCAATAATACCACCTAATCGCGAGGCTACACCAAGTTGTCGTCTTACACATATCCGTAACTTGGCGTAAAATATTCCAGTTGGGCGAAATGCTATGCAAGAAACTAATGGTGAGATAATATTTTTTGTACCTTTTAAAAAATATTCATTGGTTGGACTATGATTATTTTGGGGAAAAATATATGAAAGTTCAAATAGTGTAAAAAAAACTATGAACGTTTAGACCCCCATGTTAGGAAATATATATGTTTGCATTGCATACAAAACATACGCAGTAGAAAATAAACGAATCTACTTCTTTCGCAATTGATAACATGCACTATGTAGGTTTCAGAATATAAAAACAAGAAAGTGTACCTTGATGCGGTGAAATTCAAAACCGAATGAAAAAGTACTCGGGAAGACTTTCAATCTTCACTCCAATTCCACTTGATGCCCAAGATGTGTGGTCTCTCAATCAGTTCTATGTTTTCTAGAGAGAATATATGAAAGAGTGTCTCTCTTCCTTATATCGTATTCTAATTATTCATTAAACATACAAACCATTTTATTCTATATAAAATTCTGTATGTTTCTCTCCACATAACTGATTATCTAATTGGGCTAGCCTTTTGGGCCTTCCCAATTGGGCTTTAGTGTACGACTTGGAGTGGGACCAAAAGGGAACAAATAAGACACTAGCTCCAATGGGCCTTGGGCTTTCTGTCAACTCTTGACAAGTCCAAAGTTACCATTAATTATATTTAATACCACTATATAAATATAATTGCACTCTAGGCCTCATTAATAAATTATATTCCAAGACTTTATTATACATGCAACCCCTTCATAAAATATTCGTAGTAATACAAAGTCATGAATATAGACTGCCACTTTGTGAATTACTACATCTTAATCCTTGAGTACCCGGTTTAATCCTTTTAAGTTATTCACCATATAATTATAAAATCCAATTTCATAAATATATACTTTAGTCTTACTAAAGTGGTTAGGCCTAACTCTCTGAATAACTGAACCCATTAAACTTATCTTAAGGGAATATTTTATATCTCCGTTAAGAGACTATGAATTCCATCTTGAGAATATATATTCCATCAACACTACATGTGGCTGCCCAACATACTGAGGTTTTGACCGTTACTTTAAATCTCACTCTTGATATATCAAAGCAACCTACATTTCATGATCAGGTCCATTATTCTCTCAGGATTAAGAGTTCATGTGAATACAAGTCGTGAGATTTATTATTCAATTGACAGTCGTTAGGAGAATAATAAATCTCACAGCGGTCCAGTTCAATATGTCTTAACTCTTAAAACATATCAACATATTAACTAGAAGTCACCACTTCCATGATCAAGACAAATCATCGTAGTTAATATGTTATAGTCTTCGCAGATGAAATGTCCAATTTCATCACCGACTACGAACCAAAATTCTGAGTTTACAAAGAACTTGTGATCTATATCTTCTGTGACTAAATCACATAAATCACATACTATGCATCTCATGGACTATTTGATAATGTCCGAATATTCATGTTACCATTATTTTAGATAAGAATAAAATAACTTTATTAAACACAATATTAAGTCATACATCATTTCTCACATAATGTTATACATAATATCATACATAGTATCATACAATAGGATTTAAGGGCACATATCCTAACAATCTCCCACTTGCCTTAAAGACTATTATGCACTAATCTAACTCCGATTCCCTCCAAATGTGACTCGAAGGTCCTTTGAGGCAAGGCTTTGGTAAAGGGATCTGCTAGATTATTTGCACTTTCAATCTTTGCAACCACCACATCTCCACGAGCAACAATGTCTCGAATGATGTGGTACTTTCTCTCAATGCGCTTTCCTTTCTTGTGATTCCTTGGATCTTTGGATTGTGCAACCGCTCCACTATTGTCACAAAACAATGTGATAGGAACTTGCTCCATTCTCACTACACCAAGATCAGAAAGGAATTTCTTGAGCCAAACAGCTTCCTTTGCCGCCTCACAAGCAGCAACATATTTAGCTTCCATGGTGGAGTCCGCAATACTAGATTGCTTAACACTCCTCCAACTTATGGCTCCACCTCCCAAGGTGAATACACATCCTGACGTGGACTTTCTGAAATCTAGATCCGATTGAAAGTCTGAATCTGTATAGCCAATGGGAATCAAATCCTCACAACGGTAAACAAGCATATAATCTCTCGTTCTCCGTAGATACTTAAGAATATGCTTTACAGCTTGCCAATGTTGTGGTCCTGGATTTGATTGATATCGGTTGACCATGCCAACTGAAAAACAGATATCTGGTCTAGTACAAAGCATGGCATACATGAGACTTCCTACTGCAGAAGCATAAGGAACTTGTCTCATCATATCTTCTTCCTCTTGAGTCTCAGGCCTTTGGTCATCAGAGAGAGGAACTCCATGTCTAAAAGGAAGTAATCCTTTCTTGGAGTTTTGCATGCTAAACCGTTCTAGAACCTTATCTATATATCCAGCTTGTGATAAGCCTAACATCTTATTCTTACGATCTTGCCAAAGCTTGATCCCTAGAATAAAGTTAGCCTCACCCAAGTCTTTCATATCAAATTGGCTTGACAACCAAACCTTTACTGATGACATTACACCAACATCATTTCCAATGAGTAGAATATCGTCAACATAAAGCACTAGGAACATTTCTACTTTGTCTTGATGTCTTTTGTACACACATGGTTCATCAAGATTTTATTCAAAACCAAATGATTTGATTGCTTGATCAAATCTGATGTTCCATGACCTAGATGCTTCCTTAAGTGAATAAATGGACCTATTTAACTTGCAAACCATATGCTCTTGGTTCTTTGCTATGAAACCTTCTGGTTGCTTCATATAGATTTCCTCTTCAAGATTGCCATTAAGAAATGCAATCTTGACATCCATTTGCCAAATATCATAATCATAATGAGCAGCAATGGATAAGAGAATTCTGATAGATTTAAGCATTGCTACTGGTGAAAAGGTTTCCTCATAATCAATACCTTCTTTTTTAGTATACTCTTTTGCCACTAACCTTGCTTTAAAGGTTTCAACCTATCCATCTATCCCTCTCTTCCTCTTGTAAACCCATTTGCTACCAATAGGTTTAATGCCGTTAGGCGCCTTTACAAGATCCCAAACTTGATTGGAATACATGGAATCTAATTCTGATTTCATAGTTTGGACCCAATGATGTGCATCTATATCATTCATTGCTTCTTCATAAGTGTAAGGATCAGTTTCGGCCTTCTCTGAGATAGCCTCATACGTCTCTCCAAGACCTATGAATCTTATAGGTGGCCTAACATTCCTCCCACTTCGACGAGGCAACTGTGTACTAGACATCTCATGAGTAGTATCTTGTGGTGTATCCAATACAGCCACATCATCCCTAGTTTCAACCATTGGTTGTTCAATTACAGGTTCATTCATTTCAGCCAAGACAACTCTACTTCTAGGAGTAAAGTTAATCATATAGTCATATTCCAAGAATTTAGCATTTGTACTAACAAAAACTTTGTTATCTTTATGACTATAGAATAAATAACCCCTAGTTTTCTTTGGATAACCCACAAGCAAACATACTTCTGATTTTGGTTCTAACTTATCAGACTTCCCTTTTAACACATGTGCTGGACAACCCCAAATGTGGAGATATTTCATACTAGGCTTACGCCCACTCCACAATTCCATGGGTGTTTTGGGAACAGATTTTGATGGAACTAAATTCAAAAGATGTATTGCTGTATCTAAGGCATAACCCCAAAAAGAAATAGGTAAAGTTGAGTAACTCATCATGGACCTAACCATTTCTAAAAGAGTCCTATTCCTTCTTTCTGCTACACCATTTTATTGGGGTGTTCCAAGTGCAGTCAATTGGGATACAATCCCATTTTGAGTTAAGTAATCCTTGAAATCCCCACCACGATCAGATCGAATGGCCTTTATGTGTGAACCCAATTGATTCTCAACTTCAGCCCTAAACTCTTTGAATTTTTCAAAAGTTTCGGACTTTCGTCTCATTAGGTACACAACCAAATCTAGAGTAATCATCGGTGAAAGTGATGAAGTACTCATAACCTCCTTTTGCTTGGGTTGACATAGGACCACAAACATCCGTATGAACTAATTCTAGCAACTCTTGGGCTCTTCTACCTTTTGCATTAAAAGGTCGTTTGGTCATTTTGCCTTCCAAACAAGATTCACAAACTAGAAATTCATCAAAATCCAATGGCTCTAAGAGACCATCTTTGATTAGTCTTTGAATTCTATTTGGATTAATATGACCCAAACGCAAGTGCCAAAGATATGCATCATTAGTAGAAGGAAACTTTCTCTTTAATGATTTTACATGAGAGTTATTATCTAATTCAGAATTGTATAATTCATGCTTATCAGGAGTTAAAATATAAAGACCATCCACAATATTGCCATAACAGATAAACATTTTATCCTTCTTTATTACAACATTGTCTTTAAGGATAACACAATATCCATTTTTACCTAAATAAGTTGCAGAAATTAAATTCCTACAAAAATTAGGTACAAATAAACAGTCTTCCAATATTAAAACCCTAGTTTCAAAGCATAAATTAAACACTCCAATAGCTACAACTGGAATCCTACTCCCATCAGCCAAGGTCAGAAACAACTCTTCTTCTTTAAGTCTTCTGATCTCCTAGAACCCCTGCAAAGAATTGCAGATATGATTAGTACAACCTGAATCCACACATCAGGAATCCGTGGGATTTTGTACCACACATATTTCAAGAAGGAATGAAATTTTCATACCCTTATTGGCAGCCTTGAACTTTGGACAATTCCTCTTCCAATGTCCTTTCTCACCACAATGGAAACATTTTCCTTTCATCTTCTTTCCTTTGTCGGCAACCCCTAAGACAATTTGTTTACCCTCTTGCTTAGTGAAGTCCTTCTTCTTCTTCTTCTTACCCTTGCCTTTCAACTTAGGTTGAGAAGTAGAAGCTTCACCCACATTGGCTTCAACATTAGAAGTACCAAGGATGCCTTCCGCCGCTACTAACTCATTCATTAATTCAGACAAAGAATAAATCTTTTTGTTCATGTTATAATTAAGTCTGAATTCCTTGAATGACTCCGGTAGTGACTGGAGTATTATATCCACTTGGGATTCTCCATCAATATCGGCACCCAAAACTTCCAATGTATTCAGATTAGAGATCATTGTAAGACAATGTTCTCTCATTGAACTACCTTCAGCCATTTTGGTATAATAAATTTGCCTCATGATGTCTTGCCTTGCAGAACGGCCTTGCTCACCAAACATCTCCTTCAGACTTAGCATAATGTCCGAAGCAAGTTCTACATCCTGCATTTGATGCTGTAGAACATTTGAGATGGACGCTAGGATGTAGCACTTGGCCATTTCATTAGATTTCTGCCAACGATCATATCGTTGTTTTTCCTCAAGAGGAGCATCTAATGAAGGAAAGCAAGGACATGGTGTTGTAAGCACATATTTATGCTCTTCAGCTGTGAGAACTATGTCCAAGTTTCTTTTCCAGTCAACATAATTGGTTCCAGTCAGATTGTTTTGATTAAGAATGCTAACAAGTGGGCTAAATGATGCTATGTTCAAATCTGAAAATAATAAACATGAATATAATAAATAAACTGGACATTATCAATTTAGCATATAAACATATAATATGGAACCTTAATAAAACCATAATATAATATATGCAACGACAACCCAATCCCGCAATTAATATTCCTCGGTAGCGAGGTCATACCAATCACTATGATTAAACAGGGATTATCCTCATTATTAATGCTATCATGGTAACTCTTACCAAACAAAAATAATGTGCCGCTTATCCTTTAGTCTCTACCAAGTAACTCCACGGTAGCGTGGTCGCTCTTAATTTAAAAACACACTTCATCTATCATTAAGAAGTTTAACCTGTAGTACCATGAATTAAACACCCTCCGTAGGGAGCAAGACATATACGCCAAGGCGAGGTGATTAATCACACTACTATAAACTGACAATGGAGGCCGTGAGATCCAACCCTTGAATCTCTCTCCCACTAGATGTTTTAAATTAAAGGTTTTTATCTTTTAAACATGCATAAACTAATTATACACAGCCTCGCACTTTATACTAAGCACTTTTAAGTTTGAAAACACTTAGAAAAATTCAGATTTTCCTTCTTTCGATCGATCGAATGTGCCCCTCGATCGGTCGAAAAAATTAAACAATTCGAACTTGACCTTCTGTCTTGTTCGATTGATACTCGATCGCCTCTCGATTGATCAAAAAGAAAATTCAATCGATCGACTAGCAATCGAATATCAATCGATCCAAAAAGATTGGTCACTGTCTTACTCGATCGATTGAAAATAAATTTCGATCGATCGAAACTCGTAAAACCCGAATTTCTAGAAATTCTTCTAAGGAAATTTTCAACGGTTTTGCATGAATTAACAACCATCATACGAAAATGATAGACAAAGATTGATATCAAAATTGAAATCTATTGATGCTATAGCCTTAAAGATCAATTTAACATTCTTAAATTCATATTTAAACAACATCATAACATCAATATCAGTTTTTATCAAATCATAGTTTCAACAACCATACAGAAAATTAAATGTATAATCCTCTATCAACTTGAAACTATTATCTCTAATTCCAAAACGAACAAAACATGTTATACAGATTCGAAATGAAGACCGCTCTGGATACCAATGTTAGGAAATATATATGTTTGCATCGCATACAAAACATACGCAGCGGAAAATAAACGGATCTACTTCTTTCGCAATTAATAACATGCACTATGTAGGTTTCAGAATATAAGAACAAGAGAGTGCACCTTGATGCGGTGAAATTCAAAACCGAATGAAAAAATACTCGGGAAGACTTTCAATCTTCACTCCAATTCCACTTGATGCCCAAGATGTGTGGTCTCTCAATCAGTTCTATGTTTTCTAGAGAGAATATATGAAAGAGTGTCTCTCTTCCTTATATCGTATTCTAATTATTCATTAAACATACAAACCATTTTATTCTATATAAAATTCTATATGTTTCTCTCCACATAACTGATTATCTAATTGGGCTAGCCTTTTGGGCCTTCCCAATTGGGCTTTAGTGTACGACTTGGAGTGGGACCAAAAGGGAACAAATAAGACACTAGCTCCAATGGGCCTTGGGCTTTCTGTCAACTCTTGACAAGTCCAAAGTTACCATTAATTATATTTAATACCACTATATAAATATAATTGCACTCTAGGCCTCATTAATAAATTATATCCCAAGACTTTATTATACATGCAACCCCTTCATAAAATATTCGTAGTAATACAAAGTCATGAATATAGACTGCCACTTTGTGAATTACTACATCTTAATCCTTGAGTACTCGGTTTAATCCTTTTAAGTTATTCACCATATATTTATAAAATCCAATTTCATAAATATATACTTTAGTCCTACTAAAGTGGTTAGGCCTAACTCTCTGAATAACTGAACCCATTAAACTTATCTCAAGGGAATATTTTATATCTCCGTTAAGAGACTATGAATTCCATCTTGAGAATATATGTTCCATCAATACTACATGTGGCTGCCCAACATACTGAGATTTTGACCGTTACTTTAAATCTCACTGCTGATATATCAAAGCAACCTACATTTCATGATCAGGTCCATTATTCGCTCAGGATTAAGAGTTCATGTGAATACAAGTCGTGAGATTTATTATTCAATTGACAGTCGTTAGGAGAATAATAAATCTCACAGCGGTCCAGTTCAATATGTCTTAACTCTTAAAACATATCAACATATTAACTAGAAGTCACCACTTCCATGATCAAGACAAATCATCGTAGTTAATATGTTATAGTCTTCGCAGATGAAATGCCCAATTTCATCACCGACTACGAACCAAAATTCTGAGTTTACAAAGAACTTGTGATCTATATCTTCTGTGACTAAATCACATAAATCACATACTATGCATCTCATGGACTATTTGATAATGTCCGAATATTCATGTTACCATTATTTTAGATAAGAATAAAACAACTTTATTAAACACAATATTAAGTCATACATCATTTCTCACATAATGTCATACATAATATCATACATAGCATCATACAATAGGATTTAAGGGCACATAACCTAACACACCAATTTACAAATTACCAATTCAAGCTTTAAATCAAACGCTAAACGTGCGGAAGATGAACTAAAGCTTAAAACAAAATTGATAAACAATCTAAGTCAAATAAAATCACATCCATAACAGAAATTAAATGATAAAGATAAAGGGAAGAGAGATGCAAACACAAGAACAACACTCGATGTGTTATCGAAGAGGAAACCGAAGACCTCGGCGAAAAACCTCTCTGCCGCCCTCTAAGCGGTCAAATGATCCATTAAAGAATGTAGTTGGGATACAATGACAGCAATAGACCCTCCAAGCCTAATCTACCCAGTGTACCTAAGTCCTCCAAGCTTTCTGCTCCAACGAGGTTACGCCGAACCTATTTCTTCTTTAGCTTCCCGGATCCTGCTACTAGTCCATAGCATCAACCAATATGAATTGGTCCCTTCCTAACTGATTCCCAAAGCACCAAAGAGCCTACTCACTGATATGGGTATGGTGAGAAAAGGATTTGGCTAAAGAACCTCTCAAGGATCTACAATAGAGAGGAAAAGAGTAGAGGAATTTGAAGAGTCATAAGGTAAAGATTGTGGATGAGTCAAGACTTCTCCCAAAATGATATGAGTGCAAATGAAACAAGCCATTCTCTTTGATGCACAAAGCCATTTGCATGAATGTACATGCTAAAACAAGTTTAGGACAAAACTCATCAAATAAGATCAAACAATTTGGATTTTCTACTTTTTATGTGTTTTTGGATTTTTGACACAATAAGTTGGAAAAGTTGATCAAAAACAATAATGCAAAAAAAAAAAAAAAAAAATGTAAAGTAGAAACACTCACACAAACAATTTTTAAACTCAAAACAAGCACAAAACACACAACCAAGCAAACTAACAAGGCATAGGAAGTATTAATGCATGGACATGTTGTAATGCTTATGCATGAGTACCCTTTTTCACCCACACGTCACGTGCGTTTGGGGTGATATCCCTATAGGATTGGGTACGAGAGATAGGACTTTCAAACCTTCTATTGAAGCTTTCCAAGCAAGTGGTGAAAGCACCAATCATCTTCATCACATCCTTCATTCCAGAATCACCATCTCGACTTCTTGATTGCTTAATAGCCCAAGTCCTCTTGTCATTTCTTGGTCCTCTTGTCCTTTGATCACTTGCATTAATCAATGCTCTCAGTTTGTGACAATTGGGTCTAGTGCGCCCTTGAAGACCACAGTGATGAAAAAAATGATTTGGTCTTGGACCTCTTTGTGATCTTGGAAGAGATTTCCTTCTTGCTTCAGGTCTGACCTCTGAGGAGTTACGGGGCTTATTCAACACCCTTTGATCAGCCACATTCTTTTTCTTCTCTAGCTTCACCTTTTCAACAGCTGGGGTTTCCATCATAGGCTCCTTTGCCTTTACAAACTTTACGTCCTTGGAGATTTTGACAGCAGAACTACTTTCTCCAGTATATCCCAAACCAGATATGTATGAGAAGTGTTTTTGCGAGGAGATTACATCATCTAGCTTCTTTGTGGAGACTCTTTCTATCTTGGCATTTGCTTGAATCACCTCAAGCTCAAGAAACCTCACCTTTGCATAGGCTTCCGACAACTCTCCATTCAGCTTCTCTATCTCACACTTGGCCTCCTTATGTCGCACTAGGAGACTTCTATAGTCCTCCTCTGCCCTCTTCATTTTTTTAATGGCTGCATTAGCCACTTTCCCATACTCACCTATCTTTTCGAGAAGAGAATTATAGGCCTCTTGCAGTCCCACTGTACCTTCATCTTCTTCATCATCGGATTCCTCTATTATCCCAATTGACTCCAATTCAGAGTGCTCACCAAGCTCCTCTACAAGTACACTCAAGTTGTCTGATGATGCAACATGATCAATGGTCATAAACGCCGAATAGTTCCCTTCACTGTCATAACTTTCCTCTGAATCAAAGTTAAATGAGTCTGAATCACTTAGAGTCGTGGCATACGCTTTTCCTTTCCCTCTTAAGTAATTGGGACACTCTTTCTTGAAATGTCCATGTCCATTGCACTCAAAACATGTGATTCCTTGAGAGGATTGAGACTCCTTCTCATCTTTCCTCTTAAATTCCTTTTTCTCCTTTTCGGAATTTGAAATTTTCTTTTCTCAGCAACTTTTCCATTCTTCTTGAACTTCAAGAATTTCTGAAAATTCTTCACAAGATACGCTACATCTTTATTAGTCCCATCTTCATCCGATGAATCATGAACTTCCACCTTCTCATTAATGGTCTTAAGAACAAGAGATTTGCTCTTCCTTTGTGATGGCAATGACAGGTCATAAGTTTGAAGCGAGCCAACTAATTCTTGGACCTTGATATCATCCAGGTCTTTGCTCTCTTCAATTGCAGTAACTTTTGCACGGAACCTCTCTGGCAATGATCGAAGGATCTTCCTCACAATCTTTGAGTCCTCCGTTTTCTCACCCAAGTTGAACTTGCCGATGACTACTTCATTCAGCTTGCTATAGAAAGAGTCAAAGGACTCGTCCTCACTCATCTTGAGCTCCTCAGAGTGGTCAGCATCTGTAACTTAGTGTCTTTAACCTTCTTGGTTCCTTCATACGTGGTCTCCAATATTTGCCACACCTCCTTAGCCACCGAGACATAGGATATCCTGTGAAACTCATATGGAGACACACCACAAAAAATAGCATTCAAAGCTTTACTGTTAGCATTAGATGCAGCAAGAGCTACTTTATCCCAAGTGGATTTTTCGGCCTCCGGCCTTACCCAACCAATATCAACAGCATCCTACACACTTTCATCAAAAAAATATAAAAATGCCCTCATCCAGACTTTCCAAAAGGCATAATTGCTACCATCAAAATATGGTGGTGCATTCAAAGATTGAGATCGGTCCATCTCAATAAAGGGTCAAGGATCGCACTAAGGTAATTAAACCATAGCAAGTGCACCCGCTCTAATACCAATTGAAAGTTCAAATAGCGTAAAAAACACAATGAACATTTAGACCCCCCAATTTACAAATTACCAATTCAAGCTTTAAATCAAACGATAAACGTGCGGAAGATGAACTAAAGCTTAAAACATAATTGATAAACAATCTAAGTCAAATAAAATCACATCCATATCAGAAATTAAATGACAAAGATAAAGGGAACAGAGATGTAAACACAAGGACAACACTCGATGTGTTATCGAAGAGGAAACCGAAGACCTCGGCGAAAAACCTCTCCGCCGCCCTCCAAGCGATCAAATGATCTACTAAAGAATGTAGTTGGGATACAAGGACAGCAATAGACCCTCCAAGCCTAATCTACCCAGTGTACCTAAGCCCTCCAAGCTTCTTGCTCCAACGAGGTTATGCCGAACCTATTTCTTCTTTAGCTTCTCGGATCCCGCTACTAGTCCATAGCATCAACCAATATGAATTGGTCCTTTCCTAATTGCTTCCCCAAGCACCAAAGAGCCTACTCATTGATATGGGTATGGCGAGAAAAGGATTTGGCTAAAGAACCTCTCAAGGATCTACAATGGAGAGGAAGAGAGTAGAGGAATTTGAAGAGTCACAAGGTAAAGATTGTGGATGAGTCAATCTTGTTTTTCTCTAGGGTTTCTCTCTCAAAATTCTCTCTAGAAGCTCTCTACATTTCGTGGGTATAAGGGGTATATATACTGGTGAGTGTTTGGAATGCGAAGAGACAGATTTTCCAAAACAGAGTTGTCTGGCAGCTTGGCCTCGCGGCTTGACTAAGTCGCGAGATCAAGCCACAAACTAACTGAACGGCCAGACTAAAATTTTTTGTCTTGTAGTGCAACAGCTGGCATGACAATTCAGATTCTAGCGGCTTGCCAGTCGTGAACTACCAGCGAGACCAGTTGCGAGTTCTGCTCTGCATGCTTCACTCGTGTGCAACTTCTGGCAGCTTGATAGTCGCAAGACACCAGCGAAATCCAGTCGCGAGTCCCTGTTCTACTGCACAATCTTGAGCTTTTCTTCACACTCTCTCACACACTACCCTTACATGATTCCCACCTAAAATATAGGGTTTCTAGATGCTGAATTACAAGCAAATTGGCACGGAATAAAACCACCAAAATGGTTGATAAAATTCAATCTTACAATATAAATTTTGGCATGTTAGTTTTATGTCAATATGAAGAACAATTCTAACTTAATGTTTATAATAACTTTAGGTTTACCTCCAATATATCCAACTATAATGCCAAATGATTTTGAGGCTAGACCAAGTCATATAAATTCTGATGTTAATGATGGTAAGTTTTTTGTCAAATATTTATAAACTTTGTACCATTATAATTTTTTTTTTAAATAGCGTTTTTTATAATTACATTGCAGATGTGGAAAGAACTGAAGAAGTTGAAAATATGAATGATCAAAATCATGGGGATGGCTACAGAGAACAAGGTTCGTTACTCAATGTCACCATTTTTATTTCAATTTACATGTTTATTATTATTCAATTTTAGTATTTGTTTACATGCTGCATATTCGAAACATTATTAATATCTTGCTTATTTCACAACATAATATTTGATATAATTTTTAATATTTTATTTTACAACTATCATTGCACTCTTTATTTCTAATTTTTTCCTGAAAATTAAAATTAGGTGTTGACAACACATTTGATGGTATTGCACATGTAACAAATTGTATGCAAGGCAGATACAATTGTGCCAAAGATTTTAAAGAAGGTAGAGAGACCATTAGGTACCAACTACCACAACCAAAGACATGTCGCTTTTGTAATGCCTGTTTGTTCCATCGAGAGACATCCTCGATGTGTTGCAAGGATGGAAAACTATCCTTACCCAACATACCAATTTGTCTTGAATTTATGGAACTCATTTGTGAGCAAACACCACGAGGAAGACATTTCAGGCAATATATATGGTTTTACAACCACATGTTTGCATTTACCTCAATGGGTGTGCACGTGGATGAAAGCGTGGCCTCGAATAGTCGAGGAATATATACATTTCGTGCCCAAGGTGCCATCTATCATAGAATCGGTAGTCTTTTACCACGTACACCTCTATGTGTGTGGCATATACAATTGTATATCCACAACACCGATCATGAAAAACAACGCAGAATGTCTCAATCTGTAGAAGCTCACGAAGATATTGTGAGACTTATTCAAGATCTTAGACATGCATAACCCATTTATGGAGAGATTTCATCAACGATCTCGAACTCCAAATTTACATCAATGTAAACTTCTCATTAAAGAACAACCTCTAAACCAACCTCAATATTGCCTTCCCAGCGCTTCCTAAGTGGCAGCTATTATTGTAGGAGGTGAAGAAGCTGGGCGTTTAAGTGGCAGAGAAATTTTGGTTCAAACGTTTGGTGGTAATTTGATCAATGTTCAAGATACAGCAGGATATTATGATCTATTGCAGTACCCAATACTTCCATTTGGAACATATGGATGGGATATCAACACACGCGACGCTAATAGAAATAAAGTGTCATGTTGCGATTATTATGCATATATCCTTTAGGTAACAGTTTTATTATTTTCAATCTATTACTTCAAAATGCCGCTTACACTTTGAAATAATTGAACCTAAATATATTTTTACTATTGTCGAAGATTCGCCTCGATGATCTATCAATGATCTGGTATGGAGAACGCCTTTCACAACAGTATGTTGTTGATAATTATGTCAAAATTGAAACACACAAGCTTAGGTGGTTTGAGCATAATCAAGATTCTATTAGGGTGGATCTGTACCAAGGCCTACAAGATGCTTTCCAAGAAGGAGAGTGTGATACTGGTAATGTGAACTTCACACTTGAAATTTACATTACTTCATTAATGGCGAATTTGCATCGATATTTATTAATGGGCCGAACTTTTTCACCTTGTATATAGGAAATGTTGGACATAGAACCATTTTACCTTCATCATTTGTGGGAAGCCCACGCGATATGATCCAACGATTTCAAGATGCATTGTCATTGGTTCAAAAGTTTGGAAAGCCAAATTTATTCATCACAATGACATGCAATCTAGGATGGGAAGTAATCCAAAATGAGCTTTTACCTGCACAAACCGCTCAAGATCGTCCAGACTTGCTTGCAAGAGTTTTCAAATCAAAATTTGAAGAATTGAAAGATGATATCGTGGTTAAGGGGGTCTTGGAAGAGTTATTGTAGATGTGCAGGTCTTTGAATTCCAAAAAAGGGGTTTACCACATGCACACATGCTTATAATTCTTGATGAAGATGATAAATCGCATAGTCCAGAGGATTACGATTGGGTTGTTAAAGCAGAAATACCGTGTAAAGAAGAACAACCTCAGTTATATAAAGCTGTATTGAAGTACATGAAACATGGTCCTTGTGGAATACAAAATCCAAGATCACCATGTATGAAAAATGGGCAATGTAAAAAAGGATACCCAAAGCCTTTCTCGCTAGAAACCTACCAAGGCAATGACTCATATCCTGTATACAAACAATTTGATACTAATAATCCCGTGCCGTTGAATAATCATTGCAGGATTATGGTAGATAACACTTAGGTTGTTTCATATAATCCTTGGTTATTGTTGAAATATAATTGCCATATTAATGTTAACATATGTTGCAATATCAAGAGTGTAAAATACTTATATAAATATGTGTATAAAGGCCCAGATCGTGTCTTTATGGAAGTCAGACCAGGCCCAAATTATGTTGAGGTCCAATAGTACATTAATGCAAGATGAGTATGTGCTCTAGAGGCATGTTGGTAGATATTTGCTTTTCCTATGTATTGAATGTACCCTGCTATTTTTCATTTGCAAATTCATCTTCCTGATAGATAACAGGTACGCTTTAGACCACATGAGCCTATTGCTAATGTTTTGGAGCAAAGTAAAAAGACAATGCTCACTGAATTTTTTTATATGAATATGATTGATCATGATGCATGAAATTATCTATATAGAGAGTTTCCTGAACATTATTGTTGGGATTATAAAAACAAAACATGGACACGAAGAAGATCTTATAAAAAAGTAGTGGGTAGGGTATGTACTATTTCACCATTTGATAGAGAGAAGTTCAATCTGCGTGTTCTTCTTAATTATGTCAAGGGGCCAACAGGATTTGACGATTTATTGATTGTCAATGGGATAACCTATCCAACTTTTAAGCAAGCAGCTGAGCAAAGGGGTTTACTAGAGAATGATAACAGCATACGACAATGTCTGCTTGAGGCAAGAGACATTAGAATGCCGTCAGCTTTAAGAAGATTGTTTGCAACAATATTGGTATTTTGTCTACCAACTAGAATAAGAGAAGTGTGGAATGAGTTCTACCCATATATGGTAGAAGATTACCCATCAACATCTGTTACAATAGAGACACGTCGTACAAATAAACTTCTCAATGATTTAGAGGCGTTGCTCTTGCAACGTGGAAAGTACACCACGAAGTATGATTTGCCGATTTCAACTAGAGAATGTGATAATGATTCAACTGTACCAAGACTCATACAAGATGAGCTAACTGCTCCAAATGTAGATGAAGAACTCATTTTAATTGAGAACTTGAATAATGACCAGAGAGTTGCATATAAGACAATCATGACTGTTATTGATCGTAAGGAAAGCATGATATTCTTTGTTGATGGGCCTGGAGAAACTGGGAAAACATTTTTGTATCACACAATATTGGCAACCTTGAGAAAAGCCGGTCACATTGCAATTGCCACAGCTACATCTGGCATAGTAGCAATATTGCTCCTTGGTAGAAGAACAACACATTCCAGGTTTAAGATTCCTTTAACTCCTGATGCTTCATCTACTTGCTCAATAAGTAAACAATCAGACTTAGCTGAACTTATTAGACATGCCACGATAATTATTTGGGATGAAGCCCTAATGGTAAATCGATGTGCACTTGAATCTTTAGATAGAACATTTAAAGATATTATAGAAGTAAATTTATCTTTTGGTGGAAAGGTGCTAATTTTGGGGGAGATTTTTGTCAAGTACTTCTAGTTGTTCTAAAAGGTACAAAGGCAGAAATGATTGATGCATGCATAGTGAAGTCCCCATTATAGAAAGACATCAAAGTGTTACATTTGAAGTAGAATATGAGGTCTGTCAACGATGAAGAGTTTGCTGAGTATATACAACGCATCGGTGATGGGAATGAACCATTTATAATAGATGATTTGATTAAACTACCCCCTTCAATGGCAATGCAATGGGAGGGTCAGCATTCTATATACAACTTGATTGATCAAGTTTTTCCATGTTTGCAAGAACATGCCAATGATGCAAGATATATGGTTGATAAGGCTTTGCTAACACCTATAAATATGATGATGTTGAACAGTTTAATGCAAAGATAATTTCTTAGTTCCCAGGGGATGAGTTTACGTTACATTCTTTTGATGAGGTTGAAGGAGATACGCAACATCTATATTGTAACACCTGTCTCACTTAAAATTTGATTTAACTGCTTCTAGAGTGGATTTGATGAATTGCTTAATTTTATTTGGAGGAGATATTATTTTTTCTACAACAACAACAACAACAACAACAATAATAATAATAATAATAATAATAATAATAATAATAATAATAATAATAATAATAATAATAATAATAAGGGGTAACGTGAATAATTATTTTGTGGTTTATTTAAATTTAACTTTTGGTCTCCTTATCAGTTAAGGAAAAGGATGAGAGATTAAAACCTAGTTGGATTAGGAGTTTAAGTGTTATTGGAATTCTTTAGAGTCCTAGCCTATGTATATAACCTTATTATGAATTTAATTTCCAGCCTATGTAGGGATCAGTTTTAATGTGTAAAGCTGAAAGTTAGGGTTTCCTACGTGAAAGGCAGAGAGTGAAACAAAAAAAAAAAAAAAAAAGTAGCAGTGATTAGCGTATAAAGAGTAAGAATAGAGTTAGGGTTTCTCATATTAAAAGGGGTGAAGACCGTGCACTTCAAGGAGGCAGCCAGCACACGTTATATTGATATTGAAGTAAACTTTGATTTATGCAAGCCTATCTAATTTCGTTGGACTCTAGCAGCCAGCAAACATTACGTTGATTTTTGAGGTAATCATCAATCTAGGCAGCCTTATTATTTTCGCTGGACATTCCTTGATTAAAGGGAAGCTTTGGTCTCTTGCTAGTCCAAATTTTAGAGTTTTAATAATAGTTGCATAGGAGTGGAATTTCATGGAAGTTAATTGGTCATGCATTAATTTTTTTATTCAATTTTTTTTTAATCAGATCTTCATTTGCACGTGGTGTTCATCTCATCCTTATAGATTAAACTCTTGTAATCGATTTATATGTAGGGTGGCATTCTGATGGTATAACCGATTTTGTTATATGTAGATATAATCGATTTATATGTAGGGTGGCATTCTGATGGTCTTCGTGTATATATATATATAGGTATATTAGGTGTTAGTTTAGGGTATACTTTGCATTTATAATCTAGAATAGGTGGGGGTTTATTAGAAGGAGATGTTAAATTTTAATTTTGCCAATCTTCTTAGTGGCTGAGGATTTGTTTTATCAAAGGACTTTGTGATTATTCAAAATCTGCCCTCATTGAGTTATTTAATTTTTATTTAGGTTCTAGTTGACGTCGTTTCGTGCGACTAAAGTGAAGCTTGGGTTAGCAACTAGAGGTAAGTAGACTACAGCACATGACGCCTCTCAAGACGTATATATATATATATATACATATACATATATATACAATTGTGGTAAAAATATATTTATATATATATACATATAATTGCAAAAGTGAAGTTCAAAAACTTATACCATTTTTAGTGATTTATACATACTCAAATTTTATTATTTATTGTATATTATTATGAATCTATATATGTCAAGAATGTTTCAAACGGTCAACTAGACAGTCTGCAACCTTTGCCAACACAGGGTTAAGTGTTGGTCTTCGGCCGAAGTAGTGTTAGTGTGGTGTGGTGCAGTGTTATTGTTGCTCTTTGGAGCTAGTGTTGCCTCTTTGAGGTTAGTGTTATTGTTCCCATGGGAATCACCCACCGAGTGTTTAGCAGCTTTCGTCTGTGTTTGACTAATATTTTCCATATTGAACCACTGTTTTGTTGCTACTGATCTGTGTAAGTGGAAAATTGTTTATTTTTCATAATAAATTGTTTCCACCTATTTGGTGCATATTGGCATATTAACGTGGTTATTATTTTATTAATGATTACAGCGTTATAGTGAAATGTTTTATTTTAACAGTTTTATCGAATATATTATATTACTGTTTAAACTATCTGTAAATGTATCGTGAAGACTATATTTTGTCAATGATACTAATGTTTTGTTTTGGAAGACATCCTCATGTTATGTAGTCTCTTATTGAGCCACTAGCTCACCCTTTTTTTTTTCCACCCTTTCAGATTAGAGATATGGAGTGTCTTTTGGTGGTAGATCAGTGGAGCCTTAGATTGATGACTTCGTTTGGAGCTATGTTAGTTGGTGAATTGTTTTAATAAAATTTCTTCAGGACAATGAGTTTAACATTGTGGAACTATTTTGAGATTGTATTTATAGACTTTATTGTGGAGGATTTTGTGTTTTACGAATTTATAAGGAAATATGATGATGGATAGATGTTTATTTGAGGATAATTATTAAGCTCTGTTCCATTATATTATTATTGATTATTTCTAAGACAGGTTATACATCCAAATCCTTGGTATGGGTTTGGGGTGTTACAGTTATGGTATCAGAGCATAGGTTTATGATTCTGTAGACTTATAGGTTTAATCTTAAGACTAGTTTGGAACAAGAGTGTGATAACAAGGAATTTAGTGTTAGGATTATTTGACCTTTCATAGCGATTTTATTTGATTTATTTATTTATTCTAGAGTGTGTAGGAATGATTGTGTACTATCTATGTGTTTGGTTTTGACCCTCAGGAATATGTGAATATTTACTTATGATATCTTATTGTATTGCTTAGAGAGATGGCTCCACCAAGGAGGAACCCAGGGAATAGTCAACCGAATGCTGGGGGAACCACTAATCTCCAGGCTATTATTGAAGCCATTGGGAGCTTAACCAATATAGTGCAACATCAAGTAGGAGCCACCAATCCGACTAGTTCTTTGGAGAAGTTTAGGAAGCTTGACCCTCCTGCTTTCAAGGGTACAAAGGATCCAATTGAGGCTGACAACTGGCTTAAGGAGATAGAAAGGCTCTTTAGAGCAATGGAAGTTAGTGATGAGCAACGAGTTATCCTTGCTGTTTTTGTACTGAAAGGTGATGCATTGGAATGGTGGGAGTCCACAGAGAGGACACATGGAAGAGAAGTTATAACTTGGCAGCATTTTGTTGAGCTTTTTCGTAAGAGGTATTTTCCTGATAGTTTGATGGTGCAAAAGGAAGCTGAGTTCATTCGCATAGCACAAGGTACTCAGTCAGTGTATGAGTATGAGCAGAAATTTGCTGAATTATCCCGCTTTGCTCCACACATGGTTGACACGGAAGCAAGGAAGGCTAGACATTTTGAAAGAGGTTTAAGGGAGGAAATTCAGGGACCGGTTTCCATGTTCAAATTGGAAACATACGCAGAAGTGGTGGATCGAGCTCTCATAGCAGAGAGAAATTGCAATCGTCTCTCAAGGGCCAATGATCAAGAGAGGAAGCCAAACCAGAATAATTTTCTTAAGGGAAAGTCTAGGGGAAGTTCATTCAAGAAGCAAGGGGTGCCTAATTCAAATAAAAAGGCATATAAAACTTGTCCAAGATGTGGAAAGGCTCATAGTGGAACATGTTATTTGGAGTCAAGGGCGTGTTTTAAATGTGGCAAGACTGGACACTTCATCAAGGATTGTCCAAATTTGCGAGCTGAACAAACTACCAATACAAATGGGAGCCAACAGACACCCAAGGTTCAGGGTCGAGTTTTTGCTTTAACTAAACAGGACGCCGAGGCATCCCCATCAGTGGTTTCAGGTACACTTCTTGTTTCCAGTCAACATGCACAAGTGTTATTTGATTCTGGTTCAACCCATTCTTTCATCTCACATAGACTTGCACAAAGGCTAAACATGGAACCTGAGAGTTTAAATTATGAATTGTGTGTTGCTACACCTTCGGGACAACAAATGATTACCCATAAAGTGTACAAGTCTTGTAATGTTTTAGTCTCTGGGAGGGAATTAAAAGCAGATCTTATGTTGCTAGATATGTTTGAGTTTGATGTGATTTTAGGGATGGATTGGTTATCTACTTTTTATGCTTCCATAGAGTGTTTTGGGAAGAAGGTAGTATTTAGAATTCCTGGGGAGCCAGAATTCTCCTTCGAGGGAGATCGTGTGGTGAAACCACCTTTATTGGTTTCAGTTATGCAAGCAAGGCGATTGCTAAGGAAGGGTTGTGAAGGGTTCCTTGTTTGTGCTTTGAAGGGTGATAAAATAGAATTAAAAGTTGAAGACATCCCAGTGGTGAAAGAGTTCCCAGATGTGTTCTCTGAGGACTTACCTGGACTACCCCCTAACAGGGAGGTTGAGTTCACTATTGACCTAGTACCTGGTACTGGCCCAATTTCCAAAGCACCTTATAGAATGGCCCCTACAGAGCTCAATGAATTGAAGGAGCAATTGCAAGACTTGCTCGATAAAGGCTTTATTCGGCCTAGTGCTTCCCCTTGGGGTGCTCCAGTGTTGTTTGTTAAGAAGAAGGATGGTAGTATGCGGTTGTGCATTGACTATAGGGAGTTGAACAAGGTAACCATCAGAAATAAATACCCTTTGCCACGAATTGATGATTTGTTTGATCAGCTTCAAGGCGCTCAAGTCTTCTCTAAAATTGACTTGAGATCTGGTTATCATCAGTTGAGAGTTAAGGAGGATGACATACCAAAGACAGCTTTTCAAACTAGGTATGGTCATTATGAGTTCTTAGTGATGCCTTTTGGTCTAACAAATGCTCCAGCTATTTTTATGGATTTGATGAATAGGGTATTTCATGAGTACTTGGATCGGTTTGTTATTGTTTTCATTGATGACATCTTGGTTTACTCTAAAAGCCAAGAAGAGCATGAAGAACACTTGAGAATGGTTTTGCAAATTTTAAGAGACAAGAAGTTGTATGCTAAATTGAAGAAGTGTGAGTTCTGGTTGAATCAAGTGGTGTTCTTAGGACATGTGATCTCTAGAGATGGGATTACAGTGGACCCTAGTAAGATCGAAGCTGTAGTTAATTGGGCTGTCCCTACTAATATAAGTGAGGTAAGAAGTTTTTTGGGCCTTGCAGGTTATTATAGAAGATTTGTGGAGGGATTTTCTAGTATTGCAACTCCTTTGACTCGATTAACTCGAAAACATGCAAAGTTTGATTGGACAAAAGAGTGTGAAAGAAGTTTCCAGGAGTTGAAGCAACGGTTGGTTTCTGCACCAGTATTGACTATTCCATCAAGTTCTGGTGGTTTTGTGATATATAGTGATGCATCTCGTAAGGGTCTTGGTTGTGTTCTAATGCAACATGGGAAGGTGGTTGCTTATGCCTCTCGACAACTAAAGAATTATGAACAGAATTATCCAACTCATGATTTGGAATTGGCAGCAGTGGTTTTTGATTGAAAATTTGGAGGCATTATTTATATGGTGAGAGATGTGAAATATACACTGACCATAAAAGTTTGAAGTACATATACACTCAGAAAGAATTAAATTTGAGGCAAAGGAGATGGCTAGAATTAATTAAAGACTATGATTGTTCTATAAATTACCATCCTGGTAAAGCCAATGTTGTGGCTGATGCACTTAGTCGAAAGTCGTATAGCTTCTCAGCTGCTTTATTAACTACTCAGAAGCATATTATTGTTGATCTTCAGAAACTTGGAGTAGACATAGTGACTGGAGACTCCCAATCCTACCTGGCAAGTTTAAGTGTACAACCAACTCTAATTGATAAGATCAAAGCTGCTCAAAGTGGTGACCCTCAGTTGTTTAAGATCATGGAACAGGTACGTGGTGGAAGTAGATTCGATTTTAATATCTCTAATGATGGTGTTTTGAGGTTTGGTAATAGGCTTTGTGTGCCTAATGATTCATTGATTAAAAGAGAGATATTGGAGGAGGCCCATCGTTCGCCTTATACAATGCATCCGGGTAGTACCAAGATGTATCATGACCTTCGAGAAGTTTATTGGTGGATCAACATGAAAAGAGAAATTGCTCAATTTGTGGAACAATGTTTGATTTGCCAGCAAGTCAAAGTGGAACATCAAAGGCCATCAGGGTTGTTACAACCTTTACCTATTCCTGAGAGGAAGTGGGAGAATATCACCATGGACTTTGTGTGTGGGTTACCAAGATCACCTAAGAATCATGATGCTATTTGGGTGGTGGTGGATAGGTTGACTAAATCTACCCACTTCATTCCAATTAGAATGAACTACTCTCTTGACAAACTGGCTGAACTTTATATAAATGAGATTGTGAGGTTGCATGGAGTGCCAGCTTCTATTGTATCTGATAGAGATTTGAGATTCACTTCAGGTTCTGGGATAGTTTGCAAAAAGCCTTGGGTACTAAGTTGAACTTTAGTACTGCTTGCCACCCTCAAACTGATGGACAGTCCGAGAGAACTATCCAAACTTTAGAAGACATGTTGAGAGCTTGTGTCTTGGATTTCAAGGGTAGTTGGAATGACTATTTGACTTTGGTGGAGTTTGCTTATAACAATAGCTATCACTCCAGTATTAAGATGGCACCTTATGAGGCTTTGTATGGGAGAAAGTGTAGATCCCCGGTTTGTTGGGATGAGGTTGGAGAGAGGAGAATCTTGGGTCCTGAGATTGTTCAAAGGACTAGTGAAAAGATTGATGTAATTCGGGAAAGGTTGCGTGCAGCTCAAAGTAGATAGAAAAGTTATGCTGATCCACGGAGAAGAGAAGTGGAATTTGAAATAGGAGACATGGTTTTCATTCGAGTGGCACCTATGAAAGGAGTTATGAGGTTTGGCAAGAAGGGTAAGTTAAGCCCTAGGTACGTGGGGCCCTTTGAAATTTTGGAGAGAGTTGGTTCTGTTGCTTACCGGCTTGCCTTACCACCGGCTTTGTCAAGGATACATAACGTTTTCCATGTATCCATGTTGAGAAGGTATGTCCCTGATCCTTCTCATATCTTAAGTTATGAGCCACTTCAAGTCAAAGAGAACTTATCCTATGAGGAAGTCCCAATTCAGATTTTAGACCACAAAGAGCAAGTGCTACGTAATAAGACTATACATTTGGTCAAAGTATTATGGAGGAATCATTCCATAGAAGAAGCTTTGTGGGAGCGTAAAGACGAAATGTAATCCAAATATCCCCAGCTATTTCAAAAGTGAGGTACATTTTGAATTTTCGAGGACGAAAATTTTATAAGAAGGGGAGAATGTAACACCCGTCTCACTTAAAATTTGATTTAACTGCTTCTAGAGTGGATTTGATGAATTGCTTAATTTTATTTGGAGGAGATATTATTTTTTCTACAACAACAACAACAACAACAACAACAACAACAACAACAACAACAACAACAATAATAATAATAATAATAATAAGGGGTAACGTGAATAATTATTTTGTGGTTTATTTAAATTTAACTTTTGGTCTCCTTATCAGTTAAGGAAAAGGATGAGAGATTAAAACCTAGTTGGATTAGGAGTTTAAGTGTTATTGGAATTCTTTAGAGTCCTAGCCTATGTATATAACCTTATTATGAATTTAATTTCCAGCCTATGTAGGGATCAGTTTTAATGTGTAAAGCTGAAAGTTAGGGTTTCCTACGTGAAAGGCAGAGAGTGAAACAAAAAAAAAAAAAAAAAGTAGCAGTGATTAGCGTATAAAGAGTAAGAATAGAGTTAGGGTTTCTCATATTAAAAGGGGTGAAGACCGTGCACTTCAAGGAGGCAGCCAGCACACGTTATATTGATATTGAAGTAAACTTTGATTTATGCAAGCCTATCTAATTTCGTTGGACTCTAGCAGCCAGCAAACATTACGTTGATTTTTGAGGTAATCATCAATCTAGGCAGCCTTATTATTTTCGCTGGACATTCCTTGATTAAAGGGAAGCTTTGGTCTCTTGCTAGTCCAAATTTTAGAGTTTTAATAATAGTTGCATAGGAGTGGAATTTCATGGAAGTTAATTGGTCATGCATTAATTTTTTTATTCAATTTTTTTTGAATCAGATCTTCATTTGCACGTGGTGTTCATCTCATCCTTATAGATTAAACTCTTGTAATCAATTTATATGTAGGGTGGCATTCTGATGGTATAACCAATTTTGTTATATGTAGATATAATCGATTTATATGTAGGGTGGCATTCTGATGGTCTTCGTGTATATATATATAGGTATATTAGGTGTTAGTTTAGGGTATACTTTGCATTTATAATCTAGAATAGGTGGGGGTTTATTAGAAGGAGATGTTAAATTTTAATTTTGCCAATCTTCTTAGTGGCTGAGGATTTGTTTTATCAAAGGACTTTGTGATTATTCAAAATCTGCCCTCATTGAGTTATTTAATTTTTATTTAGGTTCTAGTTGACGTCGTTTCGTGCGACTAAAGTGAAGCTTGGGTTAGCAACTAGAGGTAAGTAGACTACAGCACATGACGCCTCTCAAGACGTATATATATATATATATATATACATATATATACAATTGTGGTAAAAATATATTTATATATATATACATATAATTGCAAAAGTGAAGTTCAAAAACTTATACCATTGTTAGTGCTTTATACATACTCAAATTTTATTATTTATTGTATATTATTATGAATCTATATATGTCAAGAATGTTTCAAACGGTCAACTAGACAGTCTGCAACCTTTGCCAACACAGGGTTAAGTGTTGGTCTTCGGCCGAAGTAGTGTTAGTGTGGTGTGGTGCAGTGTTATTGTTGCTCTTTGGAGCTAGTGTTGCCTCTTTGAGGTTAGTGTTATTGTTCCCATGGGAATCACCCACCGAATGTTTAGCAGCTTTCGTCTGTGTTTGACTAATATTTTCCATATTGAACCACTGTTTTGTTGCTACTGATCTGTGTAAGTGGAAAATTGTTTATTTTTCATAATAAATTGTTTCCACCTATTTGGTGCATATTGGCATATTAACGTGGTTATTATTTTATTAATGATTACAGCGTTATAGTGAAATGTTTTATTTTAACAGTTTTATAGAATATATTATATTACTGTTTAAACTATCTGTAAATGTATCGTGAAGACTATATTTTGTCAATGATACTAATGTTTTGTTTTGGAAGACATCCTCATGTTATGTAGTCTCTTATTGAGCCACTAGCTCACCCTTTTTTTTTTCCACCCTTTCAGATTAGAGATATGGAGTGTCTTTTGGTGGTAGATCAGTGGAGCCTTAGATTGATGACTTCGTTTGGAGCTATGTTAGTTGGTGAATTGTTTTAATAAAATTTCTTCAGGACAATGAGTTTAACATTGTGGAACTATTTTGAGATTGTATTTATAGACTTTATTGTGGAGGATTTTGTGTTTTACGAATTTATAAGGAAATATGATGATGGATAGATGTTTATTTGAGGATAATTATTAAGCTCTGTTCCATTATATTATTATTGATTATTTCTAAGACAGGTTATACATCCAAATCCTTGGTATGGGTTTGGGGTGTTACATATATCAACAAGAATTCCTAAATTCTATATCTCTAGGGGGTTTACCACCACATATATTAAGGCTAAAAAAGGGTGCTCCAATTATGTTGTTGCGCAATATAGATCCAAAAGCCAGATTATGTAATGGTACAAGATTGATATGCAGTGGATGTTTTAACAACATAATTGACGCTGAAATTTGTTGGGTTTTATGCCCTAAAATCCAACTCATTGGCATGTCATAAATAATTAAATTATCTAATGAAGGAAAATTACATGTTTGTATCGCATACAAAACATATGCAGTTGAAAAATAACGGATCTACTTCATTCGCAATTGATAACATGTGCAATGTAAATTTCAGAATATAAGAATAAGAGAGTGTACCTTGGTGCGGTGAAATTCAAAACCAAAGAGAAGAAGTTCTTGAGAACACTTTCAATCTTCACTCCAATTCCACTTGATGCCCAAGATGTGTGGTCTCTCAATCAGTTCTATGTGTTTGTTCTAGAGAGAATATTAAGAAGTTTTTTCTTACACTTCTTATAAACATATAAACCATTTCATTCTAATATAAAATTCTGTATGTTTCTCTCTACATAACTGATTATCTAATTGGGCTAGCATTTTGGGCCTTTCCAACTGGGCTTTAGTGTGTGGCTTGGAGTAGGGTCAAAAGGGAACAAATAAGACACAAGCTCCAATGGGCCTTGGGCTTTTTGGTCAACACTTGACAAGTCCAAGATTACCATTAATTATATTTAATACCACTATATAAATATAATTGCACTCTAAGCCTTATTAATAAATTATATCCCAAGACTTTATTATACATGCAACCCCTTCATAAAATATTCGTAGTAATACAAAGTCATGAATATAGACTATCACTTTGTAAATTACTACATCTTAATCCTTGAGTACCCGGTTTAATCCTTTTAAGTTATTCACCATATATTTATAAAATCCAATTTCATAAATATATACTTTAGTCTTACTAAAGTGATTAGGCCTAACTCTCTGAATAACTGAACCCATTAAACTTATCTCAAGGGAATATTTTATATCTCCGTTAAGAGACTATGAATTCCATCTTGAGAATATATGTTCCATCAACACTAAATGTGGCTGCCCAACATACTGAGGTTTTGACCATTACTTTAGATCTCACTCCTGATATATCAAAGCAACCTACATTTCATGATCAAATCCATTATTCTCTTAGGATTAAGAGTTCATGTGAATAGAAGTCGTGAGATTTATTATTCAATTGATAGTCGTTAGGAGAATAATAAATCTCACAGCGGTCCAGTTTAATATGTCTTAACTCTTAAAACATATCAACATATTAACTAGAAGTCACCACTTCCATGATCAAGACAAATCATCGTAGTTAATATGTTATAGTCTTCGCAGATGAAATGCCCAATTTCATCACCGACTACAAACCAAAATTCTGAGTTTACAAAGAACTTGTGATCTATATCTTCTGTGACTAAATCACATAAATCACATACTATGCATCTCATGGACTATTTGATAATGTCCGAATATTCATGTTACCATTATTTTAGATAATAACAAAATAACTTTATTAATCATAATATTAAGTCATACATCATTTAACACATAATGTCATACATAATATCATACATGGCATATTACAATAGGATTTAAGGGCACTTATCCCAACATCTAATTATATGAGATTATTTATAAATGAATTAATGGAATATTATCTTAGTCCATGAGATGCGTAGTATGCGATTTATGAGATTTAGTCACAGAAGATATAAATCGCAAGTTCTTTATAAACTCAGAATTTTAATTCGTAGTTGGTGATGAAATTGCGCATTTCATCTGTGAAGACATCAACTAAGATAATATGTCTTGATTTTGGAAGTGGAGACTTCTAGTTGATATGTTGATATGTTTTAAGAGTTAAGACATATTGAACTGGACCGCTGTGAGATTTATTATTCTCCTAACGACTGTCAATTGAATAATAAATCTCACGACTTCTATTCACATGAACTCTTAATCCTGAGAGAATAATGGACCTGATCATGAAATGTAGGTTGTTTTGATATATCAAGAGTGAGATCTAAAGTAACGGTCAAAACCTCAGTATGTTAGGCGGCCACATTTAGTGTTGATGGAACATATATTTTCAAGATGGAATTTATAATCTCTTAACAGAGATATAAAATATTCCATTGAGATAAGTTTAATGGGTTCGATTATTCAAAGAGTTAGGCCTAACCACTTTAGTAAGACTAAAGTATATATTTATGAAATTAGATTTCATAAATATATGATGAATAACTTAAAAGGATTAAACCGGGTATTCAAGGAATAAGATGTAGTAATTTACAAAGTGGCAGTCTATATTCATAACTTTGTATTACTACGAATATTTTATGAATGGGTTGCATGTATAATAAAGTCCTGGGATATAATTTATTAATAAGACCTAGAGTGCAATTATATTTATATAGTAGTATTAAATATAATTAATGGTAACTTTGGACTTGTCAAGAGTTGACAGAAAAGCCCAAGGCCCATTGGAGCTAGTGTCTTATTTGTTTTCTTTTGGTCCCACTCCAAGCCACACACTAAAGCCCAATTGGGAAGGCCCAAAAGGCTAGCCCAATTAGATAATCAGTTATGTGGAGAGAAACATACAGAATTTTATATTAGAATGAAATGGTTTGTATGTTCATAATATGTAAGAAAGAAACTTCTTCATTATTCTCTCTAGAACAACACATAGAACTGATTGAGAGACCACACATCTTGGGCATCATGTGGAATTGGAGTGAAGATTAAAAATGTTCCCGAGTACTTCTAATCTTTGTTTTGAAATTCACCATACCAAGGTACACTCTCTTGTTTTTATATTTTGAAATTTACATTGCACATATTATCTATTGCGAATAAAGTAGATCCGTTAATTTTTCGCTGCGTATGTTTTGTATGCGACACAAACTTGATATTTTCCCAACAATTGGAATGGCCCAAAAGGCTAGCCCAATTAAATAATCAGTTATATTTAAGGAGAGAAACATATAGAGTTTTAGAAGTGCTTTTTCACATGAGAGTTTTCTAAGTGGTTTTTCGTAATGATCACATGAGAACATGAAATGGTTTGTGTGTGAGTGTTGGACACTTTCTTATTCTCTCTTTGGAAACTGATTGAGAGACCACACTTCTTGGGCATTAAGTGGAATTAGAGTGAAGATTAAAAACGGTCCCAAGTACTTCTAATCTTTTGGTTTTGACTTTCACCACACCAAGATACGCTTTCTTGTTCTTAAATTATGAAACTTACATAGTACATGTTATCAATTGCGAATGAAGTAGATCCGTTAATTTTTCGCTGCGTATGTTTCGTATGTGATACAAACATGTATTTTATCCAACAAACGGTATCAGAGCGGTCTTCAATTCAAATCTAAATAACATATTTTGTGAGTTTTAGAATTAGAGATAACAGTTTCATGATGTTAGAAGAATGATGTTAGAAGATTATATATGCATTTAATTTTTTGCATGGTTGTTGAATCTATGATTTGATAAAAACTGATATTGATATTATGATGTTGTTTAAATTTAAATTTAAATATGTTAAATTGATCTTTAAGGTTATAGCATCAATGAAATTCAATTTTGATATCAAATTTTGCCTATCATGTTCATATGGTGGTTGTTTATTCATGAAAAACTGTAGAAAACTGTCTATATCTGCTTTTTGAAAACAGGAGACACGCGTTTTTCGCAGGTAATTTCGCAACAAGGTAACCTGTGAAAAACGCCTTTGAAGCACAAAACTGTTACGCCTTTTTTGCGGGAAGAGCTTAGTCGCGAGATTCTCGTGAAAATGCATTTGAAGGGAATTTTGAATTTTTTCTAAATGTTTTCAAATGCATAAAGAGCAAGGCTGTGTGTGATGAGATTACACATGGTTCTAACTAAAAGACCTAATGAGATCAAAGATATTAGTTAAATAGAACTCTTAGTCCTAAATAGTTTGGAACTTGTCTTTTAAGAAACATTCTAATGAGATTAGAATTTTTGTATGATTGAAAGTCCTTAATTTATTTTAATTAGAAGTTTTAATGAGATTAAAGCTTAATTAAAAGGTAGATTTATTCTAATGAGATTAGAACTTTTATTTAGTAAATTAAGCATAGAATTCTTTATAACTAATTTTTGTTCCATTAGAGTTTAAGGAATCCTAAATAGTTTAGGACTTCCATTTTAGTTAGTGATTCTAATAAGATTAGAGTCTTTATCAAGTGCAAGGTTATAAGTTGTGATTGGAGCACAACTATTTAAGAAAAACCCAAATAATGAGTGGGAGTGCTGAAATAACCCTTTTGTTAAGTTTATTGTGATGTGAATAGATACCTTGTCTTGACTTCAAGTCTTGCATTCCATGCGGAGGGTACTTACTTCACGGATTACATGGTTAAACTTTTTTGTGATTGCGCGAATGTTGGTTACGTTATTGTGACGTGACTTAGTAACATCACATCAAATTTAAACAATTAAACACATTTAATGTGTAGAGTTAAAATTGTGATAAGATCACAATGATTTCATGACAATTCACTCTTTTTAAAATTTTTAGTGGGAGAGAGATCCAAGGGTTGATTCTTACGGCCTCCATTGCCGATTTATAGTAGTGTGATTAGGTACTTCGCCTTGGCGTATATTCCTTGCTCCCTTCGGAGGGTGTTTAATTCATGGTACTACAAGATTAAACTTCTTAATGATTGATGAAATGTGTTTTTACATTGAGAATGACCACGCTTCCTTTGAGTTACTTGGTGACTCACATTGACTCTAGGCAATGGTATACACTAGACTAAGTGTAATGTTAACCTCCCTACAAAGCTATGTCATTATTACTTAGAGGCTAAAGGAAAAGCATCAAATTATTTTTGTTTGGTAAGAGTTACCATGATAGCAATAATAATGAGAATAATTCTCGCCTGATCATAGTGATTGATATGACCTCGCTTCCGAGGAATATTAATTGTGGGATTAGGTTGTCGTTGCATCTAGTATAGTATGGTTTTTGGGTGTTCCATATTATATGGTTATGGATGCAGAATATAATGTCCCTGTAATTTAGTTCATAGTCTTAAAATAAAGTTGCCATAAATTTTGTTCTCTAGCTACTATTTTAATTGAATCACATTATCTAAGAAATAATTTTGGACATGGTGCTTAAAGGAGCTGAAGTACATAAATATGTTTCGATTCAGCATTGTTATAATTTCCTATACATGATGCACTTATGGAAAATAGCTTATGATGTGATCATAGTCTCCATTGAAATGCTAAAATGTTACATTGGCTTTTATCTCAATTGTGCTATAGCATGAGATGCAAGAGTTAGCACTAGACTTAGACTTTATATTAAGTCTAAATGAGATTTTTAGTATGAATCATATTGAGTGCTAAGAAAAGCTTCAGGAGTTCCAATTCTATGTCATTTTATGAAAATATTTTATTTTAAAAAATGAATTAGAATTCTTGGATGTAGAGATTAAATGTTAATCATGTTTGGATATGATCCACAAGTCCTTGTTAGAATCATGTGATTAATTCAGATTGTTTTGAAAATAAATTCTTTTTATGTTATCTGAATTGATGAGTGAGTTCTATGCAACGGAAGATATCCTAAAAGCTAAGGCTAGGATCAATATGATTTAATTCAAATTCTTAGCCTGAACTGAAAGGTAAGGGTAGTAAGAAAAGGAATTATAATACCAAACAGTTGGACAAGCAAGTTGCCCTAGTAGTTGCCAAAAGGAAATTGGACTCAAAAGTACGACCAAAAGGAAAATGTTTCTATTTTGGTAAAGCTATAAGCATTGTCCATGATTATTTTCTAGATGTAAATTTACATGTTGTACTTTTTAAAGAGAAAATTTTCATCATTTGGTATTGTATGTTTTGGCACTTGTGTTTAGATCTTATTAGTCTAAATGGTATTCAAGATTGGTGAAAGATGGGCTTTTGAACCATTATTTTGTTAAATTCCCAATTTAGGAATTCTATTTAGAGGATAATATAATCTAGGGCTCCTTTATTGTAAAGGAATATAGTATTAATGACTTCTTTAAGTCAGTGCATACATGAAGGAGGAATAAGACTCTTATAGAAATAGTAAAGTACATGATAAGTATTTCCATTTGCTTATTTCTTTTGGAGATATACAGTAATAATAACTATACATTTTCTAAAGTTGATTTCAAAAGTTTGTTCCTAGAACATTTGTTAAATCGTAGATTGAGTGAAAACCCAGTATATGATACTTCCACTTTTAGAGATGTTCAGCACTTGTGCTAGAAAGGAAGTTTGACAAATTGAAATCAAAAGGTAGAAAAATGTGTGTTTATGATGAGTATCCAAAAGGAATTGCAAAAGATTGTTTTGGTAGTCATAAAGAAGACAAGATATTTGTAAAGCACAAATACAAAGTTCTTGATGATGACTAAGTGAATAATCTTAAAGCTAAAAGTAGAATTGTTCTAGAAGAAAGATGTCAAAATTTGTTGAATGACAACTATAAAATACATTTTGAAATGAGGTGGTTGTATTAGATACACCATAAGGTATTATTCTAAATGTATAGCTAGTATACCGATACAATATCGTAGTGGGAGGATTATCAATTACCTTATAAATTTATACTTTTGGAATAAACTTATGAAGTCATTCCACAAGGATATGAATTTGATCCTTGGTCCTACATAAAGGCTATAGATGATATGAGTATAGATTGGATTAAAGTTATGTGAATAGAATTAGATTCTATCTAAAGTATAGAACTTGTAGAGGCACCTTATGGCATTAAGCCTATTGTTTTCAAATAGGACTACAAGTAAATGAGATTGATAGATTTGAAGGTGTAAACCTTCAAAGTCAAGACTAGTGGCGAAAAGATTTATTCTGAAAGAAATGGTTCGATAATGAAAAGATTTTTTCACCAATAGTCAAGTTTAACTTTATCTAGATTCTCTTATCCATTATATTTTAGTTGGATGAAATATGGCAATGGATATCAAGAAAGCTTCTTTTAGTAGCAATCTTGAGGAAGACATCTATATGATGTAACTAAACCTGAATATAGCAAAGAAACAGTAGCGTTTAGTATGCAAGTTGCTTAAATTCCATTTAAGGATTAAAGCAAGCATCTGAATCATAAAATATCATCTTTGATCAAGGAATCAAATTGTTTGAATAGATGATATAAGTATAGATTATTGGATCAAGGTTATGTGAATAGAATTAGATTCTATTTAAAGTCTAGAACTTGTAGAGGCACCTTATGGCATTTAGCCTATTATTTTCAAATAGGACTACAAGTAAATGAGATTGATAGATTTGAAGGTGTAAACCTTCAAAGTCAAGACTAGTGGCGAAAAGATTTATTCTGAAAGAAATGATTCGATTATGAAAAGATTTTTTCACCAATAGTCAAGTTTAACTTTATCTAGATTCTCTTATCCATTATATTTTAGTTGGATGAAATATGGCAATGGATATCAAGAAAGCTTCTTTTAGTAGCAATCTTAAGGAAGACATCTATATGATGTAACTAGACTTGAACATAGCAAAGAAACAGTAGTGTTTAGTATGCAAGTTGCTTAAATTCCATTTAAGGATTAAAGCAAGCATCTGAATCATAAAATATCATTTTTGATCAAGGAATCAAATTGTTTGATTTTGATCAAAAATCGAAAGGCCTTATGTGTGTAAAAACTATATAGAATAATAAATTTCTTAATGTATGTTGATGGCATTCTAATCATTTAGAATGATGTAGAGTTATTGTCATCAATAGAATTTTTGTTGTCTAATCCAATTTGATATAAAGTACTTGGGAAAGACTAGTCACATTTTAAGACTATAAACTTTGTTAAAATTCAAAAAAATTAGGATGATGGGTTTATCTCAAACTGCTTAAATAGATTATATTCTGGCCCAGTATAGCATGTAATACTTCAAGAAAGTATTCTTTCTTTTTAAGTTTGAAGTTCCTTTATATAGGACTATAGTCCTAAGACATATAAAAGGAAGAGCATATTAAGATGGTTCCTTATATGAAATCAATAGAAAGTCTTTTTGCTATGCTATACACTAGGCTAAATATCTATTTTGCGGTAGGCATGGTAAGCAAATATCAATTGAATCAAAGATCACTCAATTTAGTGGAAGTAAAGCATATACTCAAATATCTTAGAAGAATGAAGGATTATACACTTGTCCACAAAAGCGAGGTTTTGATGGTTACTGGATGTACAAATGATGACTTGTAGTTTGATTGTGATTTGTGAAGTTGGACTTCAAAATATGTGTTCATCCTAGGTGGTAAAGAAACACATTAAGTGTAAGTAATATTTCATTAGAGAGATATGAATCAAGGTTTTCAGACCCGAACCGTTCATTGAATCGTAAATGAGAGAGGTTCAAGGTTTTTAAGGTCGAATCGAGGTTGAACCAAGGTCGAATTGTGATGATGTCATAATTAATTTAATAATTATTTTAAATATAAATAAATATATTAATTTGGTACAAATAAAAAAAAATTAACTAAAATAGTCCAATTAAAACTATAAATCTATATTTTAGTTAATATCTAATAATTTATCAATGTCAAGCCCATTTACATAATATTAATAACCAGACTTAATTATGATGTTATCAAGCCCAAAAGCTTGAACCTCAATGTCAAGCCCATTTACATATGTCTTGAGCCTTGAGCCCCACCTTTTGGTCAAGCCCAGTTACATAATATTAATGTCAAGCCTAACTCTTCCCAGTTCCCATGGTCTGAAGAACTAAAAACTCATTTTAGAAACTTAAAATTGATAGTTTAACACCCCACCAATAATATTAAATGTAAGGGACTTATAGAACTGAAAAGCTGAAAAGTAAACTTTTAAATTAGAATCCCAAGACACACATGCCTAGCTATCCACCACAAACCTAAAAGCTAAAAAGCAACCTAAAGAAAGGAAGCAAATGAAACTAAAGGGATAGAGAGAGAAGTCAGAAACGTACAAGCAACCAGAGAAAGAAAAGCAAGTGAAACAAAGGGGCAGAGAAGAAGTAAAAAACGGCTTTCAGAAGCTCAAAGAAATAAAACGAAAAAATGAGAATCGATCTATCAAGGCAAAGCGTTGCCATGATTCACACTGGTAATGTGGCTGCTTCTTTTTTTCTTTTTCTTTTTTCTCGCGATTTCTCCTCTCTTTTCTTTTTATTTTCTGTTTTCTGTTTTTTGCTTTTCAAATTCTTTCATGGTTGATATTTGTTTTTTGGTTGGTATATATCCTAGCACTATGCGGTTTAAGGCTATAAATTTGTTTTAAATCAGAACCGTAAGAACCGCAAAAATCGGTTATGGTTCTTAGAACCATACGGTCTAACTGTGGTTCAAGCGGTTTCATGCTTTTTTGGCACAAAGAGGTTCTTATGGTTTAAAGAACCGTAACAGTGAGCGGTTCACAGTTAACCCGGTTGAACCATACGGTTTGGTCCGGGTGTAAAAACCATGATATGAATACGTGAAATATAGTAGTAGAAAAGATAATTTATGCAATAAATATGGCTGTAACTTATTTCCAAACCTTGCCTTAGAGTGACTATGAATTACTCTAAAGGGAGATAAGTGTCGGATATATGGTAAATTGTCTTTAAGGGCAAGTGGGAGATTGTTGGGGTTTATGCCCTAAAATCCAATTCATTGGCATGTCATAAATAATTAAATTATTTAATTATATGAGACTATTTATAAATGAACTAATGTGACATTATTTTAGTCCATGAGATGCATAGTATGCAATTTATGGGATTTAGTCATAGAAGATATAAATCGCAAGTTCTTTATAAACTTAGAATTTTAGTTCGTAGTCGGTGATGAAATTGGGCATTTCATCTCTGAGACTATAACATATCAACTAAGATGATTTGTCTTAATCATGGAAATGGAGACTTCTAGTTGATGTGATGATATGTTTTAAGAGTTTTAAGACATATTGAACTGGACCGCTGTGAGATTTATTATTCTCCTAACGACTGTCAAATGAATAATAAATCTCACGACTTCTATTCACATCAACTCTAAATCCTGAAAGAATAATGGACCTGATCATAAGGTGTAGGTTGCTTTGATATATCAGAAGTGAAATCTATAAGTCACGATCAAAACCTCAGTATGTTGGGCAGCCGTATTTAGTGTTGATGAAACATTTATTCTCAAGATGGAATTCATAATCTCTTAACGAAGATATAAAATATTCCCTTGAGATAAGTTTAATGGGTTTGGTTATTCAGAGTGTTGGGCCCAACCATTTTAGTAAGGAAATACAAAAGTATATATTTAAGGAATTGGATTTCATAAATATATGATGAATAGCATAAAAGATTAAACCGGGTACTCAAGAATTGAGATGTAGTAATCTTCAAAGTGGCAGTCTATATTCATGACTTTGTATTATTAAGAATATTTTAATGAAAGGGTTGCTTGTATTATAAAGTCTTGGGATACAATTTATTAATAAAGCCTAGAGTGCAATTATATTCATATAGTAAAATTGAATATAATTAATGGTAAGTTTGGACTTATCAAGAGTTGATAGAAAAGCCCAATGCCCATTGGAGGTAGAGTCTTATTTGTTCCCTCTTGGTCCCACTCCAAGCCACACACTAAAGCCCAATTGGAATGGCCCAAAAGACTAGCCCAATTAGATAATTAGTTATATTTAAGGAGAGAAACATACAGAATTTCAGAAGTGCTTTTTCACATAAGAGTTTTCTAAGTGGTTTTTCATAATGATCACATGAGAACATGAACTGGTTTGTGTGTGAGTGTTGGACATTCTATTATTCTCTCCTTGAAAACTGATTGAGAGACCACACTTCTTGGGCATTAAGTGGAATTGGAGTGAAGATTAAAAGTGATCCCAAGTACTTATAATCTTTTGGTTTTGAATTTCACCACCTCAAGGTGCGCTTTCTAATTCTTAAATTCTGAAACTTACATAGTACATGTTATCAATTGCGAATGAAGTAGATCCGTTAATTTTTCGCTGCGTATGTTTTGTATGTGATACAAACATGTATTTTATCCAACAAAATTTTGACTGGACAATATGTGGGTACACGAGTTTTCTTGCCAAGAATCCCTTTAAAAACAACAGAAAATGTACACCTGCCATTTGTAATGATCAGACGACAATTTCCTGTACGTTTGAGCTTTGCAATTACAATAAACAAAGCACAAAGTCAGACAATTCCAACTGTTGGAATTTATCTTACTGATCATGCTTTTAGTCATGGTCAATTATATGTGGCGTTATCAAGGGGAGTCTCTCAATCCACCACAAAACTATTGGTGCAAAAAGGAACAATACCTGAGAAGGAAGGTGTTCACACAAGAAATATTGCGTATAAAGATGTTTTGTTCCCTTCATCATAGGTATTAATTAACAATTGGAAAAAACAGTCTTACATATAGATTTATTTTAATAATTTTCAAATTTTAATGGTTATGCGGTCTACATTTTAATATTTTATATCTTGATATTTTTTAAGTATACAATTAATTGGTAACAAGAAAGATGCCCAACTCAAATGTGAGAATCGAGTCCACTATGCTCAATAATGGAGTGCATGCTGTTCCTACTGGTCATTGGGAGAATTGGAAGGATGATCAATCAATATTAAACATAGAGGCCATTGATAACAAGGTATATTTCTTTTTAATGATATCTTTAATTAGCATCCCTTTCTATTGTTTTATAAAAAATTAATATTAAAAATGTCATGCTGCGTATGGGTTAGGTTCACAAATTGGAAATTTATTCACTTGGTTAGGGATTCACTATTTGAGCTGACAAGAAAGAGCTTTGGAAAGAAGTGAAACGAGTTTTAGAGTCACAAGAATTGGAAAGGTTTGTTACACTAATTTTTAAAATAGGAAAATAACTAATTGATAGTCTTAATATACAAAAAAAAAAAATTTCTTCATTTTAAAGTTCCAAGAACAAAGACAAACAACAAATCAATGTCAAGAGCAATGAGGTTTCTAACATCCATAAGAATAAAGACAAAGGAAAAATGAAGGACGATGTCATCTCTAACATTCATGCCAATAGAGACAAACGGAGAATTAAAATCAAGGACAATGTGGTTTCCAAAATCCATGAGAAAAAAAAGAAATGAACAAAAAAAACCAAGGACAATGCAATTTTCAACATCCAAAACAATATAGACAAATAGAAAATAAGAGTGAAGGACGATGCAGTTCAAATATTTCATTTCACAAGTTTATGCTTCATGTTTATTGTACTTATCATTATTGTGTAAGTTTTAAAGTCTCTATTTATAACACAAACACACACATTTTGTATCATAAGTTCATGGCAAATGCTGCTGGAAAGCAATTAGAATGTGGAACAAATAACATTGCTCCACCAACTTCTCCACCATAGCTGGTATAATATTAATAAGTTTACATATTCCATTTTTCAGATGTAGTGAATTATTTTACAGTTTTACCTGATGTAAATATTTCACTTTTCTACATTGATCCATCAACTTTTCATAATAGCTTTTGTAAAGGTCACCACATGTATTTTGTATGTAGTTTTATTGTTACGATTTCATTATGCATTTTCATTATATGCACTATTTATAAGATTTATTCAATGGATCTTATTTTCCTCCCCCTGTAGGTTAATACTAAATTATAGCATCATCTTCCAATTAATAACACGTTGATTACTGCATAAACAAAATTGGTAAAAATGGATAATAATTACGGAATACTAGCTTCTGAGCATGCGCATGAGGCTCTTCTATTTTTTGGCTAAGGGTTAATTTAGAACATTTATTATACTTTAGGATTACTACGTTTTTCAATCACAAAAAAAAAACCTAGGGGTGTGATGAGTGTTAAGCATTTGTGGGTGAAATAATTTTCTCATATAATAATTCTAGCCTCTATAAGCGCATGCCCAGAGGCTCTTTCTATTTTTTGGGTAAAAATTAATAATTTGCATCCATTATAATTTGAAATTGCTACATTTTCCAATCACAAAAAAAAAAAAAAAAAAAAAAAAAAAAAAAAAAAACTTAGGAGTGTGATGAAGAATTATTCACCACACATAATACACATCACACTCCAAGGTTTTTTTTTTTTTTTTTTGTGATTGGAAAATGTAGCAATCCTAAATTATAATGAATGCAAATTATTAATTTTTACCCAAAAAATAAAAAGAGCCTCTGAGCATGCACTCATAGAGGCTAGAATTATTATATGAGAAAATTATTTCACCCACAAATGCTTAACACTCATCGCACCCCTAGGATTTTTTTGTGATTGAAAAATGCAGTAATTCCAAAGTATAATAAAGGCTCTAAATTAACCCTTACCCAAAAAATAGAAGAGCCTTTGAGCACGTGTGTGAGCGCGTGCTCAGAGGCTAGTATATTATAATTGGGGTGGCATGGCTTATGCTAATCCTCTGCACTTTATGACCCAGCTGTCCAGGTGTAGTCTTTCAAGTTTAGGATGTGCACCATTTTTTTGGCAAGTGAGATTTAAGTTCTTGGTTATGTATATTTTGCAAAGGTCTGTTTTGTTGTTAACATTTGTTGATTTTTTGCAGGTTTGGATGTATGAGTATTTTGGGGTTAGGCCACAGCTTTTGGAAGACGTTGCTGATGAATTTCCAAGGTTCCTTCATTGGATGCCTAAGAACCATTAATCAATGCTTCCAAAGCGTTCTTTGCAAGCTTGGCGAATGGTGATTGATGATTTTGGATGCTGATGATGAGAGTTTCATTTTTTTTTTCGACGGTGGAAGTCTAGTTTGTTTTTTTTTTTTTTTAGTGGGTATGTCTTCTTTTTTTTTTTTTTTTTTTGGATTCTTTGTGAATTTTAGACGAACTTGGATCCTTTGGCGGGATGCAAGGGTTATGTTGAATGCACATTGGCTCTAGAGTTGAATGAACGTTAAGTCTTATTTGAATGTGGCCAGGGTAGATATTAGTATCTTGGAGATCGGGTGCTTCCACAAGTTTACCATGTATATACTCCTGAAGTGATCCCTACCCATCCTTGTCCTTCGGTTCGGTTGTTCAACCTTCTAACTAATGAAGAAATAGCCCATACAAGGGTTGGCCATACCAATTTTGGAATACCAAGGGACTATCTTGAGTTCATCAAGGCTCATTTGTATGGTCACTTAGCTGATGCCTTCGGAGCATCGGTGAACTTCTTCTCTTCCCAAAATAATTTGCATCATCCTTGCCATTTTTTCATTTGTGAACATTTCTAAGTGTTTCATCTTCAGGCTTTGTCCCATGGAACTAGAAGTCCTCTGCCTAGCAATGTTGGTGGTTCTCATGCTTCTTTTACAAAAGAATTTCCAATTTTCAATCATGTCAATATAAGATAATGAATCTTGATGGGTCTTACAGCTTTGTGAATTTAGACCGGCCTGAATACACTTTGAATGTTCCATGGAACGGCCCAGTTTATTTCTAAACTCTTTGGTATTTTATCTCATGCTCTTTGTTTGATTGGCTGTTTCTAAATTTTGGTCTTATATTCTGAAATTGGTGTCGATCTTGTAAAGGAAAGCATAAGGATGATTGGAGGCTTGCAGCATGTTGCTCATACCCAATCCTCTCAATATATGCTTAATGAAGTGAATTGGGTAAGAGATGATCCCCTACAGACTTTTTCTTAAGATTCATAGCAGTGGACTTGACTCTTGTCTTTTATGATTTTTCAAAACAATTGGATGGCAAATGTTGATGCCAACACACGGGCTTTGGAAGAAAGGATCAGTAATCTCGAATTTGAGGATAGGCGACAAGAACCTCTACCTTATACTAACCAAGAGCAACAAGGGGATATAGAGGGTGGTTCTTCTAGAGGTGGGCCTAGAAAATCTTCATGCCGGTGGACTCAAAAGTCCAAATGATGCTTGACTATACCATTTTATTTTCTTGCAAAAGACAAAATATCCCTTAGTCAGATGATTTGTACAAATTCTCAACATTAGCTCTTTGATCTTTGACGACTTTGGTCTTGTAAGGATTTAAATCAGACAAGTTTAAAATTTACTTAATGAAACTTTGTAGTGTAAAAGTTTGAATTTACCTGACCAACCTTGACATGGGCAACCTCACCCAAATGAGGCATGGCTGAAAGCCACTAGTTGAAAATTTATGCATGATGATCTTTTTTTTTTTTTTTTTTTTTTTTTTTGTTACTTTGAGAAAAAGGTTTCCTTTAGAAAAAGAGGTGACTGATTATTTAGAAAGGGGGTGAGGCATGGCCGAATGCCCCTGATTTGAAAATGGATACATGATTTTGAAAAATCTTGATTTGATTGATTTTTTTTGAAACAAATGATGATGATGATTTTTTTTGAAAAATGAATAAGGCGTGATCGATCGCCTATAGTTTGACAATCAATGTAAATTTTTTAGAAGTTTTATTGTACAATATCCTTTATTGGAGTGAAAACGGAGCCAAAATAGACCAAAAATGCAAAATGGGTCAAAGCTATGAGCGTTGGAACTAAGTGCCGATTGACACTCCTAAAGTGCCAACTGGCGCACTTAGTTTTGCTCCAATTTTCACATTTTGACTCATTTTAGGGCCTTTTCATAAGGCTTTTTTTTTAATGATTTTATCCATTTTTTACTGTAAAACACTTCCTAGTCAATTTCAAACTCTCTTGACTTATTTAAACATGATTGGAGATAATAATAATAAAAAGAACCTATCCTAGCATCAAATATGAAAATAAACTCCGCATCAAGAACAACGAAGTGAGAGCTATCACACACAAAAATCATCCATGGCCAACAATCAAAATCTTTCTCATTTAACTGCACATGATATCAATAAATGGGTTCGTAGCTTTGATTTTGCTACCAAGACCAATTTCTCTGCCTTCAAGTAAGAAGGAATCAAATCTTTGAGGAACATCAAGAGCAACTGAGAATTTCTTCTTGCTGCAGTAAAGTTTTGGGACACCAAAGATCACGTTTTCTAGTTTGACACTACTGGACTTTGTCCTACTATTGAGAAATTTTCTGCCATCCTAGGTTATGAGTTTAGCAAAAAATCTGTAGCAGTTCTTGTGATCCAGAGCACAAGGAAATTTTATCTTATGGACTAGGTCATTCTGTTTCAATTACTAGTAGCATGATTGAAGGTCACATGGTGAATCTCTATGCAATTATCACAAGATTTATTCATCGACGTACTCATGGTATCTTCGACAACATGCAGAAGAACTTCGCATTGGCTCTTTGCTTCATGGGAGAATTCTTGCTCTGCTCTAAAATATCTGGTTTTGTGGATGCTTAAGCCATAGGAATTGTAGGTCAAATTAGAGACGTGATAATCTTGCTTCTCTAATCTTGGCAGAAACTCTTTTAGGGTTGGAATTTGTATTCCTTAGCGGAGAATCACGGCAATTTCTTGGGAGTCCCTTGACTTTGCAAATATGGTTGATGGAGAGAATGGAAATGATAGCCACGCCTACTGTTTCTAATTATGGTCCTAATAATTTCTGCCTTTTAATTCATTGGGTCAAATTTTTAGAAAAGAAATCCAGCCTTTTAATTCATTGGAATTGTTATTGGTGGAAGTGTCCACCTCTTCTGTTGCAATCTCCGAGATCAGATCATATCTTCTTGGTTCGCTTAAGGAGGGCTACTTTCTACAAGGCTAATAGACTCTTGAGGCAATTCCATTATGAGCAAGGGATGCATGGTGGTAGAGGAAGAAAACCTTTTACTCATGTAGACACAACGCCTACTTCTGTAAAGAACATGCTATTAGGCTTGGACATGGTTGACCGAGTGAATCAAACCTTTGTTAAGGTTCATTTTCACAAGATGACCGTGGAATACTCTAACTGGCTGGTGGATAGGATTATGGATAGAGAAACTGACATGGTTTCTATGCAAGAAAAATTTCTTGGGGGTGGCAAGGGCAAGCAAGAGGATGGCAACAATGAATTCAAGAGAAGAGATAGAGATGGCAGATTGGTTACTACTAATGGAACAAGTGACCAGTCAAAGAAAAAGAAGCTCAAGAAAAGCTGATTCTTTTATTTTGACTTTGAATATGTTTATTTAGGAAGTTGGTTTGAAACTTTTAGTTTTGGGAATTATTTAAGACTTTAAGTTTCATTTTTTCGTTTAGGGTTTATGTCTTGTTTAAGGTTTGGGTCTGTACTTAGGGTTTGTGTTTTTGTTGATGGAATGAAGTGATTTAATTCTGCAATTTTTTTAAATGCTTGATGGGTGAATGGTAGGTTTGGGATAGAGAAACTGACATGGTTTCTATGCGAGAAAAATTTCTTGGGGGTGGCAAGGGCAAGCAAGAGGATGGCCATAGAGATGGCGGATTGGTTGCTACTAATGGAACAATTGACCAATCAAAGAAAAAGAAGCTCAAGAAAACCTGATTCTTTTATTTTGACTTTGAATATGTTTATTTAGGAAGTAAGTTTGAAACTTTTGGTTTTGGGAATTATTTAGGACCTTAAGTTTCATTTTTTTGTTTAGGGTTTATGTCTTGTTTAAGGTTTGGGTTTGTGCTTAGGGTTTGTGTTTCTGTTGATGGAATAAAGTGATTTAATTCTGCAATTTTTCTTAAATGCTTGATGGGTGAATGGTAGGTTTAGGTAAGTTATGACTGGACCAATATATGGTTGCCTATGTACCTACTTGGCAGAAGAGTAAGGCCATCACGTAGTTCTTTTTATTTATGCCTTAATTTTTGCCTAGGCCGCCCTTTCGGGTTTTCAACCTAGCAGGCCTGTTGTTTTTTGGTTTTTGTTTTTTTTTTTTGTTTTTTTAGCAATCCTAAGAAAGGAAAAACAAAAAACAACTCATAACCACCTCAGACATGGTATTTCTTCAGCTAGTTCATATTAGCGAGTTCAGTAAAGGGGTTTACATCTAGGTCTTGTTGGGGTTTATGCCCTAAATTCCAATTTATTTGCATGTCATAAATAATTAAATTGTTTAATTATATGAGACTATCTATAAATGAACTAATGGGATATTATCTTCATCCATGAGATGCATAGTATGTGATTTATTTAATTTAATCACAGAAGATGTAAATCACAAATTCTTTGTAAACTCAGAATTTTATTTCGTAGTCGTTGATGAAATTGGGCATTTCATCTGCGAAAACTATAACATATCAACTAAGATGATTTGTCTAGATCATGGAAGTGAAGACTTCTAGTTGATATGTTTTAAGAGTTAAGACATATTGAACTAGACCGCTGTGAGATCTATTATTCTCCTATCGACTATCAAATGAATAATAAATCTCACAACTTACACTTACATCAACTCTAAATCCTGAGAGAATAATGAACTTGATCATGAGGTGTAAGTTGCTTTGATATATCAGGAGTGAGATCTAAAGTCACAATCAAAACCTCAGTATGTTGGGCAGCCGCATTTGATGGTGATGGAACATATATTCTCAAGGTGGAATTCATAATCTCTTAACGGAGATATAAAATATTCCCTAGAGATAAGTTTAATGGGTTTAGTTATTTAGAATGTTGGGCCCAACCACTTTAGTAAGGATTTACTAAAGTATTTATTTATGAAATTGGATTTGATAAATATATGATGAATAACTTAAAGAATTAAACTGGGTACTCAAGGATTAAGATGTAGTGGAATTGGAGTGAAGATTAAACGTGTTCGCAAGTACTTCTGATCTTTGGTTTCAAATTTCACTACACCAAGGTACTCTCTCTTGTTCTTATATTCTGAAATTTACATAGTACATGTTATCAATTGCAAATAAAGTAAATCCATTAATTTTCCATTGCGTATTTTTGTATGCGATACAAACATGTATTTTTCCAATAATTGGTATCAGTGCGGTCTCTCAATCATACAAAAAATCTAATCTCATTAGAATGTTACTTAAAAGACAAGTCCCAAACTATTTAGGACTAAGAGTTCTATTTAACTAATATCTTTGATCTCATTAGGTCGTTTAGTTTGATAATGATTAATAAATGTCCTTAAAATTTAAGGACCATAAAATTAATCATTTTATATAGAACAATGTGTAATCTCATCACACATAACCTTACACTTTATCTAGGTTTTAAAACTTGGTGAAATTTCAAAAAAATTTCATTTTGATCGGTGCGAAACTATTTCTCGATCGATTGAAATCTTCATCAAAAAATTTCCAAGTTTCTGGATGACTCGATCGATGCCTGATTTCTATTCGATCGATCGAAAAGACAAATTCGATCGATCAAATGGAATTCACGATCGTTCGAAAAATTGAAAAATTCTTCACAAAGCCTCGGGTTGACTCAATCAATTCTCGATCGCTACTCGATTGATCGAAAGGAACATTCAATCAATCGAAAGTGATTTTCAATCGATCAAAACTCGTGTAACTCAAGAACAACAAAGCGTACCTTGATGCAGTGTAATTCAAAAAACAAAAATCCACATGTTTTAAAATTTCTAGTGGCAGAGAGATTCAAGGGTTGATTCTCATGGCCTCTATTGCCGATTTATAGTAGTGTGATTAGGCACATCGCCTTGGCATATATGCCTTGCTCCCTACGGAGGGTGTTTAATTCATGGTACTATAGGTTAAACTTCTTAATGACGAATGAAGTATGTTTTTACATTGAGAATGACCATGCTACCGTGGAGTTACTTGGTGACTCATATAGAGTCTAGGCAATGGTGTACACAAGACTAAGTGTAATGTTAACCTCCAAACGGAGCTATGTCATTATTACTTAGAGGCTAAAGGAAGAGCAACAAATTATTTTTGTTTGGTAAGAGTTACCATGATGACGTTAATAATGAGAATATTTCTTGCCTAATCATAGTGATTGGTATGACCTCGCTACCGAGGAATATTAATTGCGGGATTGGGTTGTTGTTGCACCTAATATAGTATGGTTTTCGGGTTCCATATTATATGGTTGTGGATGCAAAATTATAATGTCCTTGTAATTATGTTCATAGTCTCAAAATAAAGTTTTCATAAGTTTTTGTTCTCTGACTACTATTTTAATTGAATCACGTTAACTAAGAAATAATTTTGGACATGGTGCTCGAAGGAGCTGAAGTATATAAATATGTTTTGATTCAACATTATCATAATTTCCTATACATGATGCATTTATGGAAGATAGCTTATGATAAGATCATAGTCTCCATTGAAATACTAATATGTTACATTGGCTTTTATCTCAATTGTGCTACAGCATGAGATGCAAGAGTTCGTACTAGACTTAGACTTTATATTAAGACTAAATGAGATTTTTGATATGAATCATATTAAGTGCTAAGAAAAGCTCGAATTTCCAGAATTTTCTAAGGCAGTTTTCAACAGTTTTGCATGAATAAACAACCATCATATGAACATGATAGACAGAGATTGATATCAAAACTGAATTCTATTGATGCTATAACCTTAAAGATCAATTTAACATACTTAAATTCAAATTTAAACATCAACATCAGTTTTTATCGAAAACATAATTTCTATAACCATGCAGAAAATTAAATGTATAATCTTCTAACAACTTGGAACTATTATCTCTAATTCCAAAACGCATAAAACATGTTATACAAATTTGAAATTGAAGACCGCTTTGATACCAAATGTTGCAAAACACATGTTTGTATCGCATACAAAACATACGCAGCGGAAAATTAACAGATCTACTTCATTCACAATTGATAACATGCACTATGTAAGTTTTAGAATATAGAATCAAGAGAGTGTACCATGGTATGGTAAATTTCAAAACTGAAGATGAAAAGCACTTGGAAAAACTTTTAATCTTCACTCCAATTCCACTCGATGCCCAAGATGTGTGGTCTTTTGATCAGTTATATGTGTTTGTTCTAGAGAGAATGAGAAAGTGTTCAACACTTACATACCTTTTTTTCCTTAAGAAGTCTCACACTTAAAATTCTATATGTTTCTCCCATAATAACTGATTATCTAATTGGACTAGCCTTTTGGGCTTTTCCAATTGGGCTTTAGTATGTGGCTTGGAGTAGGACCAAAAAGGGAACAAATAAGACACTAACTCCAATGGGCCTTGGGCTTTTCTATCAACTCTTGACAAGTCCAAAGTTACCATTAATTATATTTAATATCACTATATAAATATAATTGCAATCTAGGCCTTATCAATAAATTATTTTCCAAGACTTTATTGCATATGCAATCCCTTCATAAAATATTCGTAGTAATACAAAGTCATGAATGTAGACTGCCACTTTAGAAATTACTACATCTTAATCCTTGAGTACCTGGTTTAATCATTTTAAAATCATTCATCATATATTTATGAAATCTAATTTCATAAATATATACTTTAGTCTTACTAAAGTGGTTAGGCCTAACTCTCTGAATAACTGAACCCATTAAACTAATCTCAAGGGAATATTTTATATCTCCGTTAAGAGACTATGAATTTCATCTTGAAAATATATGTTCCATCAACACTAAATGTGGCTGCCCAACATACTGAGGTTTTGACCGATACTTTGGATCTCACTCCTGATATATCAAAGCAACCTACACTCCATGATCAGGTCCATTATTCTCTCAGGATTAAGAGTTCATGTAAATATAAGTGGTGAGATTTATTATTCATTTAACAGTCGTTAGGAGAATAATAAATCTCACTGCGGTCCAGTTCAATATGTCTTAACTCTTAAAACATATCAACATATCAACTAGAAGTTTCCACTTCCATGATCAAGACAAATCATCTTAGTTAATATGTTATAGTCTTCGCAGATGAAATGCCCAATTTCATCACCGACTACGAATCAAAATTCTGAGTTTACAAAGAACTTGTGATCTATATCTTCTGTGACTAAATCACATAAATCACATACTATGCATCTCATGGACCATATGATAATGTCCAAATATTCATGTTTTTATCATTTTAGATAAGAATAAAACAACTTTATTAATCACAATATTAAGTCATATATGATTAATACATAATGTCATACATAATATCATACATGGCATATTACAATAAGATTTAAGGGTATTAATCCTAACAATATCCCACTTGCCCTAAAGACTATTGTGCACTAATATAACTCCCATTCCCTCCAAATGTGACTCGAAGGTCCTTTGAGGCAAGGCTTTGGTAAAAGGATCTGCTAGATTATTTGCACTTTCAATCTTTGCTACCACCACATCTCCTCGAGCAACAATGTTTCGAATGATGTGGTACTTTCTCTCAATGTGCTTTCTTTTCTTGTGATTCCTTAGATCTTTTGTTTATGCAACTACTCCACTATTGTCACAAAACAATGTGATAGGAACTTGCTCCATTCTCATAACACCAAGATCAGAAAGGAATTTCTTGAGCCAAACAGCTTCCTTTGCTGCCTCATAAGCAGTAACATATTCAGTTTCCATGGTGGAGTTCGCAATATAAGATTGCTTAACACTCCTCCAACTTATGGCTCCACCTACCAAGGTGAACACACAACCTAAGTGGACTTTCTAAAATCTAGATCCGATTGAAAGTCTGAATCTGTATAGCCAAAGGGAATCAAATCCTCACAACGGTAAACAAGCATATAGTCTCTCGTTCTCCGTAGATACTTGAGAATATGCTTTACAACTTGCCAATGTTGTGGTCCTGGATTTGATTGATACCGGCTGACCATGCCAACTGAATGACAGATATTTGGTCTAGTACAAAGCATGGCATACATGAGACTTCCTATTGCAGAAGCATATGGCACTTGTCTCATCATATCTTCTTCCTCTTGAGTCTCAGGCCTTTGGTCATCAGATAGAGGAACTCCATGTTTGAAAGGAAGTAATCCTTTCTTGGAGTTTTGCAAGCTAAACCGTTCTAGAACCTTATGTATATATCCAGCTTATGATAAGCCTAACATTTTATTCTTGCGATCTCGCTAAAGCTTGATTCCTAAAATAAAGTTAGCCTCACCCAAGTCCTTCATATCAAATTGGCTTAATAACCAAACCTTTACTGATGACATTACCCTTACATCATTTCCAATAAGTAGAATATCATCAACATAAAGCACTAAGAACATTACTACTTTGTCTTGATGTCTTTTGTACACACATGGTTCATCAAGATTTTGTTCAAAACCAAATGACTTGATTGCTTGATCAAATCTGATGTTCCATGACCTAGATGCCTGCTTAAGTCCATAAATGGACCTTTTCAACTTGCATACCATATGCTTTTGGTTCTTTGTTATGAAACCTTCTGGTTGCATCATATAGATTTCCTCTTCAAGATTGCCATTGAGAAACGCAGTCTTGACAACCATTTGCCAAATCTCATAATCATAATGAGCAGCAATGGATAAAAGAATTCTGATAGATTTAAGCATTGCCACTGGTGAAAAGGTTTCTTCATAATCAATACCTTCTTTTTGTGTGTACCCTTTCGACACCAGCCTTGCTTTAAAGGTTTCAACCTTTCCATCTATCCCTCTCTTCCTTTCGTGAACCAATTTACAACCAACAGGTTTAATGCCATTAGGCGCCTTTACAAGATCCCAAACTTGATTGGAATACATGGAATCTAATTCAGATTTCATAGCATTGACCCAATGATGTGCATCTACATCATTCTTTACCTCTTTATAAGTGTGGGGATCCGATTCAGCCTCTTCTAAGATAGCTTCATAAGTTTCTCCCAAACCTATGAATCTTATAGGAGGCCGAACAATTCTTCCACTACGACGATGCACCTGTGTACTAGACATCTCATGAGTAGTATTTTGTGGTGTATCCAATATAGCCACTTCATCCCTAGTTACATCCATTGGTTGTTCATTTACAGATTCATTCATTTCAACCAAAAAAACTCTACATCTAGGAGTAAAATTATTCATATAGTCATTTTTTAAGAATTTAGCATTTGTACTAACAAAAACTTTGTTATCTTTACGAATATAGAATAAATAACCCCTAGTTTGTTTTGGATAACCCACAAGCAAACACACTTTCGATTTTGGTTCCAACTTATCAGGTTTCCCTTTTAACACATGTACTGGACAACCCCAAATGTGGAGATATGTCATGCTAGGCTTACGCCCACTCCACAATTCCATGGGTGTTTTGGGAATAGATTTTGATGGAACTAAATTCAAAAGATGTATTGCTGTATCTAAGGCATAACCTTAAAAAGAAATAGGTAAAGTTGAGTAACTCATCATAGACCTAACCATTTCTAAAAGAGTCCTATTCCTTCTTTTTGCTACACCATTTTGTTGGGGAGTTTCAGGTGCAGTTAATTGGGATACAATCCCATTTTGAGTTAAGTAATCCTTGAAATCCCCAAGAAGGTATTCGCCACCATGATCAGATCGAATGGCCTTTATGCGTTTACCCATTTGGTTCTCAACTTCAGCCCTAAACTCTTTGAACTTTTCGTAGGCTTCAGAATTTCGTCTCATTAGGTACACATAACCATATCTTGAGTAATCATCGGTGAAAGTGATGAAGTACTCATAACCTTCTTTTGCTTGGGTTGACATAGGACCACAAACATCCGTATGAACTAATTCAAGCAACTCTTGGGCTCTTCTACCTTTTGCATTAAAAGGTCGCTTGGTCATTTTACCTTCCAAACAGGATTCACAAACTGAAAATTCATCAAAATCCAATGGCTCTAAGAGACCATCTTTGATCAGTCTTTGAATTCTGTTTGGATTAATATGACGTAAACGCAAGTGCCAAAGATATGCATCATTAGTAGAAGGAAACTTTCTCTTTAATGATTTTACATGAGAATTATTATCTAATTCAAAATTGTATAATTCATACTTCTCCGGAATTAAAATATAAAGACCATCCACAATATTGCCAGAACAGATAAGAATTTTATCCTTCTTTATTACAACATTGTCTTTAAGGATAACACAATATCCATTTTTACCTAAATAAGTTGCAGAAATTTATTTCCTACGAACATTAGGTACAAACAAACAGTCTTCCAATATTAAAACCCTAGACTCAAAGCATAAATTAAACACTCCAATAGCTACAACTGGAATCGTACTCCCATCGACCAAGGTTAGAAATAATTCTACTTCTTTAAGCTTTCTGGTCTCCTAGAACCCCTGCAAAGAATTGCATATATGATTAGTACAACCTAAATCCAAACACCAGGAATCTGTGGGATTTTGTACCAAACATATTTGAAGGACGAATGAGCTATTCATACCCTTATTAATGGTAGCCTTGAACTTTGGACAATTCCTCTTCCAATGTCCTTTCACACCACAATGGAAACATTTTCCTTTCAGCTTATTTCCTTTGTCGGCAATCCCTAAGGTAATTTGTTTACCCTCTTGCTTGTTGAAGTCCTTCTTCTTCTTCTTACCCTTGCCTTTCGACTTAAGTTGAGAAGTAGAAGTTTCACCCACATTGGCTTCAAGATTAACATTAGAAGTACCAGGGATGCCTTCCGTCGCTACCAACTCATTCATTAATTCAGACAAAGAATAAATCTTTTTGTTCATGTTATAATTAAGTCTGAATTCCTTAAATGATTCCGGAAGTGACTGGAGTATCATATCCACTTGGGATTCTCCATCAATGTTGGCACCCAAAACTTCCAATGTATTCAAATTAGAGATCATTGTGAGACAACTACCTTCAGCCATTTTGGTATTATAAATTTGCCTTATGGTTTCTTGCCTTGCAAAACGGCCTTGCTCACCAAACACCTACTTCAAACTTAGCATAATGTCCAAAGCTAGTTCTACATCCTGCATTTGATGCTGTAAAACATTTGAGATAGATGCTAGGATGTAGCACTTAGCCATCTCATTAGATTTCTGCCAATGATCATATCATTGTTTTTCCTCAAGAGGAGCATCTAATGAAGGAAAGTTAGGACACGATTTAGTAAGCACATAGTTATGCTCTTCAGTAGTGAGAACTATGTCCAAATTTTTTTCCAGTCAACATAGTTGGATCCAGTTAGTTTGTTTTGATTAAGAATGGTAACAAGTGGGCTAAATGATGCCATGTTCAAACCTGAAATAATAAACATAAATATAATAAGTAAACTGGACATTATCAATTTAGCATATAAACATATAATATGAAACCTTAATAAAACCATAATATAATATATGCAACGACAACTCAATCCCGCAATTAATATTCCTCAAAAGCAAGGTCATATCAATCACTATGATTAAGCGAGGATAATCCTCATTATTAATGCTATCATGGTAACTCTTACCAAACAAAAATAATTTGCCGCTTTACCTTTAGCCTCTAAGTAATAATGACATAACTTCGAAGGGAGGTTAACATCATACTTAGTCTAGTGTATACTATTGCCTAGAATCAATGTGAGTCACCAAGAAACTCCACAGAAACGTGGTCGTTCTCGATGTAAAAACACACTTCATCTATCTTTAAGAAGTTTAACCTGTAGTACCATGAATTAAACACCCTCCGAAGGTAGCAAGGCATATACGCCAAGGCGAGGTGCTTAATCATACTACTATAAACCAACAATGAAGGCCGTGAGATCCAACCCTTGTATCTCTCTCACACTAGATGTTTTAAAATAAAGGTTTTTAAATTATAAAACATGCATAATCTGATTACACATAACCTTGCACTTTTAAGTTTGAAAACACTTAGAAAAAATTCAAATTTTCCTTCTTTCGATCAATTGAATGTGCCCCTCGATTGGTCAAAAAAATTAAAAAAAAAATTCAAACTTGATCATCTGCCTTGTTCGATTGATGCTCGATTGCCTCTAGATCAATCGAAAGGAAAGTTCGATTGATCGACTAGCAATCGAATATCAATCAATTCAAAAAGATTGGTCACTGTTTTACTCAATCGATCGAAAGTAATTTTGACCTATCGAAACTCGTAAAACTCGAATTTCCAAAAATTTTCTAAGCCAGTTTTCAATGGTTTTGCATGAATAAACAACCATCATATGAACATGATAGACAGAGATTGATATCAAAACTGAATTCTATTGATGCTATAGCCTTACTTAAATTCAAATTTAAACAACATCATAACATCACGTCAGTTTTTATCGAAAACATAATTTCTATAACCATGCTGAAAATTAAATGTATAATCTTCTAACAACTTGGAACTATTATCTCTAATTCCATAACGCACAAAACATGTTATACAAATTTGAAATTGAAGACCGCTTTGATACCAAATGTTGCAAAACACATGTTTGTATCGCATACAAAACATACGCAGCGGAAAATTAACGGATCTACTTCATTCGCAATTGATAACATGCACTATGTAAGTTTTAGAATATAGAATCAAGAGAGTGTACCATGGTATGGTGAATTTCAAAACTGAAGATGAAAAGCACTTGGAAAAACTTTTAATCTTCACTCTAATTCCACTCGATGCCCAAGATGTGTGGTCTTTTAATCAGTTATATGTGTTTGTTCTAGAGAGAATGAGAAAGTGTTCAACACTTACATACCTTTTTTTCCTTAAGAAGTCTCACACTTAAAATTCTATATGTTTCTCCCATAATAACTGATTATCTAATTGGACTAGCCTTTTGGGCTTTTCCAATTGGGTTTTAGTATGTGGCTTGGAGTAGGACCAAAAAGGGAACAAATAAGACACTAACTCCAATGGGCCTTGGGCTTTTCTGTCAACTCTTGACAAGTCCAAAGTTACCATTAATTATATTTAATATCACTATATAAATATAATTGCACTCTAGGCCTTATCAATAAATTATTTTCCAAGACTTTATTGCATATGCAATCCCTTCATAAAATATTCGTAGTAATACAAAGTCATGAATGTAGACTGCCACTTTAGAAATTACTACATCTTAATCCTTGAGTACCTGGTTTAATCATTTTAAAATCATTCATCATATATTTATGAAATCTAATTTCATAAATATATACTTTAGTCTTACTAAAGTGGTCAGGCCTAACTCTCTGAATAACTGAACCCATTAAACTAATCTCAAGGGAATATTTTATATCTCCGTTAAGAGACTATGAATTTCATCTTGAAAATATATGTTCCATCAACACTAAATGTGGCTGCCCAACATACTGAGGTTTTGACCGATACTTTGGATCTCACTCCTGATATATCAAAGCAAACTACACTCTATGATTAGGTCCATTATTCTTTCAGGATTAAGAGTTCATGTAAATATAAGTCGTGAGATTTATTATTTATTTGACAGTCGTTAGGAGAATAATAAATCTCACGGCGGTCCAGTTCAATATGTCTTAACTCTTAAAACATATCAACATATCAACTACAAGTCTCCACTTCCATGATCAAGACAAATCATCTTAGTTAATATGTTTTAGTCTTCACAGATGAAATGCCCAATATCATCACCGACTACGAACCAAAATTCTGAGTTTACAAAGAACTTGTGATCTATATCTTCTGTGACTAAATCACATAAATCACATACTATGCATCTCATGGACTATACGATAATGTCCAAATATTCATGTTTCCATCATTTTAGATAAGAATAAAGCAACTTTATTAATCACAATATTAAGTCATATATGATTAATACATAATGTCATACATAATATCATACATGGCATATTACAATAGGATTTAAGGGCACTAATCTTTACAATTTCTAGTCTATGAATTCTATTTAGAAGATAATATGATCTAGGGCTCCTTTATTGTAATGGAATATAGTTTCAATGACTTCTTTAAGTCATTGCATACATGAAGGAGGAATAATACTCTTTTAGAAAAAGTAAAGTAATTGATAAGTATTCCCATTTGCTTATTTCTTTTGGAGATATACTCTAATTATTACTATACATTTTCTAAAATTGATTTCAAAAGTTTGTTCCTAGGACATTTGTCAAATTATGGATTGGGTGAAAACGTAGTATGTGATACTTCCATTTTTAGAGATGTCTACCACTTGTGCAAGAAATGAAGTCTAACAAATTGAAATCAAAAGATAGAAAAATGTGTGTTTATGTTAGGTATTCAAAAGGAATTGTGAAAGATTATTTTAGTAGTCATAGAGATGACAAGGTGTTTGTAAAGTACAAATACAAAGTTTCTCGATTATGACTGTGTGAATAATCTTGAAGCTAAACATAGAATTGTTCTAGAAGAAAAGTGTCAAAATTTGTTGTAAGACAACTATAAAATATATTTAGAAATGAGATGGTTGTATTAGATACACCACAAGGCGTTATTCTATATATATAGCTAGTACACCGGTACAATATCATAGTGGGAGGATTATCAATTACCAAATAAATTTATACTTTTGGGATAAAATTTTGAAGTTATTCCAAAAGGATATGAATTTGATCCTCGGTCCAATGTAGAGGCAATAGATGATATGAATATAGGTTATTAAATCAAAGTTATTTGAATAGAATTAAATTCAATTCAAAGTTTAGAACTTGTAGAGGCCCCTAGTGGCATTAAGCCTATTGCTCTACAACAAAAATGAGATTAATAGATTTGAAGGTGCAAACCTTCAAAATCAAGACTAGTGGCGAAAAGATTTATTCAAAAAGAAATGGTTCGACTATGAAAAGATTTTTTCACCAATAGTCAAGTTTAACTCTATCTAGATTCTCTTATTCATTATATTTCATTTGGATGAAATATGACAATGGATATCAAAAAAGCTTCTTTTAGTAGCAATCTTGAGAAAGAAATCTATATGATGTAACTAGACTTGTACATAGCAAAGAACCAGTAGTGTTTAGTATGCAAGTTGCTTAAATTCCATTTATAGACCAAAGCAAGCATTTGAATCATCAAAATATCATCTTTGATCGAGCAATCAAATTGTTTGATTTTGATCAAGTATTAAAAGGCCTTATGTGTGTAAAAGCTATATAAAATAATAAATTTTTCAATGTATGTTGATGACATTCTAATCATTTAGAATGATGTTGAGTTATGTCATCAATAGAGTTTTTGTTGTCTAGTCCAGTTTGATTTAAAGTACTTGGGAAAGACTGGACACATCCTAAGAATTAAAATTTGTTAAAATTCAGAAATTAGGATGTTAAGCCTATCTCAAACTGCTTAAATAGATTAGAATCTAGCTAAATATAGCATGTAATACTTCAAGAAAGGATTCTTTCCTTTCAATCTTGAAGTTCCTTTATAAAGGACTATAGTTGTAAGACATATAAAAGGAAGAGCATATTAAGACAGTTCCTTATACCAAATCGATAGGAAGTCTTTATGTTATGCTAAATACTAGGCTAAATATCTAATTTGCGATGAGCACGGTAAGCAAATATCAATTGAATCAAAAATCATTTAAATTAATGGGAGTAAAGCATATACTCAAATATCTTAGGAGAATGAGGGATTATATGTTTGTCCACCAAAGTGAGGCTTTGATGGTTACTAAATGTACAAATTCTAACTTATAGTTTGATTTAGATTCATGAAGTTAGACTTCAAGATATGTGTTCATCCTGGGTGGTGAAGATACACATTAAGCGTAAGTATTATCTCATTAGAGAGATATAAGTACATGAGAAGTAGTAGTGTAAAAGATAATTTATGCAATAAATCTGGCTGAAACTTGTTTCCAAACCTTGCCTTAGAGTGGTTATGAATTACTCTAAAGGGAGATAAGTGTCGGATATATGGTAAATTTTCTTTGAGGGCAAATGGGAGATTGTTAGGGTTTATGCCCTAAAATCCAACTTATTTGCATGTCATAAATAATTAAATTGTTTAATTATATGAGACTATTTATAAATGAACAAATGGGACATTATCTTAGTCCATGAGATTCGTAGTATGTGATTTATGTGATTTAGTCACAGAAGATATAAATCACAAGTTCTTTGTAAATTCAGAATTTTAGTTTGTAGTCGGTGATGAAATTGGTCATTTCATCTGCGAAGACTATAACATATCAACTAAGATGATTTGGCTTAATCATGAAAGTGGAGAATTCTAGTTGATACGTTGATATGTTTTAAGAGTTAAGACATATTGAATTGGTCCGCTGTGAGATTTATTATTCTCCTAACGATTGTCAAATAAATAATAAATCTCAGGACATCTATTTACATGAACTCTAAATCCTGAGAGAATAATAAACCTGATCATGAGGTGTAGGTTGCCTTGATAAATCAAGAGTGAAATCTAAAGTCACGATCAAAACCTTATTATGTTGGGCAGCCGCATTTAATGTTGATGGAACATATATTCTAAAGATGAAATTCATAATCTCTAAACGGAAAATTAAAATATTCCCTTGAGATAAGTTTAAGGGGTTTGGTTATTCAGAGTGTTGGGCCCATTCACTTTAGTAAGGAGTTACTAAAGTATATATTTATGAAATTGGATTTCATAAATATATGATGAATAACTTAAAAGATTAAACGAGGTATTCAAGGATTAAGATGTACTAATCTTCAAAGTGGCTGTCAACATTCATGACTTCATATTACTATGAATATTTTAATGAAGAGGTTGCACGTATAATAAAGTCATGGGATATAATTTATTAATAAGGCCTAGAGTACAATTATATTCATATAGTGGTATTGAATATAATTAATGGTAACTTTGGACTTGTCAGGAGTTGACAGAATAGCTCAAGGCCCATTGGAGCTAGAGTCTTATTTGTTCCCTTTTGGTCCCACTCCAAGCCACATACTAAAGCCCAATTGGAATGGCCCAAAAGGCTAGCCCAATTAGATAATCAATTATATATATATATAAGGAAAGAAACATATAGAATTTCAATAAGAGTTTTCATAAGTAATGAAATGGTGTGTATGTGAGTTTTAGCCACTCTTTTATTTTCCCCTAGGAAACTGATTAAGGGACCACACTTCTTGGGCATTAAGTGGAATTGGAGTGAAGATTAAAAGTGTTCCAAAATACTTCTAATCTTTTGTTTTTAAATTTCACCGGACCAACGTACGCTTTCTTTTCTTAAATTCTGAAACTTACATAGTACATGTTATCAATTGCAAATGAAGTAGATCCGTTAATTTTTTGCTGCATATTTTTTGTATGCATTACAAACATATATTTTTCCAACAATTACTATACCAATTGTTGGAAAATCTGGTTTTGCATCTCATACAAAACACAGCGATAGCAACAATCACGGATCTATTTAATTCATGAGAGATAACATGAAAACTTGAATTCTAGAACAAAGAATAGAAAGCATACCTTGATACTGTGAAAATCAAAATTAAAACTTGAGAATACCTCTAATCTTCATACCAATTCCACATGGTGCCCAAGTAGTGTGGTCTCTCAATTAGTTTACATGTACGTGTTTAAGGGAGAATAAGAGAGTGGCTTACACTCACATACACACCATTTCCATAATCATTATTCTACGTTCTGAAAATTCTATATGTTTCTCTCCTTATACATAACTGATTATCTAATTGGGCTAGCCTTTTGGGTCTACCCAATTGGGCTTTAGTTTATGGCTTGAGATGGGACCAAAGGGAACAAATAAGACTCTAGCTCCAATGGGCTTTGCGCTTTTCTGTCAACTCTTAACAAGTCCAAAGTTACCATTAATTATATTTAATACTACTACATAAATATAATTGCACTCTAGGCCTTATTAATAAATTATATCTCAAGACTTTAATGATATCATTTAACCCCTCCATGAACTGTCACTTTGTAAACAACTATTTTATCCTTGAGTATCCAGTTTAATCTTTTAGTTATCCACATTTAATGAAACCCAATTTCTATAAATATAAGCTTTAGTAACACCTCACTAAAGTGGGCACCCTAAATAACCAGTTCCTATTAAACTTATCTCAAGGGGATATTTCGTGTCTCTATAAAAAGAGATTATGGATTTGATCTTGAGAATATGTGTTCCCTTAATACTACGTGTGGTTACCCATCATATTGAGGTTTTGACCGTGAATATTAGATCTCACTCCTGATATATTAAAGTAATCTACATTTCATGATCGAGTTCACTATCCTCTCAAGATTAAGAGTCTATGAAATTAGAAGTCGTGAGATTAATTATTCAATCAACAACTTGGCTCTGAACCTAGACTGTCAAGACAGCTGCTATAAAGACAAAAGTATCAAAACACTCAATACGAAAGAAGAATCTATTATCAATCTCATAGAACAGATTGAGGATCCAGTTATCAAAGCCCAGAAACTTATCCAGTTCAAAAAGGTCAAATCCCAGTTCAAACCTAAAGACAGAACCCTTAGTCATGATCTTGATATCTCAGAAACTCGGGATGGGATCCTTGTCAATTCTAAAAATCCTGAATCCAGATATTTGTGTCTCATTCCTTTCAAAATAAATCAGGCAAAGAATCCTGAACCGTCAGCATCTTCTATTTCTCATTCAACAAATAATTTTCATAAATCATGCATATTGCATACAAATATCTACTGCATTGCATCCCCTATTTTTAAAAATGTTTCTCCAAGCAAATGTGTAATAGAAAATCATTTTGCTTGTCCAGACTACCCCAAACAAGAAACCCAGCAAATAACCCATAAACCCACTAGCCAGTGGAAGATGGCAGAAAATAGAAACAAAGGGAAAGCTCCTATCCAGGACTATCCTCAAAACAAAAGGCTCATAGAACAGCCTTTTGCAAAGCATGAAGGCGAATCTTCTGTGGGAAACCATATAGATTCAATATCCCTTCAGGAATTTGCTCAGAAAGCATATTCCAGTAGTAATGAAATATATGAAGGCGCTTCTTTAAACCCAGAAGCAATATCCCTTCAGGATTATGCCATAGTGGCACATTCCAGTGGAAATAGAGTTATATCCCTTCAGGAATCCGCCACAATGGTGCCTTCTAGTGGAAATATAGTTGTTGATGTTTTGCAATATACTTTATAGGAGAACCTACACAAGGAATAATATGGAGTACATTCAAATTTCCCATACTCCACAAAAACTATCCTTGACCTCCTACATTCAGCTTACATTCTCCATAATACTGATGTTTTTTCAAAGAACCCTCAAAACCCTAAAAAACCATCTAGAAACCCTTGAGGAGAGAAATGATCATATCACCAGTCTACTCTCTGGCAGAGAGGAAATCCGTTCAAAGGATAAGACTGTTCTAATGGGCACATGTTTTGCTAGGCTAAGCCTTAAAGCCCAAGCCTCGGTAAGAAGTGCATTTGCCAACTTACCTTCTGAAATACAAGTTCGTATTTTAGGAAGTAAGGCAATGACTGAATCACTTAGTCTATGGTTCAGACATTTCAAAGTTTTGATCACCACTAGATACTCAGATCCTAATGACTCAGATCTTGACCATGCTGCTAATGATGCTCTGTTAATGTCCAGATGGGAAGCATATTTTGGAAGCAGTCTCAGAGTATATGAAAGGGCAAAGCACCCCTTTCCTGGATTACAAATTAATTACAGTGATCTTTCTGAAGACGAGGAGGAAGATAACCAGATGAATCCTCATTGGCTTTCACAAATGTTTGAATATGGTTTTGTCAGATTCATAAGAATAACCAGCCACAACCAAGTCAGCCAGTTCCTGGCTATCATCAGAGATACTGTCACCAGAATCAAGACCCCTTTTGTCTCTATCAGATGTTAGAGCACACTCCCAGAATGGGAAATGGATGAATGGGATACAGTCCAGCCCTCGAAGCATCTTTTTCTAATAGGAGGATATTCCCATCAAGGTCCTTGGTTGGAAGGAAATACCTTCCTATCCTACAAAAACCCCAAGGCCCTTACAGAATGTTGGAGAAACTTCTTTAGTAATGAAATCATCAAGGTTACCAAAGAGTTATGGAGAAACTACCATTTCATTGGAAACACAAGAAGAATTTCGGTCTTCTCCACCAGACCATATTATTGTTGGGAAAATACATGTTTGTATCACATACAAAACATACGTAGCGGAAAATTAACGGACCAATTTCATTTGCAATTGATAACATGCACTATAAAAGTTTCAGAATTTAAGAACAAGAAAGTGTACCTTGGTGCGGTGAAATTCAAAACCAAAGATCAGAAGTTCTTGGGAAGACTTTTAATCTTCACTCCAATTCCACTTAATGCCCAAGAAGTGTGGTCTCTCAATAAGTTTCCAAGGAGAGAACAAGGGAGTGTCCAACACTCACATACAAACCATTTCATTCCTTGTGTAATCTTGATGAAAAAACATTTACAAAAAGACTCTCTTAAAGAACCTCTAAAATTTTGTATGTTTCTCTCCCTATATATAACTGAATATCTAATTGCGCAAGCCTTTTGGGCCATTTCGATTGGGCTCTAGTGTGTGGCTTGGAGTGTGACCAAAAGGGAACAAATAAGACTCTAGCTCCAATGGGCATTGGGCTTTTCTGTCAACTCTTGACAAGTCCAGAGTTACCATTAATTATATTCAATACCACTATATGAATATAATTGCACTCTAGGCCTTATTAATAAATTATATCCCAAGACTTTATTATACATGCAACCCCTTCATTAAAATATTCGTAGTAATACAAAGTCATGAATATAGACTGTCACTTTGAAGATTACTACATCTAAATCCTTGAGTACCCGGTTTAATCCTTTACATTATTCATCATATATTTATGAAATCCAATTCCAAAAAATATATACTTTAGTAACTCCTTACTAAAGTGGCTGGGCCTAACTCTTTGAATAACCAAACCCATTAAACTTATCTCAAGAGAATATTTTATATCTCTGTTAAGAGATTATGAATTCCATCTTGAGAATATATGTTCCATCAACACTAAATGCAACTGCCCAACATACTGAGGTTTTGACTGTAACTTATAGATCTCACTCCTGATATATCAAAGCAACCTACATCTCACGATCAGGTCCATTATTCTCTCAGGATTTAGAGTTGAAGTAAATAGAAGTCGTGAGGTTTATTATTCATTTGACAGTCGTTAGGAGAATAATAAATCTCACAGCGGTCCAGTTTAATATTTCTTAACTCTTAAAACATATCAACATACCAACTAGAAATCTCCATTTCCATGATCAAGACAAATCATCTTAGTTGATATGTTATAGTCGTCGCAGATGAAATGCCCAATTTCATCACCGACTACGAACTACATTCTAAGTTTACAAAGAACTTGCAATTTATATCTTCTGTGACTTTTCACATAAATCGCATACTATGCATTTCATGGACTAAGATAATATCCCATTAGTTCATTTATAAATAGTCTCATATAATTAAACAATTTATTTATTTATGACATGCCAATAAATTGGATTTTAGGGCATAAACCCCAACAGTCCAAAGTTACTATTAATTATATTCAATACCACTATATGAATATAATTGCACTCTAGGCCTTATTAATAAATTATATCCTAAGACTTTATTATACATGCAACCCCTTCATTAAAATATTCGTTGTAATACAAAGTCATGAATATAGACTGCCACTTTAAAGATTACTACATCTTAATCCTTGAGTACTCGGTTTAATCCTTTACGTTATTCATCATATTTTTATGAAATCCAATTCCATAAATATATACCTTAGTAACTCCTTACTAAAGTGGTTGGGCCTAACACTCTGAATAACCAAACCCATTAAACTTATCTCAAGAGAATATTTTATATCTACAATAAGAAATTATGAATTCCATCTTGAGAATATATGTTCCATCAACACTAAATGCGGCTACCCAACATACTGAAGTTTTGACCGTAACTTATAGATCTCACTCCTGATATATCAAAGCAACCTACATCTCATGATCAGGTCCATTATTCTCTCAGGATTTAGAGTTGATATAAATAGAAGTCGTGAGATTTATTATTCATTTGACCGTCATTAGGAGAATAATAAATCTCACAGCGGTCTAGTTCAATATGTCTTAACTCTTAAAACATATCAAATACCAACTAGAAATCTCCATTTCCATGATTAAGACAAATCATCTTAGTTGATATATTACAGTCTTCGCAGATGAAATGCCCAATTTCATCACCGACTACGAACTACATTTTGAGTTTACAAAGAACTTGCAATTTATATCTTTTGTGACTTTTCACATAAATCGCATACTATGCATCTCATGGACTAAGATATTGTCCCATTAGTTCATTTATAGATAATCTCATATAATTAAACAATTTAATTATTTATGACATGCCAATCAATTGGATTTTAGGGCATAAACCCTAACAATTATGAGTCTACTCCACAACTCCCATGGGTCCACAATTGTGACCCCAGAAGGTTCATGATTCCAGGAACAGATCCAATCTTTAAACGATTGATCTATTGCGGTCTTTGTGAACAATTCACCACTTTTCATAAACACCCCTGCAACAATGACCCCCCATGGCAATCAACAGAAGAAGATGAGGACTACAGTTTTAATTGGTCTGGATAGGACCAGTCACTATTCAGAACAGTATCACCAGACAATTTACTATTCATCTACAGTTCAGTCACTATTGATGAATAGTAATCTGCACTCAGCCGACAGATAAAGACAAGGGACAGAACACTATTGATGAACAGTAACAATTACTACTCATGAGTAGTACCCAGCACAATGATTCAGAATTACTATTGCTTTCGATGGAAAAGATTTTCACCCCAGTAAAAGTAATTCACTCTCCGGATTTTCAGCAATCTTCAGCAGAATCCAAGGCTATCATCTCCTTATAAATACCAGCTCCCATTCTAGTTAAAGGCAGGCTCCAAAAATTGTAGAAACCAATTTTAGAGAAAAACCTCCCTTCTTGTAATCAGATGGCAACCCAGTTTTACACTTGTAATACCCCAGTTAGTTTTACATTTGTAACCAGATGGCCTCAGTCAGCCTTGAGTTTGTAATCAGATAGCCCCAGTCGGCATCTGATCCCCCTTCCGCTTTATAACTTACACCCCTTTTGGTATTGACTAATTATTTAGGTGACAATTGTTGATTGAATAATTAATCTCACAGCGATCCAGCTCGATATGTCTTAATTCTTAAGACACATCAGCACATCAACTAGAAGTCTCCACTTCCATGATCAAGACAAACCATCTTAGTTGATGTGTTATAGTCTTTGCAGATGAAATGCCCAATTTCATCATCGACTACAAACTACATTCTGAGTTTACAAAGAACTTGTGATTTTTATCTTCCGTGACTAAGTCACATAAATCACATACTATGCATCTCAAGGACTATAATAATTTTTCATTAGTTCATTTATAAATACTTTCATATAATTAAACAAGGACATTATAATTTTGCATCTATAACCATATAATATGGAACCCGAAAAGCATACTATATTAGGTGCAACGACAACCCAATCTCGTAATTAATATTCCTCAGTTGTGAGGTCATACCAATCACTATGATCAGGCGAGAACTATTCTCATTATTAATGCTCTCATAGTAACTCTTACCAAACAAAAATAATTTGCTACTCTTCCTTTTGCCTCTAAGTAATAATGACATAGTTTCATCTGGAGGTTAACATTTCGTCTGGAGGTTAACATTACATTTAGTCTAGTGTACACCATTGCCTAGACTCTATGTGAGTCACCAAGTAACTCCACGGTAGCATGGTCATTCTCAATGTAAAAACATACTTTATCCATCATTAAGAAGTTTAACCTGTAGTACCATGAATTAAACACCCTTCGTAGGGAGCAAAGCATATACGCCAAGGCAAGGTGCCTAATCACACTACTATAAATCAACAATGGAGGCTGTAAGAATCAACCCTTGAATCTCTCTCCCACTAGAAATTTTAAAACAAGTGGATTTTCTTGAAATCATTGTGATCTAATCACAATTTTAACCCTACACATTAGAAGTGTTCAATTGTTTAAATTTGATGTGATCTGACCAAGTCATGTCACTGTAGCGTAACGAACATTCGTGTAATCACAAAGAAGTTTAATCATGTAATCCGTGAAATAAATACCCTCCGCATGGAATGCAATACTCGAAGTCAAGACAGGGTATCTATTCACATTACAATAAACTTAACAAAAGGGTTATTTCAAGCACTCCCACTCGTTATTTGGGTTTTTCTTTAAATAATTGTGATCCCATCACAACTAATAACCTTGCACTTGTTGAAGATTAATCTCATTAGAATCACTAACTAAAATGGAAATCCTAAACTATTTAGGATTCCTTGAGCACTAAAGAATCAAAAATTAGTTATATAGAACTATATACTTAACTTATTTGATTATTAATTATAATCTCATTAGAAACTATATACCTTTTAATTAAGCTTTAATCTCATTAAAACTTCTAATTAAAATAAATTAGGGACTGTCAATCATACAACAATTCCAATCTCATTAGAATGTTTCTTAAAAGAGAGGTGCTAAACAATTTAGGACTAAGGGTTCTATTTAACTAACATCTTTCATTTCTTTAGGTCTTTTAGTTAGATAATAATTTATAAATGTCCATAACTTATAAGGACTATAAAATTAATCACTTTATATAGAATCATGTGTAATCTCATTACACACAACCTTGGCTTTTATCAATGTTTAAACACTTAATCAAAAAGCAAGTGAAAATTCAAAATTCAGTGCCTTCGATTAGTCGAACCTGTTTCTCGATCGATCAAAAAAATGAAGAAATCCATCACAAAGCTTCTACCCTGTTCAATTGATTCTCGATTCCTGTTTGATCGATCGAAATTAACAGTAGATCGACCGAAAGGAATTCTCGATCAATCGAGACAATGAAGAATTTCATCATGGAGTTTCTACCTAACTCGATCGGTTCTCGATTCCTCTTCGATCAATCGAAAAATACATTCAATCGATCGAAAGGAATTCTTGATCGATCGAAACTCACATAACTAAATTTTTTCAGAATTTTCCAGCGATCGTTTTTGACAGTTTTTTCTATTTTCCACCGAAAACACTTTTTGATTTTATGAATGAAGATTCACAGATCAAACATTAAGTTTTTCAAGATTATTATCAAGAAACATAATAATGCTAGAAACTTTGAAAACATAATCCTAATCTTATTAGGAATAAATTTCATTAAAGGATTTTATGTTCCATCAGATCACATTGAATTTAAACAATTAAATACATCTAATGTGTAGGGTTAAAATTGTGATGAGATCACAATGATTTCAAGACAATCCACTTTTTTTAAAATTTCTAGTGGGAGAAAGATACAAGGGTTGGATCTCACGGTCACCAATGTCAGTTCATAGTGGTGTGGGGTAAACATCTCGTCTTGGCCTCGAGCCTTGCGTTCCATGTGGAGGGTGTTTATTTCATAGTACTACAAGATTGAACTTCCTGGTTTATAGTGGTGTGGGCAAGCACCTCGTCTTGGCCTCGAGCCTTGCGTTCTATGCGGAGGGTGTTTTGCATCATGGTACTACAAGATTAAACCTTACAAGGGTAGAGTTGTGTGGCTACACATGGGTCTAGATAATGGAGTACACCAGACTAAGTGTAATGTTAACCTCCCAAAGGAGCTATGTCATTATTACTTAGAGGCTAAAGGAAGAGTGGCAAATTATTTTTGTTTGGTAAGAGTTACCATTATAGCATTAATAATGAGAATAATTCTCACCTGATCATAACGATTGGTATGACCTCGCTACCAAGAAATATTAATCGTGAGATTAGGTTGTCGTTGCACCTAGTATACTTTGGTTTTCGGGTTCCACATTATATGGTTATGGATGCAAAATATAATGTCCATGTAATTATGTTCATAGTCTCAAAATAAAGTTGTCATAAACTTTTGTTCTCTAACTACTATTTTAATTGAATCACGCTAACTAAGAAATAATTTTGGACATGGTGCTTGAAGAAGTTGAAGTACGTAAATATGTTTTGATTTAGCATTGTCATAATTTCCTATACATGATGCATTTATGGAAGATAGCTTATGATGTGATCATAGTCTCCATTGAAATGCTAATATGTTACATTGGCTTCTATCTCAATTGTGCTACAACATGAAATGTAAGAGTTAGTACTAGACTTAGACTTTATATTAAGTCTAAATGAAATGTTTAGTATGAATCATATTAAGTGCTAAGAATAGCTTAAGAAGTTCCAATTCTATGTCATTTTATGAACATATTTTCATTTTTAAAAGAATTGAAATTCTTGGATGTAGAGATTAAATGTTAATCTCATATGGATATGATCCATAAGTTCTTGTTGGAATCATTTGATCAATTCAGATTGTTTTGAAAATATGTAAACTCCTTTATATTATTCGAGTTGATGAGTGAGTTCTACGCAATGGAAGACATCCTAAAATCTAAGGCTAGGATCAATATGATCTAATTCAAATTTTTAGCCTACACCAAAAGGTAAGGGTGGTAAGAAGAGAAATTATAATACCAAACAGTTGGACAAGCTAGTTGCCTCAGTATTTTCCAAAAGGAAATTAGACTCAAAAGTATGAAATGATATAGAATATTTAAATATAGTTAATGGTAACTTTGGACTTGTTAAGAGTTGACCGAAAAGCCCAAGGCCCATTGGAGCTAGAGTCTTATTTGTTCCCTTTTGGTCCCACTCTAAGCCACATACTAAAGCCCAATTGGAATGGCCCAAAAGGCTAGCTCAATCAGAAAATCAGTTAGATATAAAGAGAGAAACACATAGAACTTCATAAGGTTTTATAAGGAATAAAATGGTGTGTATGCAAGTGTAAGCCACTCTCTTATTCTCCCTTGAACACATACGTGTTAATTGATTGAGAGACCACATTTCTTAGGTGGAAGTGGAATTGGAGTGAAAATTAAAAGTGTTCCCAAGTACTTCTAATATTTGGTTTTGATTTTCACCGCACCAAGGTATTCTTTCTTGTTCTTAAATTATGAAACTTACATAGTATACGTTATCAATTGCAAATGAAGTAGATCTGTTAATTTTTCGCAGCGTATGATTTGTACGAGATACAAACATTTATTTTTTCAACAATTGGTATCAGAGTGGTCTTTAATTTTGAATTTGCATAACATGCTTTGTGAGTTTTGGATTCAAAGATTGAAATTTCATGACGTTAGAAGGTTCTACACTCAATTTTCTACATGGTTATTGAAATACATGTTTGTATCACATACAAAACATACGCAGCGGAAAATTAATGGATCTACTTCATTTGCAATTGATAACATGTGCTATGTAAGTTTCAGAATTTAAAAACAAGAAAGCATACCTTGATGTGGTGAAATTCAAAAGAAAAAGATTAGAAGTACTTGGGAACGCTTTTAATCTTCACTCCAATTCCACTTAATGCCCAAGAAATGTGGTCTCTCAATCAGTTTCCAAGGGAGAATAAGAGAGTGGTTTACACTTACATACACACAATGTCATTCCTTATAATAAAAAACTCATTTCAAATTCTGTATGTTTCTCTCCTTATATATAACTGACTATCTAATTTGACTAGCCATTAGGGATAAATATATGAAAGTGGCAGTCAGCTACATCTTAATCCTTGAGTATCCGGTTTAATCCTTCAAGATATTCATCATATATTTATGAAATCCAATTTCATAAATATATACTTTAGTAACTCCTTACTAAAGTGGTTCAGCCCAACTCTCTGAATAACCAAACCCATTAAAATTATCCCAAGGGATATTTTATATCTCCGTTAAGAGATTATGAATTTCATCTTGAGAATATATGTTCCATCAACATTAAATGCGATTGCCCAACATATTGAGGTTTTGATCTTGACTTTAGATCTCACTCCTGATATATCAAAGAAACCTATACCTCATGATCAGGTTCATTATTCTCTCAGGATTTAGAGTTGATATAAATAGAATTCGTGAGATTTATTATTCATTTGATAGTCATTAGGAGAATAATAAATCTCACAGTGGTTCCGTTCAATATATCTTAACTCTTAAAACATATCAACTAGAAGTCTCCACTTCCATGATTAAGACAAATCATCTTAGTTGATATGTTATAGTCTTCGCAGATGAAATGCTCAATTTCATCACCGACTACGAACTAAAATCCTGAGTTTACAAAGAACTTGTGATTTATATCTTCTGTGACTAAATCACATACTATGCATCTCATAGACTAAGATAATGTCTCATTAATTCATTTATAGATAGTCTCATATAATTAAACAATTTAATTATATTTGACATGTCAATAAATTGGATTTTAGAGCATAAACTCCAACAATATCCCACTTGCCCTCAAAGACAATTTACTATATATCTGACAATTATCTCCCTTTAGGGTAATTCATAGTTACTCTAAGGCAAAGTTTGGGAACAAGTTTCAGCAAGATTTATTGCATAAATTATTTTTTCTACTACTACTTCTCACGTACTCATATCTCTCTAATGAGATAATACTTACGCTTAATGTGTACCTTATTAGGACATATGTGATTCACTTGTTAGGAACATATGTCATTATTTTTAATTGGCTAATCCTTTAACAAAACGCACTTTACTTGTATTTGGGTAGATGTAGGATGTGTTTAATACGTCAAAAACTTTGTTTCAAGATCAAGAGTTGAAGCCATGCAAGTCTGTCTAAGATTCAAGTCTGAAAAGTGCCTGTCATTAAAGCTCGACAGCTAGCCATCTATCAAGCCTGAAGAACTGTCCTAGCCCTGTGACTTGACAGCCAAATAGGGCATCTGTTGAGGTTTATGAAAAACAAAATTTCAGTTCTGTTTTGACTATAATCTGTGATTGTATATTTGGGCTTTCTTTTCTCATAACCCTAAACATATATAAGGATTGTTTTAAGGGCCGTCAAAGGTAGCTCGTGCGTGTGGCAAAGTTTGTTCATGGAAATTATGACCGAAGACAGTATTTGCCCTAGTTCATCTTTCTTGTGAAGAAGTTACTGTGTTTATACACTATAGGGTTTTATGACCAAGCATCTTCTCGATCTTCATTGTGTGATGAACTGATAAACTTTGCAACCAACATCCTTCTCAAGTTGGTGATTGAAGTCACGTACTGGGATCATCACAATTGGTTAGTCACGTATTGGGAGCCATGCATTAAAAAGGAGAGATTGTCATTACAGAACAAGTCTAATTGGATATTAGGGTAAGTGTTCAACTGTAGGTTGGTATAAGGTACTAGGATTCTTTTACTTGTAACCGCTTGTTGTGATAATAGTGGATTCTCGGGAGTGGTGACCTTAAAATCATTCGGTGGAGTTTTTGCCGTGCAAGTTTTCCCCATTTGTAAACAAATCACCGTGTCATTTAATTTCTGCTGCATATTTAGTTATTTGGTGATTTTTTTTTTGTGCTACCACACGTTTTGCATGTTAATTTGATTAATTAATTAATTTGGTCAATTAATCAATTAATCTATCACAAGGGGTCAATACATTCATTTGTGGCCTATCATACCTTCACCACCTAGAATGAACACATATCTTGAAGTCCGACTTCATGAATCACAATCAAACTACAAGTCAGTATTTGTACATCTAGTAACCATCAACGCCTCACTTTGGTGGACAAGCATATAATTCCTCATTCTCCTAAGATATTTAAGTATATGCTTTACTCCTACTAAATTAACTGATCTTTGGTTCAATTGATATTTGCCTACCATGCCCACCCAAAATAGATATTTAGCCTAGTATTTAGCTTAGTGTAAAGACTTCCTATCGATTTGCTCTTCCTTTTATATGTCTTAGGACTATAGTCCTTTATAAAGGAACTTCAAACTTAAAAGGAAAGAATCCTTTCTTGAAGTATTACAGAGCAATCATTTCAATGCAGGGCCTCTACGTTCAATCCTAAACAGGCGTTCAAAGCCCTCTGGGTGCATGCAATACCCCCGAGCATTTTGCACCCACTCATAGAGCAATCATCAATGATGGGTCCAGCCGATGATGCCAAAAACAAGGTAGCATAATCAGTATCCTCTGTCACAAAGCCTTAAAAGGAACCTGTTGTTAGGATTAGTGCCCTTAAATCCTATTGTAATATGCCATGTATGTTATTATGAATGACATTATGTATTAAATGATGTATGACTTAATATTGTGATTAATAAAGTTGCTTTATTCTTATCTAAAATCATGGAAACATGAATATTTGGACATTATCATATAGTCCATGAGATGCATAGTATGTGATTTATGTGATTTAGTCACAGAAGATAGAGATCACAAGTTCTTTGTAAACTCAGAATTTTGGTTCGTAGTCAGTGATGAAATTGGGCATTTCATCTGCGAAGACTATAACATATTAACTAAAATGATTTGTCTTGATCATGGAAGTGGAGACTTCTAGTTGATATGTTGATATGTTTTAAGAATTAAGACATATTGAACTGGACCGCCGTGAGATTTATTATTCTCCTAACGATTGTCAAATAAATAATAAATCTCACGACTTATATTTACATGAACTCTTAATCCTGAGAGAATAATGGACTTGATCATGAAGTGTAGGTTGCTTTGATATATCAGGAGTGAGATCTAAAGTATCGGTCAAAATCTCAGTATGTTGGGCAGCCACATTTAGTGTTGATGGAACATGTATTCTCAAGATGGAATTCATAGTCTCTTAATGGAGATATAAAATATTCTCTTGAGATAAGTTTAATGGGTTCAGTTATTCAAAAAGTTAAGCCTAACCACTTTAGTAAGACTAAAGTATATATTTATGAAATTAGATTTCATAAATATATGATGAATAACTTTAAAATGATTAAACCGGGTACTCAAGGATTAAGATGTAGTAATTTATAAAGTGGCAGTCTACATTCATGACTTTGCATTACTACGAATATTTTAGGAAGGGGTTGCATGTGCAATAAAGTTTTGGGAAATAACTATTGATAAGGCCTAGAATACAATTATATTTATATAATGGTATTAAATATAATTAATGGTAACTTTAGACTTGTCAAGAGTTGACAGAAAAGCCCAAGGCCCATTGGAGATAGTGTCTTATTTGTTCCCTTTTGGTCCCACTCCAAGCCACACACTAAAGCCCAATTGGAAAAGCCCAAAAGGTAGCCCAATTAGATAATCAGTTATTAAGTAAGAAACATACAGAATTTTAAAAAGGATAGAGACTTCTTAATGAAATGAATGTATGTAAGTGTTGGACACTTTCTCATTCTCCCTAGAACAAACACATATAACTGATTAAGAGACCACACATATTGGGCATCAAGTGGAATTGGAGTGAAGGTTAAAAGTTTTCCCAAGTGCTTTTCATCTTTGGTTTTGAAATTCACCATACCAAGGTACACTCTCTTAATTCTATATTCTAAAACTTACATAGTGCATGTTATCAACTGCGAATAAAGTAGATCCGTTAATTTTCCGCTGCATATATTTTGTATGTGATACAAACATGTAATTTTCCATCACCTGTCACATAGGCGGGGTCGTCCACAATCACCTCAGGATAAGATATTTCAAGAAGTGGATCTCTGGGAACTTTAAAGGTTAGTATTACCTGGTCGAAGATACGCTCAGCCAAAAAGAACTCCTAGCACATCAAAGGCCAAAACCAGCGCCGAGTGCACAACTGACCCATAGCAAGAGTGACATTGAGCCTAGCCAACAACCCACAATCATATTGAGTGTTGCGTATCTCAGCATAGGTGACGCAATTGAGCACAGTTCTAATAGTAGTCCGCTATGTCAGAACGACTTTAGAAATATCGCAAAGGGACCAAGCATATGCCCTGGGATATATCATCATGGAAAGGCTAGTATACTGTGGTTGCATAGCTAGGATGTACTCATACGCCCACCATCTCGAAATCTGCCAATAACCTTCAAGGCTCCTGAAGCCCTAGGGCATCGCCTATCTCAAATAGGCAAAGAAAAATTCATAAGAGAGGGACCCCCAATCATAAGCCCCTATGACAGACGCCATTTTCATGGCTCCCAGCAGCCTGCAAGTTAGCACAGACTTGTTGTTGCCCAATAGGTAACTACCGTTGAAGTAGAAAAAGAACCACCTAAGATTGACGTCATCTTGCTTTGTCCTCCAAGGTATGTTCATCTGCAGCCACTGCATGAAAATCTGAGGCTCATCAGTAGGCTCAAAGTACATCTGGTCATCCTAGTAAGGGGATACGAAATGCCCAGAGCTCGCTCATCACTACGAAGCTCACAAACTCAATCGGGACCGGCTCCCCTCCAAATTTAAAACCCAAGATGGCCGTCTAGTAATGGGGAAGGACTACATACTCCCCTCAGCTCAAGTGAAAGGTGCCCATCGCAACATAAAACCGCTGCATGAGTAGATGAGTGAAACAAGCAGAGGGAAAACGAAGACCAAGCCCCTTGGCCGCGAACCCTATCAAAACCTTGTGATTAAAATCAATGCAAAGCTATCTATCAGTGCACATACTATATATATACCGAACTAACAAACGGAAGCGAAGAGAAGAGTGTACTTGACCCTTCTGCACTTATGCGGAAGGATGCCTCTCCAAATCATGCTGTGAATGGGTGTCCTCAATGCTGTCATCAATCTCTCCAGTATAGGCTTCCAATCCTGCCTAGCGAGGTGGAAACCTCAATTTATGGCTCCTGTGCCTAATAGCACCAAGGCCTTGCCCAACTATGTCATCAACCGCCAAGTCAGCATCTATTTCAAACATTACCTTGTCGCCCCTTGGGCCTCTTCCCTCCTCGGTCTGAGGGAACAATGAAGAATCGCCCCTAAACAAGTGCGGGACTGAGATGAGGCGCTAGCTGTCTCCATTAAATATCAACTCCTAGTGCGATGTGCTATTTGTATGACTCTAGGGGACGCAGTGTCATCACCACCTTAGTCAAAGTGCCTCTGAGGGGTCCACATAATCTGCATGCTAACAAAAATAGTGACATCGTCATTGCTAGACGAGTTTGCTTGGGATGGAACAATTGTGGGAGCCTTACAATGATCTCTGCTAGATCACGCCCGTCGAGACATAATCTGCAAAAGCAAATTCAAACTTAATCAGTAAGCCTAAAACATATGGCAATGCAAATAAACAGGTAAGTATGTCTAGCCCTACTACCTAACACATATCATGCACACTCATACCAAAATGTCATGTTTGTCTCAAAAGTATTCAAGTTTTCAAAATGCAGCATAGGATTTATATTCCGCAGTGATTGTTTAATCCTATCTCTTTTGCCTCAAAAGTATTCAAAGTTTTCAAAATTACTCTCTCTCTTAGGATTTATATTCGGCGGCAGCCACTTAATCCAATCTCTTTTGACTCAAAATATCAAAATGCCCCTTTCTCAGGATTTATATTTGACGACGGTAATTTAATCCTATCTCTTTTACCTCAAAAGTATTCAAGTCTTCAAAATACCTCTCTCAGGGTTTATAATCAACGACGATCATTTAATCCTATCCATCTTTTCGAGATTTATATTCGGTGGCGATCATTTAATCTCTTTTAGGGTTTGTACTTGGCAGTGGTCATTTAACTTTATCCATCGTTTCAATCTATATTTGGCGGAAATCGCTTAATCTCTTTCAGGGTTTATATTCGGCGGCGATCGTTTAATCCTATCCATCTTTTCAAGATTTATATTCGACAGTGGTCATTTCATCTCCTTCAGGATTTATATTCGACGGCGGTCGTTTAATCCTACCCATCTCTTCGAGATTTATATTTGACGGTGTTCGTTTAGTCCTGATTTTATCTCAAAATATCAAAGTTTTTCAAAGTATCTTTCTCAGGATTCAATTTGACGACGTTCGTTTAGTCCTGATTTTTACCTTAAAAAGTCAAAGTTTTTCTCTCAGGATTCAATTTGATGGCATTCGTTTAGTCTTGATTTTTATCTCAAAAAGTCAAAGTTTTTCTCTTAGGATTCAATTCGATAGCATTCGTTTAGTCCTAATTTTTATCTCAAAATGTTAAAATTTTCAAAGTATCTCTCTCAAGATTAAATTCAACGACGTTCGTTTTGTCCTGATTTTTATCTCAAAAAGTCAAAGTTTTTCGCTCAGGACTCAATTCAATGGCATTCGTTTAGTCCTGATTTTAATCTCAAAATATCAAAGTGTTTCAAAGCATCTCTCTTAGAATTCAATTCGACAGCGTTCGTTTAGTCCTGATTTTTATCTCAAAATGTCAAGTTTTTCAAAGTATATCTCTCGAGATTCAATTTGATGGCACTAGTTTAGTCCCACATTTTCAAAACTACTCTCATTCTTTAAGGCTTCCCCTTTAAATCAAAGTTGCATAATCACCATGTTTTAAATCTCCCCAAACTTCTCGTTCTATTATGCATAGTTTCTCATATCAACCTAAATTTTCTCCTAGTTTTCATAGAGTTTCATGTGTTTTCATAGCATCCAACATATGCATGTTCACCTATGCTACTTAAACATGTGAACTTATATCCTCCAGCATCATCATGGCATAAAAAAAACATATATGCAAAAAATATATATAAATAAATGCTAGCATGCTTTCCTAGTTGCATTGCTCGTAACATATTTGCAGAAAAAAAAAAATAAAAGAGAAAGAGAATGTAGACACTTACCTCAAGTGCAGAATAAAAGACTGAAGCTGTGAACTGAAGCTGAAAGCTGGATAGCAATTTGCTCCAATTCAAAGAATGAAGTCAAAATGGTCAAGATGGAGCTTTGAGGCCGATTTATAGGACACCGTACGGCCTGGGTAGCCCAACGCACCTTTAGTGGCCAACAAGTCTGCCATGCGCACCTTTTATGGCCGCCGGTCACAAATCCCAATCTAAAACCAAAGAGTCTTAGATTGGGATTTGTGATGTAATTGAGCATTTTATTGTATTGGGTTGTTCTTGTATTTTAACATTTCATTTTATATGAAAGTTTTGTCACGAATTGCCAAAGGGGGAGAATGTTAGGTTCTAAAAGCTTAGAACAATTGGCAAATCGTGAGCACACAAGAACATGTAAGCTGCAGAAAGAAGATTTCAGAATCTGCCTGATTCGACCGATCGAAAAATAGGCTCGATCGATCGAGAATCGTATCTGCAGAATTTTAAGTTGGCCCAAACAGCAGTTCTAGCCCATTAAGGATTAGGGTTTCAAATCTACTTCTCCCACTATATAAAGGAAACCCTAAGCACGTTTTTTATAAGGCTTTTTAGAGAGAGAAGAGTGTTCCTCTTTTGTATTTAGGGTTTTGTTCCTAAAACCTCTCTTATTACTTCTACCGGTGTTGTTCCTTGAAGAATCTCAAGATCCGGTATTGCTGAAGTTGCTGCCTTCTCTAATCATCAAAGGTGCTGATGATCTAAACCTTCAAGGGTGGTCTTGGAGTCACAAACAGGAGAGTTTGTGTTTCTAAACTTTTGAGTGGGATCTCAAAGTCACAAACGGTGGTGTTTGTGTTTTGCAAAGAACAAAGAAAGAAGGAGTCCGTGGATCTCGGAGCTATCATGTGGTCGTGGTAGTAAGTTTCCTACACTTGGGTAGCAATAAGATGTTAGTGGTCTAAGTCTTGTTGTGTAAACTTCGATTCTTTCATAGTGGATTCCGTTTACCTTGAGGATAGCTAGGTCAAATCCTCCCCAGGTTTTTTACCAGTTTGGTTTTCCTGGGTCATCAGATCTTTGTGTTATTTAATTTCCGCTGCTTTACTGTTTTTGCTTATTTGTGTTAACCTAGATTTAATTAATAAACCTAAGTATTCACTTGGTTAATTTATTAGGTTAAACAATCTAGTTTACAGGGGTCTAAACGAACTGACAGATGTTCTTGGCTGTGCCTTGCTTAGATCTATGTGTTTCATGTATTTATTTCCATGATATATGGTTAGATCCTTGCCTTCACATGCTTGTATGCTTGGATTCATGTTCTTCCACGTATGTGTGCTAACCTTTCACATGTTCATACGCGTGTTGCCATCCCTTTGCCTAGATCTATGTTTTCACATGCTTGTGTGCTTAAACCTATGTTCCATGTGCTTTATGCCATCTTTCATGTACTTGTGCGCTCCATTCCATGTTTGTGTGCCTAGAACTAGGCTATGTTTGTCCTGTCATATGCTATTATAGCCCTCTTGTCGCTTTATCTTCTTTCTTGTATTTGGCCTAGTGGTTAGGACCCGATCTAGACCCCGTGGACTTTGTCATCATCCATACACAAAGGCCCATATAAAAGGGTTTGGCTCACCCATTTTGCATGTCTATGCTTGCTTGCTTCTATGCTTTACGCTTGTATTAGCCTCTCTTGTTCTAGGCTTTTTTATGCTTGACGCCCTCCGCGGTTATGTGATTGTGTGGTTACGTCTGACGCCCATGAGGCCTTGTTTGGACGTAAACACTTGGGATGCCTCGTCGTGATATCGGTTTCTTTGTGCATACATTTTCCCTTTTCCGCTTCATGCAATGATATGCTTACCATGCATGTCTGTGCCACTCATTAGCTTTATCCACATCTTTACACATTTGCTTACATGTCCATGCATGAGTCTTTCTTGCTAGTGTATCGCCTTTGCTTCAACACAACGAAGTTGCGGACATTCAATCCAAACCTACATTTGTCCCTCGCGGACACCACCTTTTGTTTACTTTCTTGTTTGTTTGCCCTTTTTGCTTGTTTGCTTGTTATCTTGCTTGTTTGCCTTCTCGTTTTTTTGCTTGCATCTTTGTTTCTATGCTTGCCCTGTCTATCATACTTATCTACTTTATGCCTCTTTCATACACTCTTTGCTCCTTTTCCTTCCGTTGCTTGTCTGCTAGCTTCTTGTCTTTGCCTTTGTATGTACACACATGGAGAGAGGACACTTGGAGCTAGGGCACAAGCAAAAAGGAGCGCGAGTGCGCGCACGTAGACGTGACCCAAGCAGCTGCAATCAATAGGTTTAGGAGTTTAGTTTCTCCCTTTCGGTTATGTACTCTATTCAAACCCTCTTCTTTCTTCCCCCATTTCTCTCTTAGGTGGTTTGTATTAGGTATATCATGTCGTGTACCATTCGTCCTTTTTTGTAGAGCATGGCGACCCCTGTTTATTTTCTTGCACTTATATTTTAGGTCATGCTCTAGGGATGTAGGAATTTACTTTACTGCTCTATGTGCTTGCATTGTGCATGATGTATGTATATATATACCTACTTGCCCCCCTCCAGTGTGATTATCACAGTCCGTGTCACTTAAGGCAGGCGATGCCTAATTTTCACCGTGAAAGTAATCTAGCACTTTACTCGAACGCCTTAGGAAAGCATAGATTGGGACCACACCCATTCAAAATCCAAAATCTCAAAAACCCCATGCATGCAAAGCCTCGAAAGCCAATGCCAAAATCATGTTTTTACTGCTAATTTCCAAAAATTAAGGTTTTATCAAAACAAAGGACTGTCCTTGGACAGGGGTTGTGGGGTGCCTAACACCTTCCCCAGACATAACCAAACTTCCAAACCAAAGAATCAAGATGTTTTTCCATCCTCATTAGATTAGGAAAAATGCCATTTTTCTTAACCTAGGATAAAATCTAGAAACAGGTGACCAATTACACCTTAGAAAAACCCAATGATTGGTGGCGACTCCACTTACGTTTAGTAATCCCTTAAAATTTGGCGCATATTCCTGCTCTAAAACCAAAGGTAAACCTACATTCCTCCACCAAGAGAAAGAACACCCGAAGCTCCACGTGAACACACACCACCATATACCAAAAGGGGCCCTCCAATAGGGCCCCATGCGCTCAGGAGTTGTCGCCATGGCAGTTGGTCGAATAAGGGCTTGCAACAACAGCGGCGGTTTTTCCGCTTCCGCCCCAATCGAGGTCGGGCATCGACACTACCTCCCAAGCCACTCCTATGTCAGGTCAAAACATCCACATGATTCTGACCATCAGATTTTAAAAATAGGAAGTTTCAACCAACTTCGGAACAAAGATTTCCTCAGTTTTTACACTAACAGTGGTACATAGGTGATTCAATAGCAAACCGGTCTGTTTGGGGATTTTTCGCACAAACCTAGACTGCACAAAACCTACACTGGGTAGTTTATTTTTGCAAGCCTCATCTGTCATTTCAAAATATCTTGAACGTCATTAACAAAACCCAGTTCAGGGGTCGGTTCAACCCCCGTCGTCAAGACATGTAATAGGACAATGCCAAGGCCACTCCCAATCACTAATAGCAATCCATCCAGCGTGGTATAAAGATCGCAACGACTAGTTCCTCTATGGAATACTTTTCAAAGCACTGTCCAGTTTAGTCGATAGTCGGGTCAGTCAATGCATTCCACCACATGGCGAGTCTGAGAAAATCCTGCTTGGGAAAGTCCATGTTCATAATCAGGGTCGTCAAGAAACCTGTATCATACAGTGCGAGTCTAATCCCGCTTCAAGTCAGTTGATCAGTTTAGAACCACGTAAAATCCACACTAAGGCAGTTTATTTTGTGAAGTTCTGTCCGTTTCTACAAATCAATATGCTCAAAATTGAAATTTTGGGTACAATGACGGGTCCATCTCGACGAGAACATTTTCTCTCATGTTAAGAACCATATAAAACCTACACTAGGGCGGTTTTATTTTACGCAATCTCTCCCTTTCCATATCCCTCAACGAGTCAATCAATGTCATATTTTATTGGTAAACTCGTAAAAATACGGTACATTGCGAATGAAACAATGCGTGAATAACAACACTACTGGCATACATACATCTAAGCCTATCAAGAGGTGATATCCAAAAACATACATTTGAGCCTACCAAGAGGCAATGGCATACATACATCTAAGCCTACCAAGAGGTGGTTTCAAGAAACATAAATCTAAACCTACCAAGAGGCAATGGCATACATACATCTGAGCCTACCAATAGGCGATATCCATACATACATCTAAGCCAACCAAGAGGCAACATCAAAATACAGTCATCCAAATACAGTCCAGGCCTACAATGGGGCAATCATACATACATGTCCAGAAGCCTACCAAGAGGCAATATCAAAATACAGTCTAAGCCCACGATGGGGTAAGCATACATACATGTCTAAAAGCCTACCAAGAGGCAATATCAAGATATAATCTAAGCCCACTATGGGGCAATATAATATATACTTCCATAGGGCAATGTCTAAAAGAGTACAAGGAAATGAATACATGCTCACGTAGAGGCTACATAATCATGAATATACAACAACAATGGCCAATCTAAGGAGAGTCATCATCATCTCTAACAGATTCATCAGCAAAGCGCCCAATGCTGCCATCATCACCATCACCTACAACTGGACCAGAAGAAGGGTAGGCTCACCCAACCGAAGAACCTAGGACCCATCCTAGAGTCGAAGATGAAGCCTGCCCTGGAGCAAGTCCTCGTGCCCAGTTTGAAACGGGGGCAAATCCCCATCCGCCAGCAAGACCTGGAGGAACGGGCATGTACTCAGTCTCGTTGTAACACCCGTCTCATTTAAATTTAATTTAATTGCTTATAGAGAGTGGATTTGATAAATTTCTTAATTTATTTTTGGAGGAAAATAATTATTTTATATTGTGATTTTTGCTATGATAATAATATTAATATTAATGGGTTTAGTGGGAATATGTGTGGGTCTTAGAAGTTTTTTTTAGTGTAGTGGGCTTCTGAATTTTCAGCCCAACTGAAATTAGCCTTATCCTGAAATAGGCTTCTGAATTTTCAGCCCAAGTGCAACAGCTTGTATATGAAATAAAATTAGGGTTTCCTATGTGATAGGTAGAGAAAGAGACCCTAGAAACTAGAAGCGGCTGTGAAGGAAATTCTGCCTAACTGTCAAGACGACTTCAAGGTAATTTTCAGCAACTGATATTCGATTTTGTGGTATTGAGTTTGCTGAAATTGTGATTTGCTGGAATTGTAGTGATGCTGAATGTGTTCTGCAATAATATATATATGAAATCATGGATCATAGAATCAAGTTTATGGGTTGGCCGAATATATATATATATATATATATAATATATATATATATATATATTACATAATAGTTCATTTGATGATCTAATTGATAGCCGAATGGTGTTGTTCTGGACTTTCATTTTTTTTTTGTTGGCCGAATGTAATATATATATATATAATAGATTGCTCCATCACATACTAGTTAACGAGGTTGATTCTTAATTGTTGGCCGAATGTAATATACATATATAGTAGATTTGCTAATCCATCAGATGAGTTCACGTGATGGCCGAAACGGATGAATAGTACTTTTGATTCATAAACAAGTATATATATATATATATATAGCCCTAATAGATCAATTATATATATATATATATATATATTTGTAGATTGTTGAATTGATGTGTCCAAGTACATGTCATGATTTTACCATGACATTTAGCTTTGTGATTATTGCTGCACACTTGTCGATGTTTTGATTTTGGACTATGCAACCTAGAATCTTCTTATCTTTTCACATATTTGGGTCCGTATGCTGGGAATTAGAATATGGATTCGTGCCATTAGGTTTTCTTTTATGTAAGTATATATATATATTACATTAATAGTTCTTCCTTTTGTTTCAATTGTTGGCCGAAAATATATATAGAATATATTAGATTGCAAACCCATCAGGTAGTTCAAGTTTTGGCCGAATATGTATATATATTATGTCCTTGATTCCAATTTTATATAATAGATGTTTGGGTGATTTATCAGATGATGGTACGTATTTGGAACATGTATATTTTAGATCTTTGAGTGGTCTTCTTCAGGTGGTTGTGTGTTCTTTTATTGTTAAATATATGGGTATTTTAGATGTTAGTTTAGGGCATTGATTTTTCAAGAGGACTGTGTGGTTATTAGAGAACCTGCACTTATTGAATTATTTAATTATTATTTAGGTTCTAGTTGACGTTGTTTCGAGCAATTGAAGTAAAGCTTGGTTTAGCCACTAGAGGTAAGTAGACTTCAACACATGACGTCTCTCAAGACGTATATATTTATATATATATATATATATATATAATTGTGGTAGAAATATATTTATATATATATACATACACATAATTGCAAAAGTGAAGTTTCAAAGACTTATACCATTGTTAGTGCTTTATACATACTCAAACTCTATTATTTATTGTATATTATTGTGAAACTATATATGTCAAGAGTGTTTCAAATGGTCAACTAGACAGTCTGCAACCTTTGCCAACACAGGGTTAAGTGTTGGTCTTCGGCCGAAGTAGTGTTAGTGTGGTGTGGTGCAGTGTTACTGTTGCTCTTCGGAGCTAGTGTTGCCTCTTTGAGGTTAGTGTTATTGTTCCCATGGGAAATCACCCACCGAGTGTTTAGCAGCTTTTGTCTATGTTTGACTAATATTTTTCATATTGAATTACTGTTTATTTGCTACTGTTCTTTTAGGTGAAAAAGTGTTTATTTTCAAAATAAAGTGTTTCTACCTATTTGGTGCATATTGGCATATTAATGTGGTTATTATTGTATTAATGTTTACAGCGTTATAGTGATATATTTTATTTTAACAGCTTTATGGAATAAATTATATTACAGTTTAAACTAATTGTAATTGTATTGTGAGGACTATATTTTGTCAAAAATATTATCGTTTTGTTTTGGAAGACATCCTCATGTTTGTAGTCTCTTATTGAGCCTTTAGCTCACCCCTTTTTCCATCCTTTCAGATTAGAGGCTTGGAGTGTATTTTGGTGGTAGATCAGTGAAGCCTTAGATTGATGACTGCGTTTGGAGCTTGGATAGTTGCTGAGTTGTTTTAGTAAAACTGTTTCAGGACAATGAGATTATTTTTTTTGGAACTATTTTGAGATGTTATTTGGGGATTTTACATACAAGAATATTATTGTTGTTTTGTTTTTATGGATATTTAAGGAAATCCGTTGATGAAATAAGAAGTTTATTTGAGGATTTAATTACGCTCTGTTCCATTATATTAGTGTTGATTATTTCTACGACAGGTTATGCATCTAAATCCTTCTTAAGGGTTTGGGGTGTTACACTTTATGTGTTTACCCAATTGATTCTCAAATTCAGCCCTAAACACTTTGAATTTTTCAAAAGCTTTGGACTTCCGTTTCATTAGGTACACCTAACCAAATCTAGAGTAATCATCAGTGAAAGCAATGAAACTCATAGCCACCTCTTGCTTGGATTGAAATAGGACCACATACATCGGAATGAACTAATTCAAGCAATTCTTAGGCTCTTCTACCTTTTGTATTAAAAGGTAGTTTAGTCATTTTGCCTTCCAAACAAGATTCAAAAACTGGAAATTCATCAATGTCCAATGGCTCTAAGAGCCCATCTTTGATAAGTCCTTGAATCCTGCTTGAATTAACATAACCCAAACATAAATGCCAAAGATATACATCACTAGTAGAAGAAAACTTCCTCTTTAATGATTTCACATGTGAATTATTATTTAATTCAGAGTTATATAAGTCATGCTTATCAGAAGTTAAAATATAAAGACCATCAACAATATTGCCAGAACAAATAAGTATTTTACCCTTCTTTATTACAACATTGTCTTTAAGGATAACACAATATCCATGTTCACCTAAATAAGTTGCAGAAATTAAATTCCTACAAACATTAGATACATATTGATAGTCTTCCAATATTAAAACCCTAGAATCAAAGCATAAATTAAACACTCCAACAACTACAACTAGAATCCTGCTCCTATCAGTCAAAGTAAGAAACAATTCCCCTTCATTCAGTTTTCTGGTTTCCTAGAACCCCTACAAAGAATTGCAGATATGATTAGTACAACCTGAATCCACACACCAGGAATCCGTGGGATTTTGTACTAAACTTATTTCAAGGAGGAATGAACTTTTCATACCCTTATTATTGGCAACTCTGAATTTTGGACAATTCCTCTTCCAATGTCCTTTCTCACCACAATGGAAACACTTTCCTTTGATTTTCTTTCCTTTGTTGGCAACTCTTAAGGCAATTTGTTTACCATCTTACTTGGTGAAGTCCTTCTTCTTCTTCTTCTTCTTCTTACCTTTACCTTTCGACTTAGGTTGAGAAGTAGAAGCTTTAGCCATATTGGCATCAACACTAGATGTACCAAGAATGTCTTCCGCTACTACCAATTCATTCATTAATTCAAACAATGAATAAATCTTTTTGTTCATATTATTAATTTAGTCTGAATTCCTTGAAAGATTCTAGTAGTGACTGGAGTATCGTATCCACTTGGGATTCTCCATCAATATCGGCACTTAAAACTTCCAGTGTATTCAGATTAGAGATCATCTTAAGACAATGCTCCCTCACTGAAGTGCCCTCAGTCATTTTGGTATAATAAATTTGCCTCATAGTTTCTTGCCTTACAGAACGGCTTTGCTCACCAAACATCTCCTTCAGACTTAACATTATGTCCGAAACCAGTTCTACATCCTGCATTTGATGCTGTAGAACATTTGAGATAGATATTAGAATATTGCACTTGGCCATCTCATTAGATTTTTGCCAACGATCATATTGTTCTTTTTCCTCAGGAGGAGCACCTAATGAAGGAAAACCAGGACATGGTTGAGTAAGCACATATTTGTGCTCTTCAGCAGTAAAAACAATGTCCAAATTTCTTTTCTAGTTAACATAATTAGATGCAGTCAGTTTGTTTTGATTAAGAATAGTAACAAGTAGGCTAAATGATGCCATGATCAAATCTGAAAACAATAAACATGAATATAATAAGTAAATTGGACATTATCAATTTAGCATATAAACATATAGTATGGAACCTTAATAAAACCATAATATAATATATGCAACGACAACCCAATCCCATATTCAATATCCCTCAGCATAGAGTGAACATTAAATAATATGATTGATTGAGAACTATTCTCATTATTAGTGCTATCATGATAACTCTTATCAAATACTAATAATATGTCATTATACATTTGGCCTCTAAATAATAAAAGTAAGAACTCAACATAGAAGATACTATAATATTTAGTCTAGTGTATGCCATTGTCTAGAATCATGTGTAGCCACATTTCATCTACTATAAATAGGTTTATCTTGTAGTACCATGATTCAAAACACCCTCCACATGGAATGCAAAGCTCAAAGCTAAGAGAAGGTGTTTGATCAAGCCACTATAAACCAGGGAATTCAATCTTGTAGGACCATGAAATAAATACTCTCCCAATGGTATGCTAAGCTCGAAGCAAAGACAAAGTATATATATCATACTACAATGATATATGCTGGAGCAAGCCTGTCTCAGCAATATGCTGGCTTCTCTCCCTCTCCATGGCAACGGTCTGACTCTCCCACTCTCTCTGCCATCGCTCCCTCTCCTGAGCTAATGCTCTAGCAATCTCCTCTTGCATATACCCCTTCCTGGTGACAACAGCACTCTCAAGATCTCGCACCTGAGCCTGTAGGGTCTGATCCCAAATAGGCCTTTAAAGCCCTCCGAGCACTTGCAATGCCCCCAAGCACTCTACCCCTGCTCATAAGGTAGTCATCAATGATAGGTCCAGCCGATGACTCTAAAAACCAGGCATTATAATCAGTAAACTCTGTAAGAAAGCCCTCAAAAGAACCTGTCGCATTGGTAGGGTCATTCGCGGTCTCCTCAGAACAAGATATCCCAAAAGGTGGATCTCTGGGCACTCTAAAGGTTAGCATGACCTGATGGAAAGTCCTCTTAGCCAAAAAGAACACCCAGCTTGATATAGCCCAAAACCAGCGCTGAGCGTGACTGAGCCATAGCAAGAGTCACATCGGGTTTAGTCAAAAACCTTCCATCATATAGAGTGTTGCGTATCTCACCCTAGGTCACGCAACAAAGCGCGGCGCTGATAGTAGTCCACTATGTCAAGATGACTCTAAAAATATTGCAGAGGGACCAAGCATATGCCCTGGGATATATCATCATGGAAAGGCTAACATGCTGAGGTCATATGGTCGAGATATACTCATACGCCCACCAAGTCAAAATCTACCAACAACCATCAAGGCTCCTAATGCCCTGGCGTGACGCCTGTCTAAAATAGGCGATGAAGAATCCATAGGAAAGGGACCCCCAATCATAAGCCCCTATAACGAACACCACTCTCATGGCTACCAAAAGCCTTTAAATTAGCACTAACCTGTTGTTGTCTACCAAGCAACTGCCGATGAAGTAAAAGAAGAACCACTTGAAAGCGACGTCGTCCGACTCCGCCTCTTAAGGTGTGTTCATCTCCAGCCACCGCATATGAATCTAAGGCTCTTCAGTATGCCCAAAGTACCCTCTAGTCATCCTAGTAAGAGGGTAAGGGATTCCCAAAAGCTTGCTCACCATTGCGAAGCTGACAAACTCAGTCAAGACCGACTCCCCTCTAAATCTAAGGCCTAAGATGGCCATGCAGTCAAGGGGAAGGACTGCATACACCCTACAGCTCAGATGAAAACTGCCCGTCTTAGCATGAATATGCTGCACTAAAGCCTTAGCCAATCTATGCCTCATGGAACAAGGCAGAATACTAAGGAAGGACTCAAACCCCTGCTTCATCAAGAAGGCGTGATAGTGCGCATTAGTAGCCGCGAACAATTTCTACACCATGCTATTGTTGATTAGTCATGAATTTAATTAAGCTACTAGTCGCAAACCCACATGTTGCGCGTGATAATTATTTTTATGGTGGTTTTAATAATTTTTTTTTTTTGTTACAATTTAAACTAATCTAATAATGAGTAATGTATTTCGTAATTATATTTTTATTTATTATAGGAACAGTCATAAATGTAATATAGGAACAATCCAAAACACCAAAAAAATGTAAACTAAAAAAAATTAATAAAACTTAACAATGATTAATTGAACCAATATTAGGATAAAATTTTGTTTTTGATAATCTATTAAGGTTATTTTCTTTATAGAAATTATAATTTCGACCACCCAAAACATATTATCAAATAAACAATTATTAACAAAATCTAAAAACTAAATTTTTATACATGCATTGTTATAAAATAATAATAATTAAAATAAAATTGCAAAAGTAAAAAACTTGTCACCTATCCGATTTTTTTCATTTGGCTAACCTTTGCTTTTCTTTAAATGAATGGTATTGTAGAGTACTTCTAATACAACTATTAAGAGTATTTTGTCCACCATAAAGGATTAGAAAATAAAATAAACAAAAATTAGTAAAGTCTCATAGTTTAACATCTAAATTGAGCACTATAAAAAATCATGCTATGTAACAGAATAAATACCAAATTATCCAAATCATGCTATGTAATAGAATAATATTATATTTTTATATGCTATATTTAATTATTCAGAAGGCAATAGGATAACATTTAACAATCAAAGAGAATAAAAAATAAAAATAAAAACAACAACAATTTAAAAAACAAAACTAAATCGCATTAACTCAAAATAAAGTTTAAAGAATATAAAAAATGATCAACCTAAAGTAGAGATGCAAGAAAAATAAAAAAATTCACCAAAAAATTTAGAGAGAGAGAGGTGGAAGGGGGGTGGAGAGAGGGAACCATTTTTTCTGTGAGGGAAAACTATGCATAGAATAGAAGAGATAGTAACAAATTTATAGTAAGAGGATTTGAATAAAAAAGACAAAAATAAAGGAAGATGAAGGGAAAAAAGAAGAATGATATTAATGTAGAGGGTAGTGGGGAGATGAAAAGGTAAAGGAGGGAGGAAGATTGAAGAAGTAGTGGGGAGATGAAACGGTAAGGGAGAGAGAAAAGTTGGAGAAGTGTAAATATTAAAAATAAAAATGTTAAAAACAATTATAGGAAAATTGGAAAGGAAAAAAAAAACCCCTAAAGCTTGAAAGGCTTCAACTTTTTTTTTTTTTTTCTTCCTTTAAGTTGAAAAGGCTCACACAAAACCCTAAAGCTGAACTGAAAAGGCTTTGGGTTGGGCTCAATAGTGGAACTAAATAAATAAGAGGTGGGCTGAATTAATTATACAGATTTATTATAGGATGATAGTGGAAGTAAATAAATAAGTAGTGGGCTGGATTTATTATAGGGTGATAGTGGAAGTAAATAAATAAGTAGTGGACTGCATTTATAGGGCAGAAAAATATTGTAAAAACCATTTTAAAATTGTAGGACAAATTATATTTAAAAAATAAAAATGATGTGGCAGCTGATGTGGCGCAACGTGAGAGCAGCAGCATTAAACACTACGCTTCAGCTTTTAGTAATATATAGATTTGTATCTTAGTGAGCATATATTTTCATGTTCAATGGTTCCATTAGACACTTTATACTTTGGATGATATTTTTGACACTTTATACTTTGGATGATATATTTTTGCATATGAAAGAAAGTGTTACTTTACAATTCTACCAAATTACTCTTTGTTCTTAGTCTGCGAAAGTTTGTGTCTTCCTCACTCATTTTAAAGGCTTTAATCATTTAATATAATGCTGTGAAACAAATGTCTTTGTTCTTTAAATTTAATGTAGTTGTGAATTTAATGTCATTGATATCATTTTCATTGTCCTCACATATTTACGGTTCTGTTTTTAGGTTTAATTTCAAAGAAAGTAAAAACTAATTGTATTTTTTACCAATTTTTTAGTTGAACCTTTATTTTGAACTAAATTATTTATTTTCCTTCATTTTTAACTCAATTTTATTTAACTATCTCATGCATCGCATGGGTTAGCGACTAGTAAGTTTTAATTATTATGATAATCACATTATTCCTTAAAAGATGAGAAATTTGAAACTTATAAAGTTTAGTTGTATATTAGGCAAATATAACACAGTACAAGAAAAGTTAGAAGGATATGGTTCACCTTAAAAAAATATTAATTAAACACACAAAAAATAATAGAATTATATATTTGTAGAGATAAAAAGATAAAACTACTTGTATAAATCTTTTTTTTTTTTTAATTGACAATACTTGAAGTGTTACTTTTTAAATATTGCACTTCATTACATTATATTTATATATATTCCCACACATCGCATTGATCTACTACTAGTTTAACATAATAACTAAGTACTCTTTCATAGTTTCATGTAGGAACATAAATGTTCATAGTATTTGAATCACCTCAATTATCTATGATATCATAGCAGACAACACATTTGGCATCATAACATATTTAAACAGCCCAAAAATGGGTCCTCATGACTACTAAACCTGTAAAGATGAATTCATAAATTAAACATGGCTCGCCCTGAACTTTTCACCCAAGAATCAAGAAGTTGATTAATAAACAAAGTTGCACAGGAATGGATTTTTAAGAAACTAAAATTTAGGATTTCAAATATAGTAAACTGCTGAGGTGTGTGCTAGTTTTTAAGAAAAAAATATATATCAAACGTGCATGATATATATTTAAATAGAGTTTGTTAATTTTTAAGAAAAAAGTTTCTCTAGTAGTTTTTTTTTTTAATTTTGTTGAATTATAATTTTAACCCTATTTTTTATTTTTTAAGAATGATGATTATCTAATTAGCTTAGGGGTATTTTTGACATTTTCTTAAGATATAACTAACTTTCTGAATCCTCTTAATATATAAAGATAACGCATAAGCAAAAAAGAAAACATGCGATTCTCCTTTTATCATCTCATCTACACCAAGTGAATCTTACTATATCTAAGCTCTCTTGAGGTCTCTGTTTTTATTTATACTAGTGTTTAACCCATGCAATGCGCGGGATCATTTTACGAATTAAAATACTTTGCATTTAACATAAACTTAGTTCTTCCACTTCCACTCCATACATTCAAACTTAAATAATGTAGTATAGTTAAACATATAGTATCCAATATTCCCAAAAAATGTTAAAACATTAATATCTTCAAATACAATTTTCCATTAACATAACATTTATCCTTGGAGTGGGCAAGAGGTTGAGTTTGACATGGGGTTCAGAAGGAAAAGGGTCTAAGTCTTCTGGGTTTTGAGTCCATGTAGGTCATGGTGAAGAATGCAAGTGATGCAGATTGTGGCTTGTGAAATGTACCAATTTTGTTTAAACCAACAGCTTGTTGTAGTAGTTTAAGAAGGTCAACTGCCATATCCAAAGAAGTGTCATCCTTTACTGCGTCCTTTCCAAGCTGAAACTCTGTTACTTTCTTTTCATTTTTTGTAAGGATGACTGTCTTGTTTGTGCAGATTGTTGTGACTTGGCCCATTGTCTCAAAAGCAGATAGTTTTAGACTTAATATGTGATGTTTGGATTTGATTTTTCCCGCCCCCATACCATGATAAATCTAAACGATTTATTCATTTATGAACAATGAATATGAACAAAAGTTCTTAAGGATGAAATCTAGAAGATATTACATAACATGTACATAGTTTTTTTCATAGCTATGTGATGGTGTGCTTACTTATTGCAGATAGTATTGCACCACAATTTTCAGATGAATAAGTAGCAGTCCTCCAAGAACTTCTCAGGCATTTTCTACCCAAACATCAACCCAATTGTATGTAATTGATGGTCTTTACATTAGAAATATTGTTCTAGTGGTAATGGTAACTACATTATAGTTAAATAATGGAGAAACCATATAATTTATTACTGCCCGCATTTTAGTTAACTACATTCTTTTATAAAATTTTTGCCAAATTATCTTTAACCCTCAATAGTTAAAAACAAATTATTCACCTGGAAAAAAAAAACCACTTAATTTGTTTCCATGTGTGTCAATTAGAAATTGATACATCATACAACCAACATTAGTATGAGCAATAATAAAGAAACCCAATGAATGCAAGCTATGTAGCTGCAAAAGCTTTCAACCAACTTTTCCCACATTTAATTGTTTCTAATCCCAAACAAAATACATAACAAACAAAAATAAATTATAAAGTCATCAAGTTAGAAATATAATTAATCAATTTTCTTTCAAGAATTTTATCAAACATGATGGATTTAGAATAAAATATATACTTACTCCTAGGATCTTTGTAATGAGAATCCACTTAGGAATGGCAACGGGTCGGGTTCGGGCCGGGTTTCTTAATGCCCGAACCCGACCCGCGAGTCTACCCAAAAAACCCAAACCTACCCCGTTTAATAAACGGGTTTTTTTCTGTGCCCAAAACCCACCTGTCAGGCCCCACATGCCCCGTCCAGCCCATGCCACTTCAGGGCCCAATCTGTGGCCCAATAAAATAAAATAAAAATTTGCCTGAAGCCTACACCTCCATAAACCTAGATCAAAAATCCCAAAAAAAGACCCCACATGTTCATAAATCTATATCAGAAACCAAAAAAAAAAAAACACCCCAATACGCCAAGATCATGTTCATTAACCTATCAGAAACCCAAAAACAAAAACTCCAGATCATATTCTTCAATCGGAATAGTGTAGCAACTAAAAACCCAAAAATAAACACAAAAATTTCAGATTTTTTATTTTCCCTTTCAAAATCACAAACACAAACACAAACACAAATCCTAACACAGAAATCACAAACCCATACGAGATTCTTAAAAAAAAAGAAGAAAAAGAAAAAGGAACCCAAACTCCCTAATGATCCCAAAGGTCCGTAATGAACCCAAACAGAACCAACCAAACTGGTGGTGAACGATAACACTGGCAGAGCTTGGGACGGCGACGAGAGCTTGGGATGGCGGCGAGAGTTGGATCGGCGGTGAGAGGTTGGGTAGTTGGCCGAAGGTGAGATTGAGAGTGAGTGAGTGAGATTTTGATTTATGAGTGAGATGAGAGAGTGAGATTGTGTGAGTGTGAGTGAGAGTGGTAGAGATGAGAGGCGGGTTGCACTACCAGTGAGCTGAAATGAAATGAAGAATAGAAATTTTAGGGTTTATAACCATATATATATATATATATATGAGGGTATTTTATACTTTTAGTAATTTTATATATATATAACCGGGTCGGGTCTGGGTTAGGGCCTGGTTTTTGTGAAAACCTGGACCCGACCCTATTCCTTATCAGACTGGGTAAAATCTGGCCCATTAGGGTCGGGCCGGACCGGACCGGGTATCTGCGGGTCGAGCAGAAATTGTCATCCCTAAATCCCCTATAGAAGTTTCGCCTCCATTGGAGTTTTGATTGTGACCCAATCCATATAGATACATGGGTTTGCGCTATAATGGCACATGACATGGAAGAGCTCGATCTATTAGCTAGGCTTCTCCCTCACGGATTTCTCTACATGCCCAATGAAAGCAGATTATTTAATCAAATCAGTCTTAGGCTATCCAAACAGTATCAAATTTGACAGTTTTTCTTAATCATATCAGCATGTAACATATTTAAAATTAAACCACTCACCTAAAGACCAACTAATAAATATACATTATTCCATTTCAATATTCAGACAGTTGCTCCAAACCATAACCATCAATAAATATAAGACACACAAAGTAAGATTACTGTGTCTATGGCAAAAAATAAAAGACAAAATCATAAAATAGAGAAAATGAAAAAAACAAAAAAAGGATCCAACCATGGATGGAGTTTCCATTAAGAAGTTTGATCAATATTAACTGCATTTCAAGAAGTTAAGGTAAACCTTTTGTAAATCTCCAAGTTCTTTCAAGATATTTTGACATCATAATGCTTCAACAAAAAATTGGTTAAGATTTTCATGACCTACAAATTCACCTTTTACGGTACAACTTAAGAGGTTCAAACTTAACTAAGTATATCTTTACGTCCAAAAAAGAGATTAAATGATTTGAAGAAAGGAACAAAAACCAATTTGATGAAGCAACCCAACTCAAGTTCCAACTTCCAACCCAACCAAATCTTAATCAAAATTAAAATGAAATCAAATCTTAAAAAAAAAGTAAAAGAGAGGGAGAGAGGGAGAGCTGGAACTTAATGACTTGCATCAATTAAAGCACTTAACTCTAAAGAGAAGCAAATAGTTTGTTTGGGGCTTTAATCTGTAGAAAGAAATAAAATTCCAGTTAATTATTACAGCTGTAACAAATATTAAAAAACTGCCTAAGGTTAATGACTTTCATCAAGCAAAGTAAACATATACATATGTGGCTGTATACGGAGAGTAGCAACATTATGAAAAAAGCAATTTGCAAATGAAACTAATACATATTGTGTTAGGATTAGTGCCTTTAAAACCTATTGTAAGATGTCATGTATGATATTAAGTATGACATTATGTATGACTTGATGTTGTAATTAATAAAGTTGTTTTATTATTATCTAAAATAATGATAACATGAATATTCGAACATTATTATATAGTCCATGAGATGCATAGTATGTGATTTATGTGAAAAGTCATAGAAGATATAAATCACAAATTCTTTGTAAACTCAGAATTTTAGTTCTTAGTTGATGATGAAATTGGGCATTTCATCTGCGAAGACTATAACATATCAATTAAGATGATTTGTCTTGATCATGAAAGTGGACACTTCTAGTTGATATGTTGATATGTCTTAAGAGTTAAGACATATTGAATTGGACCGCTATGAGATTTATTATTCTCCTAACGACTGTCAAATGAATAATAAATCTCACGACTGCTATTTAACATGAACTCTTAATCCTCAGAGAATAATGGACCTGATCATGAAGTATAGGTTGCTTTGATATATCAAGAGTGAGATCTAAAGTAACGATCAAAACCTCAGTATGTTGGGCAGCCACATTTAGTGTTGATGGAACATATATTCTCAAGATGGAATTCATAGTCTCTTAATAGAGATACAAAATATTCCCTTGAGATAAGTTTAATGAGTTTGTTATTCAGAATGTTAGGCCAAACTACTTTAGTAATTAGTTACTAAAGTATATATTTATAAAATTTGATTTCATAAATGTTAGGATATATGCCCTTAAATCCTATTGTATGATGCTATGTATGACTTAATGTTATGATTAATAAAGTTATTTTATTATTATCTAAAATAATGGTAACATGAATATGTAGACATTATCATATAGTCCATGAGATGCATAGTATGTGATTTATGTGATTTAATCACGGAAGATATAGATCACAAATTCTTTGTAAACTCAGAATTATAGTTTGTAGTTGGTAATGAAATTGGACATTTCATTTGCGAAGACTATAACATATCAACTAAGATGATTTGTCTTGATCATAAAAGTGGAGACTTCTAGTTGATATGTTTTAAGAGTTAAGACATATTGAACTGGACCGCTGTGAGATTTATTATTCTTCTAACGACTGTCAAATGAATAATAAATCTCACGACTTCTATTTGCATGAACTCTTAATCCTGAGAGAATAATGGACCTGATCATGAGATGTAGGTTGCTTTGATATATCAGGAGTGAGATCTAAAGTCACGATCAAAACCTCAGTATGTTGGGCAGCCACATTTAATGTTGATGGAACATATATTCTCAAGATGGAATTCATAATCTCTTAACGGAGATATAAAATATTCCCTTGAGATAAGTTTAATGAGTTTGGTTATTCAGAGTGTTAGGCCTAACCACTTTAGTAAGAATATACTAAAGTATATATTTATGAAATTGGATTTCATAAATATATGATGAATAACTTAAAATGATTAAACCGGGTACTCAAGGATTAAGATGTAGTAATTAACAAAGTGGCAGTCTACATTCATGACTTTGTATTACTATGAATATTTTATGAAGGAGTTGCATGTATAATAAAGTTTTGGGATATAATTTATTAATATGACCTAGAATGCAATTATATTTATATAGTGGTACTAAATATAATTAATGGTAACTTTGGGCTTGTCAAGAATTGATAGAAAAGCCCAAGGCCCATTAGAGCTAGTGTCTTATTAGTCCCTTTTGGTCCCATTCCAAGCCATACACTAAAGCCCAATGAAAATGCCCAATAGGCCGGCCCAATCAAATAATCAGTTAGTTATAAAAGGAAGAAACATATAAAAATTTTTTCATAAGAAAAAAAGAGACATCATTGTGAAGTGGTGTGTATGTGCGAGTAAAGCCACTCAATTATTCTCCCTTAGAAACTGATTGAGAGACCATACTTCTTGAGCGTAAAGTGGAATTGAAGTGAAGATTAAAAGTGTTCCCAAGTATTTCTAATCTTTTGTTTTGAATTTCACCGCACCAAAGTACGCAATCTCATTCTTAAATTCTGAAATTTACATAGTGTATGTTATCAATCATGAATGAAATAGATCCATCTTTATTGCTTCCACTATGTGTTTTGTATGAGATACAAAACCAAATTTACCAACAATAAATATATGATGAATAAATTTAAGGATTAAATCGAGTACTCAAGGATTAAGATGTAGTAATCTATAAAATGACAGTCTACATTTATGACTTTGTGTTACTACGAATATTTTTATGAAGGGGTTACATGTACAATAAAGTCTTGGGATATAATTTATTAATAAGGTCTAGAGTGCAATTATATTTATATAGTGGTATTAAATATAATTAATGGTAACTTTGGACTTGTCAAGAGTTAACAGAAAAGCCCAAGGCCCGTTGAAGCTAATGTCTTATTTGTTCCCTTTTGGTCCCACTCCAAGCCACATACTAAAGCCCAAATGGCTAGCCCAATTAGATAATCAGTTATTAAGGGAGAAACATACAAAATTTTAAGTGAGAGACTTCTTCATGAAATGATATATGTGTGAGTGTTGGACACTTTCTAATTCTCCCTAGAAAAAACACATATAACTGATTGAGAGACCACACATCTTGGGCATCAAGTGGAATTGGAGTGAAGATTAAAAGTGTTCCCAAGTACTTCTGATCTTCGGTTTTGAAATTCACCGTACCAAGGTACACTCTCTTGATTCTATATTTTGAAACTTACATGGTGCATGTTATCAATTGCGAATGAAGTAAATCCGTTATTTTTCCGCTGCATATGTTTTGTATGCAATACAAACATGTTTATTTCCATCAAATGATATCAAAGCGGTCTTCAATTTCGAATGTGTATAACATGTTCTGTGGTTTTTAGAATTAAAGATAATAGTTTCATGTTGTTAGAAGATTATGCATTTAATTTTCTGCATGGTTGTTGAAACTGATATTGATGTTATGATGTTGTTTAAATTTGAATTTAAGTATGTTAAATTGAACTTTAAGGCTATAGCATCAATGAAATTCATTTTTGATATCAATCTCTGTCAATCATGTTCATATGTTAGTTATTTGTTCATGAAAAACCGTTAAAAACTGCCTTAGAAAATTTCTGGAAATTCGAGTTTCACAAATTTCGATCGGTTGAAAATCAATTTCGATCGATCGAGTGAAACAATGGTCAATCTACTTGATTCGATTGATACCTGATTGCTAATCGATCGATCGAATGTTCTTTTTCGATCGATCGAGAAGCGATCGAGTACCGATCGAGCCATGCAGATTGTCAAGAACGAATTTATTAATTTCTTCGACCGATCGAGGGGCACATTCGATCAATCGAAAACTGAGAATTCAGAATTTTTCTAAGTGTTTTCACATATATGAAGAGCAAGGCTGTGTGTAATTAGTTTATGCATATTTAAAAAAAAATTAAAAAAAACTGTTAATTTAAAATATCTAGTGGGAGAGAGATATAAGGGTTGGATCTCACGGCCTCCATTGTCAGTTCATAGTAGTATGAAATATATACTTTGTCTTTGCTTCGAGCTTAGCATTCCATGTGGAGAGTATCCATTCCATGCAGAGAGTATCTATTTCATGGTCCTACAAGATTGAATTTCTTGATTTATAGTGGTTTAATCAAACATCTTGTCTTAGCTTCGAGCTTTGCATTCCATGCGGAGGATGTTATGTATCATGGTACTACAAAATGAGCCTGTTAAGGGGATGAAATGTGGCTACACATGATTCTAGACAATGGTATACACTAGACTACATATTATAGTATCCTCTATGCTGAGTTCTTACTATCATTATTTATAAGCCAAATGTATTACGGCATATTATTAGTGTTTAATAAGAGTTATCATGATAGCACTAATAATGAGAATAGTTCCCAATCAATTATAGTATTTAATGTTCACTCTATGCTGAGGGATATTGAATATGGGATTGGCTTGTCTTGCATATATTATATTATGGTTTTATTAAGGTTCCATACTATACATTTATATGCTAAATTGATAATATCCAGTTTACTTATAATGTTCATATTTATTATTTTCAGATTTGAACATGGCATCATTTAGCCCACTTGTTACCATTCTTAATCAAAACAAACTGACTGGATCCAATTATGTTGACTGGAAAAGAAATTTGGACATAGTTCTTACAGCTAAAGAGCACAAATACGTGCTTACTAAACCATGTCCTAGCTTTCCTTCATTAGATGCTCCTCTTGAGGAAAAACAGCGATACGATTGTTGGTAGAAATCTAATGAAATGGCTAAGTGTTATATCCTAGCGTCCATCTCAAATGTTCTACAGCATCAAATACAGGATGTAGAGCAAGCTTCGGACATCATGTTAAGTCTGAAGGAGATGTTTGGTGAGCAAGGCCATTCTGCAAGGCAAGAAACCATGAGGCAAATTTATAATACCAAAATGGCTGAAGGTAGTTTAGTGAGAGAGCATTGTCTAACAATGATCTCTAATCTGAATACATTGGATGTTTTAGGTGCCGATATTGATGGAGAATCCCAAGTGAATATGATACTCCAATCACCACCGGAATCATTCAAGGAATTCAGACTCAAGTATAATATGAATAAAAAGATTTATTCTTTGTCTGAATTGATGAATGAGTTGGTAGCGGCGAAAGGCATCCTTGATACTTCTAGTGTTGAAGCCAATGTGGGTGAAGCTTCTACTTCTCAACCTAAGTCAAAAGGCAAGAGTAAGAAGAAGAAGAAGAAGGACTTCACTAAGAAATAGGATAAACAAATTGTCTTAGGGGTTGCTGACAAAGGAAAGAAGCTCAAAGGAAAATGTTTCCATTGTGGTGAGAATGGACATTGGAAGAAGAATTGTCCAAAATTCAAGGCTGCCAATAATAAGGGTATGAATAGTTCATTCCTCCTTGAAATATGTTTAGTACAAAATCCAACGGATTCCTAGTGTGTAGATTCAAGTTGTACTAATCATATCTGCAATTCTTTGCAGGGGTTCTAGAAGACCAGAAGGCTTAATGAAGGGGAATTGTTTCTTACTTTGGCTGATGGGAGCAGAATTCCAATTGTAGCTGTTGGTGTTTTTAATTTATGTTTTGAGTCTAGGGTTTTAATATTGGAAGACTGTCTATATGTACCTAATGTTAGTAGGAATTTAATTTCTGTAATTTATTTGGGTAAACATGGATATTGTGTTATCCTTAAGGACAATGTTGTAATAAAGAAGGGTAAAATGTTTATCTGTTCTGGCAATATTGTGGATGGTCTTTATATTTTAACTCGTGATAAGCATGAATTGTATAATTCTGAATTAGATAATGACTCACGTGTAAAATCAATAAAGAGAAAGTTTCCTTCTACTAGTGATGCATGAGTTTCCTTCTACTAGTGATGCATATCTTTGGTACTTGCCTTTAGGTCATATTAATTCAAATAAGATTCAAAGACTGATCAAAGATGGTCTCTTATAGCCATTAGATTTTAATGGATTTCCAGTTTGTGAATCTTCTTTAGAAGGCAAAATGACCAAATGACCTTTTAATGCAAAAGGTAGAAGAGAACAAGATTTGCTAGAACTAGTACATTCAGATGTATGTGGTCCTATGTCAATCCAAGCAAGAGGTAGCTATGAGTATTTCATTACTTTCACTGATGATTACTCTAGATTTGGTTATGTGTACCTAATGAAACGGAAGTCCGAAACCTTTGATAAGTTCAAAGAATTTAGGGCTGAAGTTAAGAATCAATTGAGTAAACGCATAAAGGCCATTCGATCTGATCGTGGTGGCAAATACCTACTTGGGAATTTCAAGGATTACTTAACTAAAAATGGGATTATATCTGAATTGACTGCACCTGGAACTCCACAACAAAATGGTGTAGTGGAAAGAAGAAATAAGACTGTTTTAGATATGATTAGGTCCATGTTGAGTTATTCGACTCTACCAATTTCTTTTTGGGGATATGCCTTAAATACTGCAATGTATCTTCTAAATTTAGTACCTTCGAAGTCTGTTCCTAAAACACCTATAGAGTTGTGGAATGGGCGTAATCCTAGTATGAGACATCTCCATATTTAGGGTTATCCAGCACATGTGTTGAAAGGAAAGACTGACAAGTTACAGTCTAAAACAGAAGTGATTTTCTTTGTAGGGTATCCAAAAGGAACTGTTGGAGGTTTATTCTATAGTCATAGAGATAACAAAGTGTTTGTTAGTACAAATGCCAAATTCTTGGAAAATGACTATATGAATGATTATACTCCTAGAAGCAGAGTTGTGTTGGCTGAAATGAATGAACCTGTAGATGTACAACCACTGCATGAAACTAGGGATGATGTAGTTGTATTAGATACACCACAAGATACTACTGATGAGATGTCTAGTACACAAGTGTTTCGTCGTAGTGAGAGGAATGTTAGGCCACCTATAAGATTCATAGATCTTAGTGAGACTTACGAAGCTATCTCAGAGGAGGCCGAAACTGATCCTTACACTTATGAAGAAGCAATGAATGATATAGATGCACATCATTAGGTCAAGGCTATGAAATCTGAATTTGATTCCATGTATTCCAATCAAGTTTGGGATCTTGTAAAGGCGTCTAACGGCATTAAACCTGTTGGTTGCAAATGGGTTTACAAGAGGAAGAGAGGGATAGATGGAAAGATTGAAACCTTTAAAGCAAGGCTAGTGGCGAAAGGGTATACTCAAAAAGAAAGTATTGATTATGAGGAAACCTTTTCACCAATAGCAATGCTTAAATCTATCAGAATTCTCTTATCCATTGCTGCTCATTATGATTATGAGATTTGGTAAATGGATGTCAAGACTGCATTTCTTAATAGCAATCTTGAAGAGAAAATCTATATGTTGCAACCAGAAGATTTCATAGCAAAGAACCAAGAGCATATGATATGCAAGTTGAAAATGTCCATTTATGGACTTAAGCAAGCATCTAGGTCATGGAACATCAAATTTGATCAAGCAATCAAGTCATTTGGTTTTGAACAAAATCTTGATGAACCATGTGTGTACAAAAGACATCAAGATAAAGTAGTAATGTTCCTAGTGCTTTATGTTGATGATATTCTACTCATTAGAAATGATGTAGGAGTCATGTCATTAGTAAAGGTTTGGTTGTCAAGCCAATTTGATATGAAGGACTTAGGTGAGGCTAACTTTATTCTAGGGATCAAGCTATGGCAAGATCGCAAGAATAAGATGTTAGGCTTATCACAAGCTGGATATATAGATAAGGTCCTAGAACGGTTTATTATGCAAAACTCTAAGAAAGGATTGCTTCCTTTCAGACATAGAGTTCCTCTATCTGATGACCAAAGGCCTAAGACTCAAGAGGAAGAAGATATGATGAGACAAATTCCTTATGCTTCGACAGTAGGAAGTCTTATGTATGCCATGCTTTGTACTAGATCAGATATATGTTATTCAGTTGGCATTGTCAGCTGATATCAATCAAATCCAGGACCAACACATTGGCAAGCTATAAAGCATATTCTCAAGTATCTACAGAGAACGAGAGATTACATGCTTGTTTACTGGTGTAAGGATTTGATTCCATTTGGCTAATACAAATTCATACTTTCAATCAGATCTAGATTTCAGAAAGTCCACTTCAGGTTGTGTGTTCACCTTGGGAGGTGGAGCCATAAGTTAGAAGAGTGTTAAGCAATCTTGTATTGCGGACTCCATCATGGAAGCAGAATATGTTGCTGCTTGTGAAGCAGCAAAAGAAGCTGTATGGCTTAAGAAATTCCTTTCTAATCTTGGTGTTGTGAGAATGAAGCAAGTTCCTATCACATTGTTTTGCAACAATAGTGGAACGGTTGCATAATCCAAAGATCCAAGGAATCACAAGAAAGGAAAGCATATTGCGAGAAAGTACCACATCATTCGAGACATTGTTGCTCGTGGAGATGTGGTGGTAGCAAAGATTGAAAGTGTAAATAATCTAGCAGATCCCTTTACCAAAGCCTTGCCTCAAAGGACCTTCGAGTCACATTTGGAGAAAATAGGAGTTAGATTAGCGCACAATAGTCTTTAGGGCAAGTGTGAGATTGTTAGGATTAGTGGCCTTAAATCCTATTGTAAGATGCCATGTATAATATTAAGAATGGCATTATGTATGACTTGATATTGTAATTAATAAAGTTGTTTTATTATTATCTAAAATAATGGTAACATGAATATTCAGACATTATCATATAGTCTATGAGATGCATAGTATGTGATTTATGTGAAAAGTCACAAAAGATATAAATCACAAATTCTTTGTAAACTCAGAATTTTAGTTCGTAGTCGATGATGAAATTGGGCATTTCATTTGTGAAGACTATAACATATCAACTAAGATGATTTGTCTTGATCATGGAAGTGGAGACTTCTAGTTGATATGTCTTAAGAGTTAAGACATATTGAACTGAACCGCTGTGAGATTTATAATTCTCCTAACGACTGTCAAATGAATAATAAATCTCACGACTTCTATTTAGCATGAACTCATAATTCTAAGAGAATAATGGACCTGATCATGAAGTGTAGGTTGCTTTGATATATTAGGAGTGAGATCTAAAGTAACGGTCAAAACCTCAGTATGTTGGGCAGCCACATTTAGTGTTAATGGAACATATATTCTCAAGATGGAATTCATAGTCTCTTAACGGAGATACAAAATATTCCCTTGAGATAAGTTTAATGGGTTTGTTATTCAGAATGTTAGGCCTAACTACTTTAGTAATTAGTTACTAAAGTTTATATTTATGATATTGGATTTCATAAATATATGATGAATAACTTTAAGGATTAAACCGGGTACTCAAGAATTAAGATGTAGTAATCTATAAAGTGACAGTCTACATTTATGACTTTATGTTACTACGAATATTTTATGAAGAGGTTGCATGTACAATAAAGTCTTAGGATATAATTTATTAATAAGGCCTAGAGTGCAATTATATTTATATAGTGGTATTAAATATAATTAATGTTAACTTTGGACTTGTCAAGAGTTAACTAAAAAGCCCAAGGCCCATTGGAGCTAGTATCTTATTTGTACCCTTTTAGTCCCACTCCAAGCCATATACTAAAGCCCAATTGGAAAAGCCCAAAAGGCTAGCCCAATTAGATAATCAGTTATTAAGAGAGAAACATACAAAATTTTAAGTGAGAGACTTCTTCATGAAATGATATATGTGTGAGTGTTGGACACTTTCTAATTCTCCCTAGAAAAAACACATATAACTGATTGAGAGACCACACATCTTGGACATCAAGTGGAATTGGAGTGAAGATTTAAAGTGTTCTTGAGTACTTCTGATCTACGGTTTTGAAATTCACCATACCAAGATACACTCTCTTGATTCTATATTCTGAAACTTACATAGTGCATGTTATCAATTGCGAATGAAATAAATCCGTTATTTTTCCGCCGCATATGTTTTGTATGCAATACAAACATGTTTATTTCCATCATATTGTTGCATAATGTGTCTCTCTAAGTGCAAGCTTTCTACTAAAGAAGGCCATATTGTTCCTCTCCCTAAGAATATGAGTCCACTTACATTGCTGTAGAAAATCCATTACATAAGTCATAATTGCTGAAATCAATTATATTATTTTGGTTGCAATTAAATTCTGTGTCCTAGTTCAATTCAAGAGCAAGGTACTAATGGTAAATCAAATTTGCACATTACAGATGATCTTCCTATTACAATAGAGTGGCTAAAAAGATATAGAACAAAAATAATGGTAAAAATACAAATAAACAAAAGTAAATTCTTTTTTTTTATAAATGTGATACAAACCCACTAAGGAAGCTCTGAATGAGAATCACTTTCTACAAAATCAAACATGCAGTGATGCTGGAGACTTTGGGCTTAGTTTGGAAGATGTTGGTTTTGATTGAATTCTGAGAAAGGAGAGACACGAAGAGGAAATAAATGGGTAATTATTCTATTTTCAAAGAAAAGGAAGAGGACAGATAGAAATAGCAGAAGCAAATAAAACTTGACAAATTTATTAATGGGTGAAAAGTAATGAATTTGTAGAATAGGAAGAGGCAGAATAGGCAAGGTTTTCAGACCCGGACCGTTCATTGAACCGTAAAAGGAAGAGGTTCAAGGTTTTTAAGGTCGAACCGGGGTCGAACCGTGATGATGTCATAATTAATTTAATAATTATTTTAAATATATATAAAAATATTAAATTAGTAAAAAATAAAAAAAAATTAAGTAAAATAGTTAAATTAAAACTATAAATCCATATTTTAACTATGTCTAATATATCCATCTATAGCCCAAATATGAAATATCTATCCAATAATAATAATAACCATTTTTTTATAAAAAGAGAATTAAAAGCATCATATTGTCTTTCCAATTTTCACTTTCTAGTGCTCACGTGACCAGCTGTCTAGCTCACATTCACAAACTTGAAAAAGCACTAGAAACAAAAGTAAATGAAATTAAAGGAAGAGATAAAAAAGCAATACAAACAAAAGCATGAAGAAAGAATTGTTATTTTATATTCAAATATTTTTCGCAATATTTTCATAAGAATCACATCAAAATTTTATGTTAAAAGTTATTATTAGTTCTAATTTAAACTTATCACTAAAATTATTTTTTTTTTCTTATCAATATTAGCTAATAACAATCTATTACTTAAAATTTATTGTAAAAATATTGTATTTTTTAATATTAAATACCACACTTTTGAATAATAATAAAAAAAAAACTAAGGGATAAACACACGGACCCAATTTATTACTCAACTCTCAACCACACGTTTACTTCATATCTATCACATTCACATATTCACCTCAGAGAAAAGAGAAGAGAGAGAGAGAGAGAGAGAGAGAGGAGAGAATTTGAAGCGAATCTGAAGCGCCGGTGGAGATCGAGGTGCACAGATCGAAGGCCAGCAGAGATCGAGGTCGCCGAAAGGACAAAGCCGGTGGAGATCGGCGTTTTGTGTTTGGAGATCGCCGAAAGGACAAAGCCGGTGGAGGTACTGCTGCGCCGATGGAGATCGAGGTGCACAGATCGAAGGCCAGCGGAGATCAAGGTCGCCGAAAGGATAAAGCCGGTGCAGCACTACCTCGTCCGCCGCCCCACCGCCGTTCTTCCTCCTCCCCACCACCAAACTGGGTCAGATCGGCATGTTCTTCTTTCTTTTTTCTTTTTCTTTTTTTCTTTTTTCATATTTGCTTGTTCTGATTCAACTTTATTGTAAGAATTGGATTTTTTTTTGTGTTGTGTTTGGATTATGTAAGACGTTTTTTGAGAGTGAAGCAAAGAGACTGAAATAAAGATCAGACGTTTTCTGGGTCAGATCAGACGTTTTTTAAGGGACCTGTGAGAACCGCGAGAACCGTTCGCGGTTCTCAGAACCGTGAGGTCCGACCATGGTTCGCACGGGTCCCTGTTTTTTTCACATAGAACGGTTCTGGAGGCTAAAAGAACCGCAAAAATGGGCGGTTCGAGGTTTTTCCGGTCGGACCGTACGGTCCGGTCCGGGTTTAAAAACCTTGAGAATAGGAGGTGAAAATTAAAAAGTGATGAGTTTGTGTAATTGAAGGAGACAACTGTTCGGGTATGCTAAAAAATATGAAACTATTCTCACAAAATCTAGTTATATATTACAATATCCTTAAAATAAAATAAAATAAATTTCCAGAAAAAAATATAAAACATAAAATAATAGATGCAAGAAACCATTTTTTGCAAGGGACTAAACTAAATGTTGTGGTAGGCATATACTACAAAGTGATTTGTTGGGAATTTTCTTACATTCAACTCTCTATACCTGCAAATAAAAATTCAGCCTAAATTAAAAAAAAAAATAGTGGTGTTCCAATGAATCTTATGTAAGGTATGGACTTTTGAGCAAAGGGAACCATTCAAATCGAACGTGATCGAATATCTACCAACTAAAAGTGGAATTAATGATACACACTTATTGGTTTTGAGTCCATCAAAGCAACAAACATACATGTATGAACATCACAACACAAATAGCAATACAACAATCCGATGCACATAGTAAATTTGAATGATCAAAACCCACTACAAATCCAACCCCATCAATCTTTGATTTCAGTTTCTAATTCACCCATATTCCAATTCTACAAATCAAGTATTAAAATAATAATAACAATTATATGCGAACTTAGAACCAATAAAAAAAATCAGCAGGCATTAAATGTTTATACGATGATCAACCTAACAACATTTTCAACACACACAAAAAAGAAAAGAAAAAGAAAACAAATTATGAGAATATCAGAAACCTTAACAAATCATACCCAAGCCTAAGCCTAAATTAAAATAACTTCAATCACAATATATATACACATTACAATCATTGTAGAAGTATAATTTATTGGAACCTAATTGTGGAATGATTCCACTTCATCTCTGGAGAGAAAGAAATTGAATGATTTAATTCCAAAATAGACAAATTGAAAAAAATCTATTACCGAAAAAATTAAAAAAAGAATAGCCACATATTAAAACCTGATTTCCTTAGCCCTAATTTTTGAATTCAAAGCTAGAACCAAATTAAAAAAATTAAAAGCATATAACATATCTAATTTACCTAAAAAAAATCAGAGAAAGAATAGAACCCATCAAAGGCGTTGTTTGTGGGTAGAGAGGCGAATGAACTCTGATCATAGTGAGAGAAACAGATAGGCGTTCTGTCAAAAACAGAGAGGCATTCTCTTCTTCAATCTCAATTCCTGTGCGCCTTACTGTATCTATACCTCTCTCTATCTCTGTCTCTCTATGAAATCTTTCAAAACACGATTTATCTCTCTATTTCTTATGCCCAATCAATGCGGTGTTCACCGTTCTGCCTCTTTCTCCGCTTTTTCTCCATGTCGCAGCCTCGTCCTTTCTCTATTTCATCGTCTTTGTCTACTTCTTTCTAGCAAGGGATGGTGATGGCCGGCTGTACGAACTCTGTGTCTCTCCTATATCGCAAGCTTTTTTTTTCCTCCTTCCCTTTCTCTATATCGCTCGTGTTTTTTTAGTTGCAAGCCTTTTTTTTTTTTTTTTTTGCTTTAGCCGGTTTTTTTTTTTTAAATATATATATACCCAAAGACTATCAAACCGTGTAAAGGTTGGGATACAATAAAATGTATCGCTTTTTTATTCTTTTAATTGCAAGCGTGGTAGAGTTTTGAAAGGCCAAACGTTGTAACGTGCGGCTTTTTTACTTTAAAACATTGCACGTGGCAGCATTTAAAAGGGGTCTTTTATCCTATTTGTCAGCACCTCCTCAATTGTAAGAACCCACTTTCTTTCAGCTTCTGCTATCATATATAGGAACCTCTTCCCCCCATGGGCAGGGTTTGGGGTTTAGGGTTTGGGGTTTGGGGTTTAGGGTTTTAGGGTTTAAGGGTTTAAGGGTTTAGGGTTTAGGGTTTAGGGTATAGGGTATAGGGTTTAGGGTTTTAGGGTATAGGGTTTTTCAATTTGTGCATTAAATATTATCTTCTTTTTTCTATAATAGTTGGATTGGTTTGGATGTATATCTTTGGGTTATATGTGACTTTGATTAAGTTATTTGCATTATGATGGTGGTATACAGGTTAAAACGTATAGGTTAAAACACATAGGAATGGAATTAAAGTCCAATATTTCTTCTTTTCTTGGTTTGGATGGGAGAGATGATGTCTTCAGGAAATGTCTTTGAAATTCCTATCCACAATCTATATTTTTCTGAGTTAGTTATTTTTTAAAGATGATGCTTATTCCTAAATCAGTTTATGATTCTTGATATGCAGATTATTTACAAATAGAATGTGCTATACATATATATATATATATATATTATTCCAAATGCTTGCTAAACATTGAATTTACATTTTAATTTAGTTTAGTCTTGGTCCTATGAGCATTCAACATTACAGGCATTTTTTTTTCTTATACCCAAAATTTTGTACATGCATGTGTTTGCTGCACCCATACCCAGTCAATAACAAATATATTGAATGATTTATGTTAATAATAATCCTTTGAAGTTTATAGAGTGCAACATAGTGTGCCATTCTCTAATTTATGTTGATGTTACTTTGTTAGGTCTTAATTGCTATTTTTTAAATCGACTTCATGCTTTCTCTGTTAAAAGTCTTTACGGGTCTAATGTTGTAAGCAACCAAGCCATTGAGGATCTTTTTGCATACCTGGACATATCAGAAGATTCAGAACAAATGTTAATGTTAAATTGATTCCAAATGAAGATCACATACAAATGCGAAATTAGTTCTACCATCTAAAATCTAGATCACATGGAATGAGTGTTAGATAGCTCTTATCATTTCTTTTTCCTTTAAACATGTCTAACAAAAATTTCTAAATCAAAATTTTACGTATAAAACAAAATCCAATGAAAAAAAAACATAGGAAAGTATCTATTAGAATATATCATATTTTTCTTATCTTTCAATAAGGTGTTGCCAAATTTCCATGGAAGATCAGAGAGTAAAAAAATGAAAATTTTAATAAAAACCCAAGTAGAAGATACTAAAATTGATAGGGGTAATGAATATGTATGTTTAGCTATTTACCAATTGTAAGGCGTCTACCTACTACCATAAAAAAATTAATAAAAAAAAAATTGTAAATCATTTGTGGTAGTGATGTAATACAAAGGAGAATTAAATGACTTCAACAATTTCAATATCAATCTACAATCTAAGAGAAAATTCAGCCAACGTCAGTTGGAGAATTCATTTGGGCATTTATACTATGGTAACTTGCACCATGAGCTTAAGAAAAAAAAAAACAATCATTTTTATGGTAAGCATTAAATATAGTTTGTACTTGTTTTCTTGCCCACTAAAAGAAGGTAATTGAAAGACATTTCTAAAAATACATAGAACTGGAAGTCTAATAAAACTTAAAATAAAAACATTCATTGTCTCCAATCTGACAAACAGTAAATTATCATGTTTTAAATTCCCCAAATTTTATAAGATCAAAAAAAGAAAAGAGAAAAAAGAAAAGAGAAACAAAAATGATGAAAATGTGAAGTCAAGGCTTGGAAGTTTGGGTGTGTGTGGGAAATATGAATGGAAGTTCCTCTAATAGGTAGAAACTAAATTTATGCTTCATTGTTATTTACAGGCTGCAACATATGTAAAGTTTGACCACTTTTAACTGTTTATGAGATGCAAATGCCCCATAGTTACAAAAAAGCAATAAACATATTTTGTTACAAAAAATGTTGAAATCATGCAGTTAGCCTATATTGATGTAACTAATTTCCGAAACTTTTTTTCAAATGAATAGGATGCACAATCATATATAATTTCTTAGTAAACTGAAACACCAACCAAAGGCCCAAAATGGTCATATCATCCGCAACAAACAAATGTCTCAACACCCAAACACAAATCCACAACTACCCAAAGTTTACCAACCACAAACCAACATAAATTCATTGGAAAATTTTTGAAATAATAATAATAATAAATAGAGAAAAACTCACCTTATATAAGACTATAAAATCCTTTCTATAAAATAGATATTTACGTGACATGTCAATTCCTAACAGATTATATACCAGCTCACACACAATAAAATGGCACATTATTCATGATCAATCTGCGGTTAGATCCTATCCAAAAAAGAAAGAAAAAAAAATTGCAGTTAGAAAACATTTAGCATAAGAATTAAAATTAAATCTACAGTCAACTAAGATTTAGCAAAAAATAAAAAAATAGCTATAAGTTTAAGAGAAAGGCTGTCAAGGCCCTTAAATGCCAACAATTGGCTCCTCTTTCATTTCCTAGTGAGTTTTCATTTTAATTTTTGTACTCTTCCCTCACCTTCACTAATTAGTCACATAATAGATAATCTTCATTTTGATGTTGGACCATATGCTTAATAAACTTTGTCATAAATCTATGTTTTGAAGTTTGGTTTTACTCCCCATTTGTCCAATTCCTTCCTTTCTCCCAACAATAGTTCCTCCAATGTTTTCAAACTTAAAAGTAAAACCTTGAATGTACCCATCTATTTTAAGTCCCAGTTAAGTTCTTAAAATCTCTTTTTTTAAGATTTTCTTTTCCAATAAAGCATTTGCACTCAAGTCTTATTTGTGTTGCTGTTAAGGAAATCTTTGTTCTAAATCAAAGCAATTGCAAATGGAAAAGAGATTTCATTAAACAATGAAACAAAGAGGAAAATTTAAGCTATCATACCTTTCATTTTATTGTAGAGAACCCAATGGTAATTCTTCTATATAAGAGAACCCAGTAACTTTTCTAGTGGGGAAAAAATTAAATTAACAATTGAGATAAATGACATTTGAAAGTTTGAGAAGATATGCTAACTACCCATGAGGTGTTCAACAAAACCAAACGATGCCAACAAATTGCAGTCGGCAATATTTATGAAGTTTTTTTTTTTTTTTTTTTAGATAAAGATAGAAATTTTATTTGATAAAAGGGAAATACATGTACAAACACAACAACCCTGAAAGCATAAATACAGGGGAACAAAGACCTGTTCTGCGGAAAACAAAATATGCAACAAAATAAATACAACCCATGGACATAGAATACAGAAACAACAACAGATATTACAATTACCCCCTGTAAGCACAAATTATGCAGAAAATCCTGAACCTGTTCTGCAGAAAACAAAATATGCAGCAACAGAAATACAACCCTTGGACATACATAACAGAAACAACAACAGATATTACACTCTGCCCCTCTGTAAGCACTAATTATGCAGAAAATCCTAAACCTGTTCTACAGAAAACAGAATATGCAGTGGCAGAAATACAGCCTTGGACATACATCACAAAAATAGCAACAGATATTACACTCAGGCCCCCTAAGCACAGATTATGTAGAAAATCTTAAACCGATTCTGCTGAAAACAGAACATGCAACAGCAGAAATACAGCCCATGGATATGCATCACAGAAACAGCAACAGATACATCGTTTTTCTTTGGGTCTAAATAAATGCATCATTTTCCTTTGAGTGTGGCGTTTCAAGTTTGTTTTAGGCGTGTTTGTTTTTTAAGCAGGTATTTTTCCTACATGGCAGATAACTAAATCTAAATTTAAACCAATCCAATCAAGAAATTTAAACCTAAATCTTATTCAATCCCCATATTTATTAAATGAAAACAAAAACAAAAACTTAACCGGTTACGGCTAAACAGCATGTCTCTCTGTGCTTGCGGTTCCAACAAACCTTAACCGAACAATTTGCTTTGATTAAATTAGATACTCTAGATTGTAGAAAGATTCCACTTCATTTCTGCAGAGAAAGAAATTGAATGATTTAAATCCAAAAGAGAAAAATTCAAACAAACCCATTAACGAAAATATTTAACAAAAAATAGTCACATATCATAATTCTAATTTCCTTAACCCTAATTCTTGGAACCAAAATCTAACTACGATTGTTTAAGTGGAAAACATATAGCAAAAGTAATTTAACTTTAAATTTGGTGGGCAGAAAAAAGTCAAAGAAAGAATAGGGATAGTTAATCACAAAAGTCAGAAGAAGAAGGAAGAATTTTTAAAAGGAACTGGGAAACGATTCCCTTTTTTCTCAAAACAAAAGCAAATATCTACAAACATTTTGATAGAAAACCCTAAAACACAAAACAATAATGAATTAAATCTAAACCTATCCAACAAAAGAACTCAATTAAAAGTAAAATTTCATACCCAGATCTAAAAAATGGAAAAAAAAAAATTATCGGCCGGTTCCGACGATTCGAGTGGTTGATATATGGCCTAATAGTTTCTTTTTGTGCTTGCTGTTCCAATGTTTCTAAGTCTGGCCAAGGAATGAACAATCGATGGCCTTGGATATTTCTGTCATCCTCTCTCTTTCTCTGTATACGGGCAAGCCCTAATTCACCCATTTAAGCAGTTAATGTTGTATTTATACTTAAAGACCATCAGGCTGTGATAGGATGCCTCTCCAAGCGACGCCCCATACGATTTTTTAAAGTTTAAACTGTACACTAGTCTGAATTTTAGATTGGCACTTTTTCTATTTGTTAGCACCTCCTTAAACATAGGAATCAACTTTCTCTCAACTTATGCTTTTATATATAGTATATGATATATGATATTTATTGAATGTTTGATTGATTCCTTAAGTTCTCCTCTTAAATTTTTTGTCATGTGTATCGTTAACTAACTAAATAGATGGTGTTAAAACACCATAATACACTTCACCAACATACCCAACCCATAACAGTCGCCACATCCAATTTCATCTCTTTTTTTGTGGGCTCAACTTTCGAGAAAACCCATAGCTTCTTTCAGACTTCTCTCACACAATACCAGAAGAAGAAATATGGCTTATATAGTCTTTTACACTTCTCACACTCAAAACTCTCAAATTTTTAATCGAAATCAAGCAAAGGAGGACAAAGGAGCTGGTAAACATAGCTAGAACGATTTTCTGCATCGCTATGTTTGTATGCTAGACAGATCGCTGATTTTTTTTTTTTTTTTTTTTTTTAAAGACTGCCATAGTGCCGTTCTCCTTTGAGAACCCAATCCTCTTACGTTTGGAACAATATCCATTATAACAACAGCAGCTCCATCATATTCATTCCCAAATAGCATCAGGGCCTACTGCTAGTACTCCATCCAAACCCAATCCCAATCCTCTACTCACTGCAACCACCTTAGTAATCTCCTCGCCTCATTGTTCTCTCCAAACAAAAAAGTTTAGGACTTCACCATGTATTTCCAAATAGCATCAAGATGGCCTTCAAGTTATTCTATATAGTGACAAAAATTTTATCAAGATTGTGTTCAATCTGAAGGAGACCCTCTAATCTATTTGCAGTGCGTCTGATCTGGGTGTTGATATGGGATAGAACCAGGAAATTGTGTGAGAGGTTTGAAGCGGATGGATTTTTTCGTGGGCCAACATATAAAATAGAAAAGAAGAGTGTGTTTTAACGCCATTTGAATGGTTATTTAACTAAACAGATGGAAAAAATTTGAGAAGGGAACCTAAGGTAGTATTTTGCCCTTATACTTTACCAACGTTCAGCAAAAAATATTAATCCAAACCCACACAAGTGGGTCATTAAGGAATCCCAGTTTCAACATGATTTGGAAGTAAAATGGAGAGTGAATATTAACCATTAACCACCCAATTGTTTGCCTGCATAGGTCAATACATTTCTTAAATATCCTTGGGGAGTTGGAGGGAAAAAATACATAAAAACAAAACCCTTATGGCACTGTATACATACATTACTTGCTCTCATTCCTAATATCCTTCGACACATTCCTGGTATCCTTCAACAATCAGGAAAATTACTACAGAAAACTGAGAAAAGCAAAAACACAGGGCAATATATAAAGGTATATGCTTCACTTCAGTTATCAATTAGGCAGTTCCAGCAGTCAGCACAGAAAACTTGGGCGAAAAATTGAAACTGGAACAACTGAGAATGGAATTTTTTTTCCATTTAACTTTATTATTAAAAAAAATTTGTTATTTGACAACATTCAAAAGACAGTAGAAAACTAGCATCTCGAGTTTTTAAAACTCGATTTCTATTGCAAATCGAGTTTTAGAAACTCGAGTTCCAAATTTCTGATTAAGTGATGTGGACAAAAACTCCACGTGGAACTCGAGTCTCTAAGACTAGAGTTCCAGACAGAGCAGAAAGAAGAAAACATCCACGGAGAAGACAAAGAGATCCACGGAGCAAAAACACGAACGGATCCACGGAGAAGAAAAAAAGAAGAAGAAGAAGAGATCCACGAAGAAGACAAAGAGATCCACGGAGAAGAAAAAAACAGAATGCCGATGTCAAATCGTTCTTCGTTCGTCTAGATCGACAATCGGCAAACGCCGAGGTCAGATCGTTCGTCGTCGTCTGGTTCTTCGTTCGTCTGGATCGACAATCGGCAAACCCATCGGCGGAGACAAGCCTCTTCGTCGTCAGATCGTCGTTCGTCGTTGGTCAGATCGTCATTCGTCGCTGGTTTTTCTGGTTCATTGCTGGACTTTCAGTAACTCGTTTTTGGTTTTTAGATCTCAAATCTCAAATACTCGAGATCTATGTGGCATTTTTTGCCCAAGTCATCAGCTCAAAGTCTCGCAAAGCGAGTGTCTGAGACTCGAGTTTTAATTTGGATCTCGAGTTTCTAAAACTCGAGATGCTACTTTACTTAATCAAAAATTTTTGTTGTTAACTTACTATATTGTCCTCCCTCACATGGTTATTCTGCACATTACCCCCTGAGAATGAGCTATAATACCAGATCCTGGTTCCAGACTTCAGTGCTAATACAACTAACACCTACCCTACTCAGCCCATCAAAACTTAACAAGTACCAAAATTTAAATAAAAAAAAATTGCACACAACAATATCGAGAAGACCTATCAACATGGCAGCAATATGATGCTTCACTGAACCCCAACCCTTTCTTTTCCTAATTGATAATTTTTAAAATTATTCAACTGAAATAATACTTGAGTAAAGACCATATTCATTGCTATTGCACCACCTTTGCCAGAATTCTCCCACTTTTCTTTGCCTACATAAGTTCAGTTCTAATCTTCTGCACCAGTGCCACCATCTTCTTCAGTCAATTGCTTCTGTTTTTCTTGCTCCTCTGCAAAAATCACAAAACCATTCTAGTTAACCCCCCCAAAAAAAAAAACGCCTAAATTAAGGATCAATAAACCAGTAACAGCAAAAAAAAGAAAGAAAGTAAAAAGAGCAACAATCAGTGACAGCCACCCAATCATATCATAGTCTAGAGAATTAGTGTGTTTATGACAAGTGCAATAAAGTGAAACTATTGACTGGAAATCTACAAACTAAATACAGCAAATTTGTTACGGCATGTGAGCCTACAATACATTGATTTCATAACAAACATTCATATATCTTTACGATACATATACAAAGTAAAGAAAGTTCAAAAATCCTCAAATTTTCCCAAATTCATTTAATTACCTATGGCTAGTTGCACCAATGAGTTTGACCAATCATGCACTATTCATGAAAGATACTTCAACAGCAATGTCATACAAACAAGGAACACCAAACATCATATAAATCACAGATCGAACCAAATGCTGTCAACATCTGCTCTCTCCCTCTTACTGAAATTTTGGTTAAAATATGCCAAACTAGATTACAAAATCTGATATTTAATGTTTGGAATAAGTCATGAGATCAGAGTCAAATTTTAGCTGTATAACATTTATACCTTAGAATTAGTAAAACAGGTACACCATTCACAATCAGTCTAGGTATTGGAAATGAGTAGGGTTTGCTGTTTTTAGCTTCTTATTTGTTTAATTTTTCAGAATTTATTTTTTATTTTTTATGACTTACGCAGTCACCCGGTGGATCTCGAAACCACAACCTCACCCACCACCTTACTCTTACAAGCAATGGAGGAGTACTAAATTGCCATACCAGTATCTATATGATTGGTTAAAAAAACAAGATGCTGATAGACATTTAAACAGTTTAGGTATTTGTGACCAATATCTAGCTCCAAATTATATCATAGACCCTTCTTGTTTTGACCTGCTAAGAAAATAGCACAACTATTTCTATAGAAGATTATCCACAACTGAGTAACCCGCATCAACTGTTAAAAGAGACTTTAGCATCCAAAAAAATGCCTCACACTTAATAAGCGATACAGTCTCTTATTTATTCTTCTTGACTAAAGAAAAGCTACGAATTTGTTTAGTATATTTAGCAGCCCTTTAAATACATCGCCAAATGACTGGACTACGCCTCTTCTCGTCTTCAGATGCATAGACATAGGGAAAATCCCCAAAACAAACACATTTAAGCAGAAACAGCTCAAAAAAATTTCATCATCCAGCAATGCTCAAGTTCAAACACCCTAAATGTCCTATTGGTCATGCTAATGAAAACAATGTCCTATTGGTCATCATTTCTCTAACCTTAAACCGGCTTTCTACACTTGATTTCTGTCCAAACTATTTTGAACCTCTTCAAAGTCAAGGTAATGCCAAATTGGATGTCATGCAGCTTATGCTGAAGCAAGAGAAGAACCCATCTACCAACCACACAAAGACCCACCTCATTCTGGAGTTTCTTAGCAAGTAAAACATGGAAAGAAACATTCATAGCCATGGAGAAAATACTCTATGAGGTCAGATATTTTGTTCTTTTCATCTTCTCCGATCAGATATGGGGGGCTATCACAGTTTCTTCATTGAATCCAAGCTTTTTCAATTAGTTATAGAGGAAGGGGGACATTATTTCTCGCTACAGATTTTTGAGCATGGCAAATACTCTATGAGGTCAGTTTTCATGGGGAAGAATGTAGCACAATGGCTGATAAAGAATATTGAGCACATTGTCGTTGGGGTTAATTCCAAACAGTTTTTTACATTTAGGGACGGTGATATTGCTTATACTCTCCAAAGGAGCGCCGACTCTTTTGGGCAGTTCTTATTATTGACTGAACTCAAAGCTGGTGGCTCTAGGAGGTCGGTCATTATCCCTGAAGGCAGAGCAAAAAATGGTTGGAGGATGTTCGGGATTGAATTAAGAAAGATGATGTATCCTTCACAATATGTGGTGGGTGGCTCAAGCCAATTGAAATTGGTTGCTCCACTACACAGGCAAAATTCAGAGATTCAAAACTCAAGAACTTTTGCTGAAATGGTGCAAGGCTATCACGTAAAAGTAGAGGATAGAAAGCATCCAATGCAATTATGTGTCACAGATAAGGGGAAGACACATAGGAGAGGAGAAGATGGTGGTGCCGGATCCTGAACATGCAAAGAAGGTGGTGAGCGGTAGACCAGTGGTCAATTCTTGCCCGTTAGCTGCTGGTGGAGGGGCTGTGAAACCTCAGAGCATTAATGGGGATATTAATTTGGGAGAGAAAATACCAGCAGGAAATAAACTGAGATTTCCGTTACAGTTTAATTCAAATTCAAAAGAAGCTGTTTATGGTATTGGGAGTGATTTAAGGAATGCATGCTGGACAGGGAAAGGTTTGACTGTGGAGATAGATGAGAAAGGAAAGAGGAGGGTTTCATGGGTTTATAACAGAGGTGGACCATAAGTGCTTTAACAGAGATGGACCATTGGGATTAGCGCCAATGGTTCTGCGGTGGTTCCAATGATGGTCAATAGTGATTTATCTGTTGGTCTTAACTCTAATAGGCTTGTGTGGTGGGTCGGATGGAAGCTGGGATCAGCTCAGATGGAATTGCGGTGGCTTCAATAGAGGGTAATAGTAGTTTCTCTGGTGGTTTCAACTTCGCCGGTCTCGCGGTGACTCAGTTGGAGGCTGGGATCAGCTTCGATGGAAGTGCAGTGGCTCCGACAGAGGTTTTTTGTAGCTTCTCCGATGGTTTCAACTCCGACAGTCTCATGGTGCCTCAGATGGTGGCTGGGAATAGTTCTGACTGCCTTGGGGTGGCTCTGATGGAGGTTAGATGTAATTCCTCTGATGGGTTTAGCTCCGAAGGCCACATGGTGACTCAGATGGTGTTGGATAGTGCTGGGGTCAGCTCTGATGACTCCGTAGTGGCTCTGGGTAAGGCTGACAGGGTAGATACACCACTTTCGATAGGTATTTTCTTGGCAGTTGCCCTTCAGAGAATGATGGATGCTGGGTTGGTGGATTTTGGTGTCAATAGTGTGGATAAAGCTGGAAGTGGGAGTAGAGTGCATTTGATTCAGGGGGTGGATGACAAGTGCACCAGGCAGATAGATGTGGTTGAGATTGATCAACCCAATTTAGCGTTGATCGAATCAAAGTCACATTGTGGCCTATCTGATTTGGGTGTCTCGATGGAGGAGGGAGGGGCTTTCTCAGAAGTAGCTCTTTTGGGTGAGGAGAGTTTGGCAGATGGCAATCCGCTGTCCACTATTGCTCCTCCGGGGCTGGACCAGTCGATGGAAATGCATAAGGATACTGAGGTGTTGGGTCCTGGTAGTAGGCTGGATGTTTCAAGTTGGGTGAAGAATAGGATCCCAGGTTTTAGTAAAGTGGTTGGGCTTTCTATGAACTGTCATGAGAGGTTGTGCATCGACTATCTTCAAAGGCTAGAAAGGGAGATGGAGGTAGTTAACGAATGGCGGAAGAAAGCAGCAGTTAACCAAAAGGCAGCCTCCTCTATGGGTAAAGGGAAAAGAGAGTTCTCAGTTAATTATGATGGGCGATAGAGTGTTGGAAGTGCAGTAGAAGAAGCAGTGGGGAAATAAAAGTACTAACGAAGATGAAAATGATTTCATGGAATGTTAGAGGTGATTGACTCCCAGAAACATCTGGTGGTGAGAAACTTGTTACGGGAGTTGTATGCCTTCAAGAAACAAAGCTTGATGGCATGGATAGACAGATGGTTTGTAGTTTGTGGAGTTGTCCGTATGTGGATTGGGAGGTTCTAGATGCTAATCAGACAGCTAGGGGAGTCTTGATTATGTGGGATAGAAGGGTTTTAGAAAAGTTGGAGGTTCTGGTGGGTTCGTTCTCGGTGTTGGTTCAATGGAAAGGTGTAAAGGATGGTTTTATTTGGACATGTTCAGGGTGTATGGCCCAAATGACAACAATATGAGGGGTTATATGTGGGATGAGTTGGTTGGTATTCAGCAGTACTGAAATGTTCGCTGGTGCTGTTTTGAGGATTTTAATGTTGTTCGTTTTCTTAGTGAACGGAGGGGTGGGTCTCGGCTTACCCCGGCTATGGAAAAGTTTTTTGAATTTATTGAGGATCTAAAGTTGATAGATTTGCCATTGGAGGGTGGGTGTTATACATGGTCTAGTGGTACTGACCAGCCATCCAAGTCCAAGATTGATAGAGCTCTGGTGTCATGTGACTAGGAGCAACACTTTCCGGATGTGATCCAACGGATTCTACCACAACCTATTTCAGATCATTTCCCAATTCTTTTTCGGGTACACCTAGTTATGTGTTTGCTAAAAAATTGAAAGCTTTGCAAGAAGACATTATTCAATGGAATCGACAAGAATTTGGCAATGTTGGTCGCAAGAAGAAAGAATTATGGGGGGCTTTAGAGTTATTAGATGCTAAGGATGGGGTTCTTGGACTCACTAAAACAGAGATGAATGAGAGAAATGAAGTGAGATCGCAAGTAGAGCATCTTCTTTCTCTAGAGGAGATCTCATGGAGATAGAAATCGAGGATGTTGTGCATTAAGGAGGGTGATAATAATACTAAGTTATTCCACAAGATGGCTAATTCTCATAGAAGGTATAACCATCTGAGTTTCTTAGAAGTAGATGGGGTGGTTTATGAGGAAGGAGCAAAAGTAGCTGCTCAAGTAGTTCAATTTTATAAAACTAGAGTGGAGACCTTTTTTGGAAGGTCTAGAGTTTGATCAAATTGGGGAGTTGGCGAGGGGCTGGCTAGAGAGGAGGTTTGAGAACAACAAGATACTATCAGTGGTCAGAGATATGGAAGGGGATAAAGCTCCAGGTCCAGATGGCCTTTCTATGACTTTTTTCTATCATTACTGGAGAGTTGTAGAAAGAGATGTTTTAGCAGTTTTTGAAGAGTTTTATCAGCACTGTAAGTTCAAGAAATCTCTTGATGCTACCTTTATAGCTTTAATCCTTAAGAAGAATGATGCCTCTAACATTCGAGATTTCAGACCTATTATTTTGGTGGGGAGTATGTATAAGATCTTGGCTAAGGTTTTGGCAAATCGATTGAAAGTGGTGTTAGATCAACTGATATCTGAATCTCAGAATAGTTTTGTCGGAGGCAGACAAATCCTTGATTCAGTTCTCATTGCCAATGAGTGTTGACAGCCGGATGAAGAGTAAGATTTCGAGGGTGATCTGCAAGTTAGATATTGAGAAAGCTTATGACAATGTGAATTGGGAGGCACTTCTGAAGTTGTTGAAGAAAATGGGCTTTGGGGAGGAATGGTGTAGCTAGATTCGAACTTGTATCTCTACAGTTCGGTTTCTATATTAGTCAATGGGTCTCCACTCTCCAGCTGACTTCATTGGTAGCTCTAGAAGTTTAAGACAAGGGGATCCACTGTCTCCCATGTTATTTTTTGTGATGATGGAAGTGTTTAGTAAGATGGTGAAAAGAATGGAGGGGGCAGGATTACTTAGTGGCTTTAGGGTAGATGGTAGGAGGGGCAGAGGGGAATGTGTTTCGCATTTGCTATTTGCAGATGATACTATTTTGTTTTGTGATGCAACGGTGGAGCAAATCCTACATGTTCGATTGTTGCTACTTTGTTTTCAAGCTTTGGCCGGTTTGAAGGTTATCCTAGCCAAGAGTGAAATGGTTCCTATAGGGGAGGTAAATAATGTGCATACTTTGGCAAAGATATTGGGTTACAGGGTTGGGGCCCTGCCAATGACTTATCTTGGTAGCCATTGGGGGCATCCCATAAGTTCCCCTCTATTTGGAACCCTATATTAGAAAAAATTGAACGGGAGTTAGCAGGGTGGAAGGAGTTGTATTTGTCAAAAAGTGGTAAACTGACACTGCTTAAAAGTACGCTATCTAGCCTCCCTACTTATCTTTTATCTCTTTTCACCATTCCTACACGTGGCGAACAAAATTGAGAAGCTGCAAAGGGACTTCTTGTGGGGTGACTCTAAGACACATTTGTTGGGTTGGGATAAGGTGTGTATGCCTATTACTAATGGTGGTTTAGGAATTAGGAAATTGACCACTTTCAATAAAGCCTTACTAGGAAAGTGGCTTTGGCATTTCGGGATCAAGGAGAATAGGCTTTGGAGGAGGGTGGTAGCTTTGAAATTTGGGGAAGAATGGGGAGAATGGACCTCTAAGTTGGGAAGGGGTGTTCATGAGTGTGGTTTGTGAAGAAGTATCAACATGGGCTGGGAAGAGTGTTTAGCAAAAATGTCCAGTTTAAGGTTGGGGTGGGGGATAGAGTGAAATTCTGGACAGACAAGTGGTGTGGAGAACTTCCTCTCCATTTGGCTTTTTTGGTCTTGTACAATTTTGCTGCAAACAAAGGCTTCCATAGAATCATCTTTGATATGTCAAGGAGCAGGGGATAGGAGAACTTGGGATGTTTGTTTCATTTTTTTTTTTTTTTTTTTTTTTTGATAGGTAATCAGAAAACTTAATTAAAGAGGGAAAAAAATAAATGAGAATTACTAGATGTTCATGATGATGAATACAACACAACTAGCAACAGCAAGAGAGAAGTCAGGAAACTAAGCTAAGGGAGGGCATAAACTCAAAGAGAGAAGAACACTCAGTAAAACCCCAACAACAAGACCATTCCATTAGACTGCACTGGCATAAAATCTTTAACTACTCCAACGTTTTCCCTTTATCTTCAAAAGATCGACGATTTCGCTCCAACCACACAATCCACATTAAGCACCCTAGAACCAAATTCCAAATATCCGAATTATGCTTCCCAAGCCACTGATGCCAACTAGCTAACAAACCCGCCAACGAACCCAACATAACCCAATGAATACCAAAAGCCTGAAGCATACAACACCAATTAGCCAAAGGGCGACCCTTAAGCATTAGATTATCCAAAGTGAGGATTCAACCATGTGCAGCAGTCCATAGAAAGAACGCCACACGGTTCATTCAGGGTCCTAATGATTGGGAGGCAGATGAGGTCGATGGAGGCAAATGAGATGGATGATTTCTTTCGATTCTTGGCATCCAATTTACCTTTAATGACTGATGGTGATCGTATGAGATGAAAGTTGACAAAGACCGGGGATTTTACTATCCGATCATATTATCATAAGTTACATGGTTCTTCTTCCTTTGTTTTTCCATGGAAAGGTATTTGGAAGGTTAAAGCACCCCGACATGTCTCTATCTTTGTTTGGACAGCCGCATAGGATAGGATTCTCACGGGAGGTAACTTGCGGCTTAGGGGCTTTGACTTCGTTGATTAGTGTATTATGTATCGTTATTGTGAGGACACAATGGATCATTTGTTGTTACATTGTGGAAAGGCTTATCAGCTGTGATGCTTTGTCTTTAGAATTTTTGGGATTTCATGGGTCCCCTCATGTACAGTGTCAAATTTTCTTTTTGGTTGGTGGAATTGGTTGGGGAAGCATTCATCCCACATTTGGAATTTAGTTCCGTTGTGTTTGATGTGGTGTATTTGAAGGGAACGCAATCGGTGGACGTTTGAGGATTTGGATAGATCCGATGACCAACTACTTGCTCTCTTTTCTAGTTCCCTTTTTGCTTGGGCTAGGGCTTGAGGACTCACATCTAGTGATTCTCTTCCTTTATTCCTTAGCTCTCTTCTTCTTTGTAATTAGTGTTTTTTTTATGTTTTTGCTTTTCCATCTTTTTTTGTACTTCTGATATGCTGCTGCTACTTTGCATTTAGCAGTTTTTTGAATATACATCTTTATTACCTATCAAAAAAAAAAGAAAAATAAAGGCCCCAAAAAGAGCATTCTTTGTCACCAAAACCTTGTGAAACCTAAAAAAATGTTGCCAAGTGGCCATTAGTTTGAACTTTGATGAAATTCTTTACATTGGACAGCAATAACAACCTCTTGGCAAAGAAAACAGATACAAAACCATGTGGCAAAGGAAGAGAAAAACATCCATTAATAGATAATCAGCAAATAAATTAACATAACAGGGACTAAAGGACAGTTGAGTGTAACCATCATCACCCTTTACACTCGTGGGGAAAAAAATTAAGAAGAAACTTGTAATTACTTACCCATAAGTTTATATAATGCTTTCTGGGTGCGCCTTTCAAGCTTATCAAGTTTCTTTTGCACATCCCTCCTGAGGTCCCAGTTTGGTTTCTTTGGAGCAATATTCACAAATGGGTCCTGAATATTTCTCTCAAATTAGAGCATACGAACATAGAAGATGAAACCAAAAGCACACATGTTAAAGCTACTAATTCAGAGAATTTCACAATGGAAGTAATCAATTACCTCCTCTGCTGATGGTAGAGGTGCAGCTGCAATAGGATCTTCAAACTTTGGTAGCACTGGTGGAGAAACCTTTCCCTCCTGAAGTTGCTTATCATGAGGAACATAGTTCCGAAATTTCATGTTGAAATTACTGCAACAAAATTATGAGTTAAAGTTAGTGCATGATCATAATTAGCAAAGCAGATGCCAAATATGCATATAGCCAAAAATAGAACAAACCTTTACACATTTCCAAACATGTATTATATGCTAATTAATTCTTGTTGATAATCTAAAAACATCAGCAACAATCGAAGTAAACAAGTACATTCGTCATGATATGAAGTCAAATTACCATGTATTGGTAAGAAATAAAATAAAATAAAAAATAAAAAAATAGTAGAAGGCTTTTGTGCATGATTTGATTATTTTACTTAAATACAAAACCTAGTTAACCTTCCCCTTTGGTCAATGAACATGCAGCAGAAAAAGCTTAGTAAGTTCAGAAGCAAATAAAGAGCCTCCCAAAAATAAAAAGTAACCGAGATCAAAGTGTTGGAAATAATGAGAAATGAAAAGGAAAAAAAAAAAAAGAATTAAGAAATTGAGACTATTGACCTTTAATCCCCACCCTAATGTATGCAAGCATGATGAAAATTCAACATTTCTGTAAACAATTGCATTTTCTGTTTGTAAATTATTTATTAACTTTTAAATGCAACAGCTATGTCATCCAAAGATAAGATGTAAATCTGATATGATTCCATACTATCTTGTATCTATATGTAAGAACTTCATTGACAAAAAAAACTATTAAAAAAAAACTAAAACAAAAGGAGTGCAACCCTAGTACAGGGGAAGAATACAAAAGGCAATGCCAAAAGAAAACAAAGGAAAGAATATACACACACACAGAAACCCTAACAAAAATCTAGAATAAAATAGAGCCGAAATCCACTCATAAAAAAGCATGCAAAATGAAACTTCAACTTTGACAAAGGTACCTCCTCTACTTATCAAATAAAAAAAGGTAATTCCTCCCCTTCAAAGCATCAAGCATTCCTTTCTCTCCATATGCACCACATTAAGCATAACAGAATAGCCTTCCATCTGTTCTCTAGCTATAGTGTCCTTTCCAACATAATAAAGATCCAGCACACAAATAGGCATTACCCAATTCTCACCAACAACAACAACCCAATTCATACCAACCAAGCAAAATAATATAAAACTCCTTAGCAATGTTAAAATGAAGGAATCTGTATGACTCTTACACAAATAACACTAATCCATAATAACTATCCTCAGCTTCTTGAGATTATCAGTTGCCAAAATTTTCCCCAAAGCAGCGCCATGAGAAATTATCTCCCCAATTGAGCCTATAGTATCAATGTTATGTTTCATCACCTTGTACCTATGATTCAAAACCCATGCAATGCTCCACTACAAAATGCAAAGCTATCACAACCCTTATGTCCTCATAGATGCAAGCTCAAGTTAAAATGTAAAACCAACTACTGGAATAAATTCATTGCTAATTTGAAATTCTTAAATGGAAGCAAGCACTAATACGTAAAACTTACAAGGGTTTACAAAAAAGGCCTACACCATACACTCATACACTAACAAAACAGCATAACAAATTGGAAATTAGAAAATAATGAATGGAAAGAAGAAAAAAAAAAATTCAAAAAGAGAAGATATTGTACACTCACTTTTCTTCATTAGTTCCATTCTCATCATTTGTCTTATACTCAACTTGAGCAGAATCCTCATCTGGAGTGTTTAGCAGTTCTTGAGCAGCTTTAAGAGCTCTGAGCCGCTCACGGCGAGCTGCTGCAGTTTGTTCAATGGAGTCCTCTTCTGCAGCCATCAATGCACCAGTGCTGTACACAAATAAAAAAAAAATTGGGAATCATGCAAACGAAAGTGCATCACTTCTTTTCTATTAAGTTACTAAAACTGTTTCACCTCATGCTTTGTTTAGATTAAAGACTTGTAGAGGAAATGCTAATAGTACCTGTATCATATAACTTTTTTTCCATACAAGTTCTACTAGACTCATCTTTGTTTTCATATAAACTTCCATTTACATAGATTCACCAAAGTAATCTATATTAATCTACATTGCTACAGCTTCAACTACAATTAAGTTTTCGCCAAGAGCCTTGTAGCTCAACTGGGTGTTTCTAATGGAGTTGTCCAGGCTTTCATTCTAACTGCAAACCCCCATTTTAACTATCAAATTATAAAAAATAAAAATATATGATAAGGCTTTCGTTCCAAAGCTACTTTAGCTTACAACTCTCTTTTTAGAATTTTTAAAAGCTTGTCTTTTCTTATTTGGTTTTTTTTTTTTTTTTTAAAAAAGAAAAACAGTCTCAGCACATTCATCAGAAAAATTATCCAAATATTTAAACTTCAAATGTATATCCCTAAAGAGCTTATCAACCAAACATTTATTGATCTGAATTAAAATATGCATTCTTGGAACTATTTCAAAATTATCTCTACAGTTGCTATGTTATGCTAGTATTAGAAAAACCTCCTTCCCTCCTATTAAAGCACGGACACGGCAATTTGCCTGCCGAGCCTGTGTCGTACGCGTACTAGACAATCGGACACGGCCGGGACACAGCGAGGAGAGGGAATAAAAATAAAAAGTAAAAATTCTAACCTGAAACGCTGCGTTTTGAGAGTGCCCCTTGCACCCAAAATCAGTTTCTCTCCTTCTCTCACGCCGATCTCCTCTGGCTCGTCTTCTTCTTCTTTGGGAGAGCTGATCGGCCGATCTTCTTTCCTCTTCTTCTTCTACTTTCTTCTTCTAAATATGTCCTTACGTATTTTACAGATTTCCCCCTTTGCCCCACTTGGAAATTGGTACTTTGGGAAAAGTAAGTGTAAACCCTCGCATTTTTATTTTTTTCTTTTTTTTGAGAAGCAAGCGTGTATCTGTGTGTATGGATGTATACTATTATTTAAGAGATTTCAGGATTTTTTTTTTTTTTTTTCAAAAATACCCTTACACACTTATGTTTAAGTAGAGACAAAATTAAAGGACAATTTAGTAAAAATACAACTTAGTTCCTTCTAAAACATGGCCTAAAAAATAAGGTCACTTTTTTATTGATTTTCAAATTGCTTTATTCATTTATAAATTAAATTCTCAAAATAAAAATTATATATATAAAAAAAACAAAAATAAAACATAGTTTTTTTTTCTTTACAAAACAAGACCACTAAAAAAAAACCTCATCGCACATGCGAAGCGCGTGTGATAAGACTAGTATTGATTAATAAAATAAATTTAGCTTACTTCTAATGCTTTTTTTAAATGAATCTCCTTTTATTTTAATGTACTGGAGGTAAACCAAATCCTAATAATAAAATAATATAAATACATACCATATATACTACTATTTAAAAGTTTTTCCTATTTAAAATTGATATTTTTTTTCAAAAATACTCTTACATCATAAGTTTAAATAAAGACAAAACTTGAGAATAACATAGTAAAAATACATCTCTATCTCCCACAAATAACATTGTCTACAAAATAGGTACATGGTTTTCAAACTAAGCATCCACGTTTTCACTTTTCTTTTTCTTTTCTTTTTTTTTTCTAAATTTTTTTTTTAATACTCGGTTTCCTGGCTCCTTAATCTATTATCTTTGGTTTTTCTTTTTTATTCAAAGTTTTGAGTTTAAAAAAAAATAAAAAATAAAAATAAAAAACACTACTAAAAAGTAAAGATAAACTTAAGAATAACATGCTAAAAAATAATCTCTAACTCTTGTAGATACCGTATTTTATCTGCCCTCGATTTGTGTGTCGAACCCCGAAAATTCCAAAAATATTAAATTTTCTCTATGGGGCCACGAAAACATCTAGATTAATGTGGCACAACCTATTCGGACATCAGAGCACTTCAAGTAACATTTTAGGTCAAAATAACCAAAACAGCCTTGGTTAACCCTGGGTTGACCGAAAGCCAAAATTTGTCAAAATCATTCCAAAACAACATTTTTCATATTTCTACATCAAACCCGAGCCACTCAGAGATTTTTATCAACTTTGACGAAGTTTGACTCGAGACTGACTCTTGAGGGCACCAAAAACCCTAATTTTGATCCAACTATCAAAATGGGTTAGGACTGTAAGGGACATATTTTTATGTAACTGGAATATCTTTTAACAAAACACACTTTACTTGTATTTAGGTAAGTCTTAAGTAGGTTCAAGATGATCATTACAAGTGGTTACCTTGAAGACATGAAGATTACTCAAGAATTGCTCAAGAAAAGTGTAATCTGCAGGTCTCGATACCTCCTCGATAGAATCTCGATCTCTCAAGATTCATTAAGCCTCAACACATGTCTCAATCTATCGAGCTTACACGATTCTAACTATAGCCAGCAACGTTTTTATTCTAAAAGGCTATTTGTTTATGGGTTTATATAATCCTTATTGGACTAAGAAAGCCCGAGATTTGTGTATACCTATTTGGAATAGGAGAGCCCATTGAGCTCCTATTTAAACAAGGAGGTGGAAAAAGAAAAACCTAAAGCTTCATAAGGTTTTCTTTTTGAAACCCTATCCTCCTCCTACAGAAGAAAGAGTTCTTGCTACATTTCTTATACACCTTTAGATTCCGTAACCAAGCAAAGTCTCTCACACCATCATTAAAGATCTTATTGGTGTTTCTATATGAAGCTGTTGCAAATCAACTGCATCAATCAAAGGGTTGCTATGGAATTAGTCACATACTGAGATTCGTGCATATGAGTTAGTCACATACTAGGATCCATGCATCATTGGTTAGTCACATATTGGGATTCATGCATTAAACGGAAAGAGTGTCACTACAAGATCAAGTCCAATTAGGTATTAGAGTGAATATTCAACTGTAGGTTGGTAATTTGGGATAAGCCAAGGGTAGCTAGTAAGATTCCTTTTACTTGTAATTACTTGATTATTGATTAGTAGATTCTTGAAAGTAGTGACCTTAAAATCACCTAGTGAGGTTTTTGCCTTGGTAGTTTTCCTCATTCGTAAACAAATAACGGTGTCAAATTTAATTTTTGCTGCATTTAGTTTAGTTGGTGATTTATTTGTGCTACCACGCCATTGCATGTAATTGAATCTAATTAATTAACTTGGGTAATTAATTAATTTGTAAGAGGTCAATACATTTTAACCCAACAGGGGCCAGCGTCATTGAGAATATTATTGAATTCCCTTTCCAATGACTATTCATGGGTCGAAATCTAAGTTAAAACAGTTGAGATATCTAGAAAATCGTGTGAAGCGCGTCAACACGCTTCCTAAGGCCATAACTAGATCCAACCATTGGAATTTCAATTTCTTTAGTGTTCTAAGGGCTTGTTTGGTTGGTTAGTTCTAACCAACATTTTCATATTTTAAACAACCTTACACATATTTCAACACACTTTTTCACCCACACGTATATCAAAAGCACCCAAACAGCATTACTTAAACTAACCTACCAAACAGGCTAGATATCCAGACCTTTCCAAGGACACTAAGATCAGCTCAATCGAAGTCCAAGAATGCCTTCCAATATGCGATCGAAATCATGCGAGAAAAAGGCAAAATTGCTGATGTCAGCATACCCAACCTAGCGCATATAAAGTGGCAAATGAGTTGACTCAGCACACCTTAAAGGTGCGCTGAGCCTTGAAAATGTGCCAAAAGCCTATTTAATGCCCTAGACCCCCAAATTAAAAAAAAAAAAAAAAAAAAAGGATTTTTGGGCATTTTGGAGCACTTTTCTAAGCAAATTCTCTCTCTTTTCCTCTCTATATTCTCTCTCAAACACATCCAAAAACCTTTGATTTCTCTCTTTTCTCAACAATTAAGAGATAGTGTTCATGTACACTTCTTCCTCTCCTTGGTCTTAGGACTTTGGATTTGAGGTTTTAAGGGTGTAAATGTAGCTTTTTAGCTACTATAAGCTACATCTACACCCTTTACTTTATCTTGCTTTATAATATATTTTATTGCTTTCCATAATACATCTCTTGCTTTATCTTGCTTCCTAGCATGTTTTATAGTTTTTCTAGCATGTCTCTTTGCTTTGTAACATGTTTTATTGCTTTGATGATGTTAGCCTAGCCTTCTTGGGCTAAGATATGCCTAAAAACTATATTTGTGCTTAAGTCCATATGCTTAGGTGCTTTTTGCCATGTTTATGCTTAGATCTACTTGTTTTCATACTTTTTGCCATGTTTATGCTTAAATCTACATGTTCATGTGCTCTTTGCCATGTTTATGCTTAGATCTACTTGTCTCCTTGCTTTGTGCCATGTTTATGTGCTCCTTGCCATGTCTATGCCTAGATCTACATGTTGGATGCTATGCCTAGTGCTTGCTATAGCCTTTTTTTTATCTCTTGTTATGCTTTTTTCTTGTGTTTTGCCCCTTAGGTAGGGTGTAGATCTAGATCTTGTGGTCTAGGCCTACTTCCATACACCTAGGCCTACATTAAAAGGTTTGGATCATTTCCTTTATGCATGTGTTTGCTTGCTTCCTTCTATGCTTTATATCCTTTTTTTTTTTTTTTGCTAAATTTAGTACCCATTTGGGTATTGATGAATTTCCTAGCGTCCAGCATTTTGCATTTCCTTTTTTTTTTTTTAGAAGCATTCTGTGGCTGTGGTTTGTCTTCCAGTGGGTCCCGTGCACTGTTCATGGGACCCACAAACCTCTTTTTCAACAAAACTTTCATTAAAAATGGGTCTCACCGCACTATTCACACATTTAAAAATTATTTTGCTACAGTATTTTCAGTTTTCGACAAAATAAGCAGTATCCAAACGGACCCTAGGTTCTTGCCATGCTTTGTGCCCTCCGTGGACTTGTGCTTGTTGGTCTTTAGGGCCACTTGCTTGTGTGGTTGCATCTGTCCCTCTTGTGGTTTGTTTGGGTGTGACCACTTGTGAGAACGCATCCCCGTGATGTTGGTTTGTTTGACGCATACCCTTTCTCTGCTTCGTGCGATGTTATGCTTGCCTTGCTTGCTTTGTGCCCCTGTTTGGCTCTCTTTGTTTCTTTACATCTTTGCACGCCTACCTACATGTTCATACATGAGTCCTTGTGCTTGCTTGTGTCATCAAGCATAATTCCTACCATCTCGTGCGGGTTCACACCTGTCATTGATAAACGAGACCCCGAGTCCCTTTTGGGAATTTTACTTGATGGCACGTGTGCATCCGTACTCCAATCTAATGGAGCTATAAACACCCTCCAAACCTATATTTGTCCTCTTAGGACACCCCCTTTTGTTTGATAACATGTTTGTTTATGCCTTCATGTGCTTAACATGCTTGTTCGCCCTCGTTTGGCTCTCTTTGTTAGTTTTCCCTTTTGCATGCCTTCTTTCTAGTTGTTTCTTTGCTTGTCTACTGGCTTGTTTCCTTTGTCATTGCATGTACACACTTGAAACAAGGGCGCGACTTCCTAGGCACGAGTAAAAAGGACAAGGATGCAAGCAAAAGACACAAGCCCAAAAAGGGAAATGTTCAATAGATTAGGAGATTTAGCCTTACCGTGTGGTTTATCTCTCTCTCTCTCTCTCTCTCTCTCTCTCTCCCTCTCTCTCTCTCTCTTAACCTTTCTATAGAGCCTTGTTTTAAGGTTTTCATCCTTGTATCCAGCTTTAGGCCGCATTCATAGGGTATGGCATATGTTCGTTTTATATTTCTTGTACCTTATTAGGCCATACTCTTTGGATGTAGGCATGTTTCATTTATCTTTCCTACACTTTGCTTGGGCCACGTTCCTTGGGTATGGCAATGTCTGATTTACATTTTCTGTACCTTGCTGGGCCAAACTCTTGGAATGTTGGCAATGTCTACTTTACTTTCCCGCTCTATGTGATAACATTGTGCGTGATGTATGTATATCTATATATGCTTGTATGTGGGTGATCGTGCACTTTGTATAATGGACTTTCATGGCTAAGAGAGCAACCCCTTATAGTCATGAGTGCTCTTGACCCTGTAGTGTGGGTATGCGCTCAAGGCAATTGTTGTAGGTGCATATTCATGCTATATTGTGTACGTGATCATCGTGGTGTGATTATCTTAATCCATATCACCTGAATGACATTGGTTTCCCCATGTATGAAACACGCATCAATATGTTTGATGCTTTTTGAGGGGCTTAGGCTCGTCTTAGCAAGAGCATGTTGGCCCGTATACATAGGCATGAAATCCTGCCAGTGCACCATAGTACACCAAACGCGAAACTCTGTCGGATTTTCACCGTGAAGATAGGGCACCTCTGTTGCCGTATTCTTACACCAAAAGCTTAGTGAGAATAATGTTTTGTGTGCTATGATGCACCCGAGGCAAAGCGCTGCCAAATTTCCACCACGAAAATAAGGCAAAATGCTGCCAAATTTTCGTCGTGAAAATTTGACAACAATTCCAAACACACTAGGGAAGCATCAATCAAGACCACACCATTTCCGAAATCAAACCTCAAAGCCTAATTCTGTTAAAGCCCCGAAAACTAATGCCAATAGCTCATTTTAAATTGTCAATGTCCTTAACTTAAGATTTTACCAAAGCAAATGACTGTCTACGGACAGGCGTTATGGGTTGCTTAACACCTTCCCCACACGTAATTAGACTTCTGAACTCAAGAATCAAGATTTTCTATCCATCTGTTTTAGATTAGGAAAAACAGCCTTTTTCTTAGCCTAGGATTAGTAATAAAATCAAATAGAGTCAGGTGACCCATTACACCTTAGAAAAAAACTCAATGATTGGTCGCGACTTCACTTACCTTTTGTAATTCGATTAAAATTAACTTATTTCCAGTCACATACCAGAAGTCTACCCTTTTTCACAGCACTCGAGCTCCGAGCCTGCATACATAACCTGTGTATACACTTCCAAGGAGCACGAGCTACACCACAATGGGTGGTCGTGTTAGGATATGTGTCCTTAAATCCTATTGTATGATGCTATGTATGATATTATGTATGACATTATGTGAGAAATGATGTATGACTTAATATTGTGTTTAATAAAGTTGTTTTATTCTTATCTAAAATAATGGTAACATGAATATTCGGACATTATCAAATAGTCCATGAGATGCATAGTATGTAATTTATGTGATTTAGTCACAGAAGATATAGATCACAAGTTCTTTGTAAACTAAGAATTTTGGTTCGTAGTCCGTGATGAAATTGGGCATTTCATCTGCGAAGACTATAACATATTAACTACGATGATTTGTCTTGATCATGGAAGTGGTGACTTCTAGTTAATATGTTGATATGTTTTAAGAGTTAAGACATATTGAACTGGACCGCTGTGAGATTTATTATTCTCCTAACGACTGTCAATTGAATAATAAATCTCACGACTTGTATTCACATGAACTCTTAATCCTGAGAGAATAATGGACCTGATCATGAAATGTAGGTTGCTTTGATATATCAGGAGTGAGATCTAAAGTAACGATCAAAACCTCAGTATGTTGGGCAGCCACATTTAGTGTTGATGGAACATATATTCTCAAGATGGAATTCATAGTCTCTTAACGGAGATATAAAATATTCCCTTGAGATAAGTTTAATGGGTACAGTTATTCAGAGAGTTAGGCCTAACCACTTTAGTAAGACTAAAGTATATATTTATGAAATTGGATTTTATAAATATATGGTGAATAACTCAAAAGGATTAAACCGGGTACTTAAGGATTAAGATGTAGTAATTTACAAAGTGGCAGTCTATATTCATGACTTTGTATTACTACGAATATTTTATGAAGGAGTTGCATGTATAATAAAGTCTTGGGATATAATTTATTAATGAGGCCTAGAGTGCAATTATATTTATATAGTGGTACTAAATATAATTAATGGTAACTTTGGACTTATCAAGAGTTGACAGAAAAGCCCAAGGCCCATTGGAGCTAGTGTCTTATTTGTTCCCTTTTGGTCCCACTCCAAGCCACACACTAAAGCCCAATTGGGAAGGCCCAAAAGGCTAGCCCAATTAGATAATCAGTTATGTGGAGAGAAACATACAGAATTTTATATAGTTAACGATCAAAACCTCAGTTTGTTGGGCAGCCATATTTAGTGTTGATGGAACATATATTCTCAAGATGGAATTCATAGTTTCTTAACGGAGATATAAAATATTCCCTTGAGATAAGTTTAATGGGTACAGTTATTCAGAGAGTTAGGCCTAACCACTTTAGTAAGACTAAAGTATATATTTATGAAATTGGATTTTATAAATATATGGTGAATAACTCAAAAGGATTAAACCGGGTACTCAAGGATTAAGATGTAGTAATTTACAAAGTGGCAGTCTATATTCATGACTTTGTATTACTACGAATATTTTATGAAGGGGTTGCATGTATAATAAAGTCTTGGGATATAATTTATTAATGAGGCCTAGAGTGCAATTATATTTATATAGTGGTACTAAATATAATTAATGGTAACTTTGGACTTGTCAAGAGTTGACAGAAAAGCCCAAGGCCCATTGGAGTTAGTGTCTTATTTGTTCCCTTTTGGTCCCACTCCAAGCCACACACTAAAGCCCAATTGGGAAGGCCCAAAAGGCTAGCCCAATTAGATAATCAGTTATGTGGAGAGAAACATACATAATTTTATATAGAATAAAATGGTTTGTATGTTTAATAAGAATAAGGATAATAAAAATATTCTCTCTAGAAACATAGAACTGATTGAGAGACCACACATCTTGGGCATCGAGTGGAATTGGAGTGAAGATTGAAAGTATTCCCGAGTACTTCTTCATTCGGTTTTGAAGTTCACCGCATCAAGGTACACTCTCTTGTTCTTATATTCTGAAACCTACATAGTGCATGTTATCAATTGCGAATGAAGTAGATCCGTTTATTTTCCGTTGCGTATGTTTTGTATACGATACAAACATGTATATTTTCTAACAGGTCGAACCGCTGCGAGGCATCGACAGACTAGTGACTTCGCAGGGGACACTTAAAGAGTTTAGTATTTAAAGCTTTTGATAAGATCTTAATCTTTGGACATTGGCTTTCAAAAAAATTTGAAATTGGCATTAGCCTTTGGGGCTTTCTTTTTGAAAAAATTCTTTTACTATATCCTTAGTAAACTATTTTTAAAACTCAAAAATGTTTTCAAATGGTTTTCCAAAAACTGGCTTTGAGGTATTAACTTATGTGTGAAGCTTTCCTGCTTTCTCAAGCATGCTATAGACACCGTATTTTGTCTGCCCTCAATTTGCGTGCCAGATCCCGAAAATTCTAAAAATATTATCTTGTCTCTATGGGGCCACGGAAGCATCAAGATTGACATAGCGCAACCAGTTTGGGCATAGGAGCGCTAGAAGTGTCATTTCAGGTCTATGAGAGACTAGGAAAATTAGGTGCTCTAAAAAAAGAGAGGGATTTTTGTGTGCTTTTTAAGGCACCTCTTTTTTTGGGTAAGTGGTATGGAATCGCCACTTATTTTTTATACAAAAAAATAAGAAAAAACTAAATATAACATGACTGAATAGCATCCTTTCATTGATTGAATAAAAAATTACATAATTGAAAAATCAAAAATTACATGGCTTTGGGTCCTAATTACAATCTACCAAAATTCCATGGCTTTTTGTCCTAGTTACATTCTACCCAAAATAAATAAAGACAAGGCACAGATCTACTTATCCAAAGACCTAAATTCGGAGGCTAGGTTATAGAATGAGAAGGTGTTAGGCACTATGAATGATATGTTGAACATGTGAGACAAAAATTAAATCACATAAATTTATTTACGAATTCATTCTCTTCTTTGTTAAAAAATTTCAGATCTATTTTAGTGATTAAAAAAATTGAGTTTAATTTGTCAAAAGTATCAAATATGTTTGTAATATGTTAAAAAAAAAAAGTTTTTTGAGATAAAAATTTAGATATGTTTCTATTACATAAAACAAAGTCTTTTGATTTGAAAAATGATCAAATCTATTTTTAAGACCTAAAAAAATGGTTTTTTATTTATAAAAGACCAAATCTGTTTTTAAGATCTAAAAAAATGGTTTTTTTGATGATAGAAAACTAGATATGTTTTTATATTTTTAAAAAAATGAAAAAAAAAAGATTTTTTTTTATGAAGAGAATTTTACTCATAACATAAATTTAGGCATTATGAAACAACCAAAACAAAAATATGTTAGGATATGTGTCCTTAAATCTTATTGTATGATGCTATGTATGACATTATGTATGACTTAATGTTATAATTAATAAAGTTGTTTTATTATTATCTAATATAATGGCAACATGAATATTTGGACATTATCATATAGTTCATGAGATGCATAGTATGTGATTTATGTGATTTAGTCACAAGTTCTTTGTAAACTCAGAATTATAATTCGTAGTCGGTAATGAAATTGGACATTTCATCTGCGAAAACTATAACATATTAACTAAGATGATTTGTCTTGATTATGGAAGTGGATGTATTGATGTGTTGATGTGTTTTAAGAGTTAAGACATATCGAACTGGACCGCTGTGAGATTTATTATTCTCCTAATGACTGTCAAATGAATAATAAATCTCACGACTCCTATTTGCATGAACACTTAATCCTGAGAGAATAATGGACTTGATCATGAAGTGTAGGTTGCTTTGATATATCAGGAGTGAGATCTAAAGTCACGATCAAAATCTTAGTATGTTGGGCAACCACATTTAGTGTTGATGGAACATATATTCTCAAAATGGAATTCATAATCTCTTAACGGAGATATAAAATATTCTCTTGAGATAAGTTTAATGAGTTTGGTTATTTAAAGTGTTAGGCATAACCACTTTAGTAAGAATATACTAAAGTATATATTTATGGAATTTGATTTCATAAATATATGATAAAAAACTTAAAGGATTAAACCGGGTACTCAAGGATTAAGATGTAGTAATTAACAAAGTGACAGTCTACATTTATGACTTTGTATTACTACAAATATTTTATGAAGGGGTTGCATGTATAATAAAGTCTTGAGATATAATTTATTAATAAGGCCTATAGTGCAATTATATTTACATAGTAGTATTAAATATAATTAATGGTAACTTTGGGCTTGTCAAGAGTTGATAGAAATGCCCAAGGCCCATTGGAGCCAGTGTCTTATTGGTCCCTTTTGGTCCCACTCCAAACCACACACTAAAGCCCAATTGGAAAGGCTTAATAGGCCGGCCCAATTAGATAATCAGTTAATTATAAAAGAAGAAACATACAGAATTTTTTCATAAGAAAAAAGAGACATCATTGTGAAGTGGTGTGTATGTGCGAGTGAAGCCACTCAATTATTCTCCCTTAGAAACTGATTAAGAGACCACACTTCTTGGGTGTAAAGTGGAATTGGAGTGAAGATTAAAAGTATTCCCAAGTACTTCTAATCTTTTGTTTTGAATTTCACCGCACCAAGGTACGCAATCTCATTCTTAAATTCTGAAATTTACATAGTGCATGTTATCAATCATGAGTGAAATAGATCCATTTTTGTTACTTCCGCTGTGTGTTTTGTATGAGATACAAAACCAGATTTTCCAATAAAATAACCATAAACACAATCATACATGATCTTTTTCTTTGTTTCAAAATTTGCTTATGTTTAAAAAAATCAAATCTACATCTATAAGAGATACAGATCAGTTTTTGATTTGAGGAAAATTCAGATCTGCATCTGATGAAGATGCAGATCCATTTTTTATTAAGAAAATTTCAGATCTACATCTAGGAAAGATGTAAATCTGTTTTTGATTTCAAGAAAATTTAATTGGTTATATGAAGATAATTGAAATTAAGAAAGAGATTGTAACAATTATATATAAGAAATTCAAGATCATGCTTTGAACAAAACAACAATTAATAAATCATGTTATGAATAAAAAACATGCATCATCATAAACAAGAAGCATAAAAAAGAATAGGGTGATTGAAAACAACCTCTTGCATGAGCACTCCTTGTTCTTGAGAGGATGCTTTAGAGTTTAAAGAAACTTATTCAATTATCTTTAAAACCTAAAAACCCTAACTTTAGCAATAATTATCAGAGAGGATCAACAAATATCAACAATTTGGGAGCCTCAAAACATATGCCTTTCAGAGCGTAAAAAAAAAGTGCTGAATTATGAGATTCAGTCCCTATTTATAGAAGCCAGAAGACTCTAAAAAATAGGCACGGACGATTAGAATGCGAATTCGAACGCATCCTTCCGCGTAAAGGTCGAAAATGGTGTACCTTATCGTCACTCGAAGGGAGTTCGGCCAAAGCCCAAAAGGGGACCATTCAGCCCTTTTAAAGTGTCGTTCAGCACTCCAAAAGTGTCGAATAGTGCTCTTGGACGCCGAACGTTCTTTCGTGCTCGGGTGCTTTTTGAACTCTTTTTTTAGGGTTTTTTTATTCGGTCCTTGTACCTAGACGTGTTTTTATCCTTAGTTTATGATATTTATCTCTTTTCTAGATAATTCATGACTTTTTGGGAATAATTATCTTGTAGATAAATATCTTAAAATAAATCTTGATAGAGTTTAGATTATCCACAATTTTATTGTTATCCAATCATCCCTTTTATTCTTATGCATGGAATCCTATTTTAAACACTAATTACCAACCGATCACAAAATTATTTAATTAATTTTAATTGTTTAACCAATCAGAATTAATTTAAATTAATCGTATGTGGTCGACTCTGCTTAGACACAATGCATGCTGGTCATGTAAACTTGTTCATGTGATATCTTTCGATCCGATGGTCCAATTTGAAAACCGAAAACACTGTTGCGACCTTTAGAATCTCAAGATCATTTTTATGATATGTAATGAATGAATTAATGCATGTAATGCAAAAAAAAATTGATGCATGTGATGCAAGAACAAATTGATGCATGTAATGTAATCATGATCTTTGGGGTACATAAAAGGTCATTCCAGTCATTCTCCTTGATTAAATCATGAATGCAAAATCGAGTGTCTACAAGGTCAAATTGACCAAAATGCCCCCGATCAACCCTAGGTCAACTGAAAGTCAAAGTCGGTCAAAATCATCCCAAAATGACATTTTTCATGTTTCTACATCAAACCCAAGCTACTTGGTGATTTCATCAAGTTTGACCTGAGGCTGGCTCTCAAGAGTACCAGAAACTCTAATTTTGATTAGACCATCAGAATGGGTTAGGACTAGTGCCATTGCAAAGATTATCAAATTCCATTTCTAACGACTATTCATGGGTCGAAATCGGAGTTAAAATGGTTGAATATCTAGAAAACCGTGAAAACTACGTCAACACGCTTCCTGAGGCCGTAACTTTTGATCCGACCGTTGGATTTTCAATTAGTGTTCTGAAAACTAGATATCCAGAGCTTTCCAAGGACACCAAGATCAGCTTAATTTGAGTCAAGAAATGCCTTCAAATATGCATCTGAAGTTGAATCAGGAAAAGGCCAGAATTACTGACATCAGTAAGTTGGCTGGTGGCTCTTCAAGGTGCACTGGCAGCTGAAGAGTCACTTTTTCACTATAAATGCCCCCAAACCTCTCATTTAAAAAAAAAATTTGGGTAGTTTTGGGCAAATTCTCTCTCTCTCTCTCTCTCTCTCTCTCTCTCTCTCTCTCTCTCTCTCTCTCTTCTAAACACATCCAAACACATCAAAACACCCTCAAATACCTTAGATCCTCATCTTTTTTCTTCAATCTTCAAGGTAGTGTTCTTGCACTTAATCTTCCTCTCCTTGGTTCCATACCTCAGATTTGAGGTTTAGGGGTGTAGATATAGCTTTTTGGCTACAATCCACACCCTTTTCTCTTTATTACTTTGCCCTAGCTTTGTTTTGCTTAATAAAATGCTTTTATTGCTTTTCCAAGCATTTTCTTGCTTCCTAGCATGTCTTTATAGTTTTTATAGCATGTTTCCTTGCTTATGCTATGATTTATTGCTTTGATATTGTTGGCCTAGCCTTCTTAGGCTAGGATATGTCTAAATTTAATGTTTGTGCTTAGATCCACATGATTTTAGGCTCCTTGTCATGTTTATGCTTAAATCTGAATGCCTATGTGTTCTTTGCCATGTTTTTGTTTAGATCTACTGTTTGTGTTTAAATCTATGTTCCTATCCCTAGATCTATGTGTTTATGTGCTCCGTGTCATGCTCGTGTGTCTAGATCTATGTTAGTTGCTATGCCATGTGCTACTTTAGCCCCTTTTGCCCCTTGATAACTCTCTTTCTTGCTTTTTGTCCCTTTCAATAAGGTGTAGATCTAGATCCTATGGTCTAGTACTACATCCGAGCACCTAGGCCTATATTAAAGAGTTTTGATCATTTCCTTTGCATGTTTATGTTTGCTTGCTTACTTCCATGCTTTATCTCCATGTTAGCTTTTCTAGATCTAGGCTTTGCTATGCTTTGTGCCCTCTATAGGCTTGTGCTTGCGTGGTTACATCCGTCCCCCCTAGGGTTTGTTTAGATGTAACCACTTATGAGATACACCCCTGTGGTGTTGGTGTGCTTGATATACACCTTTCTCTATTCTATGCGATGTTGATATGCATGCCATGCTTGCTTTGCGCCACTTGTTTGGCTTTCTTTGCTTCTTTGCATCTTTGCACACTTGCCTACATGTTCTTACATAAGTCTGTGTGTCATCTGTAATCCAATCCAATGGAACTACAGACACCCGATCCAAGCCTACATCTGTCCTCATAGGACACCCCCTTTTGTTTGATAACCTGCTTCTTTGCCTTTTCAAGTGCTTCAAATATTTGTTTGCCCTCGTTGGCATCTTTTCCTAGCTTGTCTTTGTCATGTTTTTCCTTCCATTTGTTTCTTTATTTCTCTACTGGCTTGTTTCTTTTGTCTTTGCATGTATATGCACGGAGCGAAGACAGTTGCAGCAAGGGTGCGACTTCCTAGACGTGAGCAAAATGGGCAAGGATGAAAGCCCACAAAGGGCAATGTTCAGTAGATCAGGGGGCCTAGCCCCTCTAGAGTGGTCTTCTCTTTCTCTCTTTCTTGTTGGAAAAACACATGGAAAGATATAGTTTTGTATGTCATACAAAAACATGCAGCGAAATATAAACGGATCTACTTCATTTATGTGAAATAACATGCAACATCTGAGTTTTAAAAACAAAGAACAAGAAGTCGTACCTTGATGCAGTGAAATTCCAAAACCAGATGAAGTATGAACTTGGGAAGACTTTCAATCTGCACTCCAATTCCACAATGTGCCCAAGATGTGTGGTCTCTCAATCAGTTCTATACGTATTTATTTAAGAGAATAACCAAGTATCTTGAGAAAACTCTCAATATTGCTCTCTTTTAATCATACGTATATTTCTGCACTTAGGCAATTACTTTATTTAATAACTTTTATTAAATAAATAAATGATTATCCAATTGGGTTTGCCTTTTGGGCTAGCCCAATTGGGCTTTAGTGTGTAGCTTAGAGTAAGACCAAAAGGGAAAAATAAAGCTCTAGCTCCAATGGGCTTTAGACTTATTTGTCAACTCTTGACAAGCCCAAAGTTACCATTAATTATATTTAATACCACTATATAAAAATAAATTATATCCTAACACTTTATTAAACATTTAACCCTTTCATGAAAATATTCGTAGTAATACAAAGTCATAATGTGTAACTGTCACATTAAAAATTACTACCTCTTGATCCTTGAGTACCCGGTTTAATCCTTTAAGTTATTCATATATATTTTATGAAATCTAATTTCATAAAATATCAACTTTAGTAACTCTTTACTAAAGTAGTTAGGCCTAACACTCTAAATAATCAAACTCATCAAACTTATCTCAAGGGAATATTTTATATCTCTTTAAAGAGACTATGAATTCCATTTTGAGAATATGTGTTCCTTCAACATTACGTGTGGTTGCCCAACATATTAAGGTTTTGACCATTTATCTAGATCTCACTTCTGATATATTAAAGCGACTTACATTTCATGATCGGGTTCACTATTCTCTCAAGATTGAGAGTTTAAGTAAATGAAAGTCGTGAGATTTATTATTCATTTGACAGTTGTTAATAGAATAATAAATCTCACAACGGTCTAGTTCAATATGTTTTATACACTTAAAACATATTAAATGTATAAGACATATTGAATTGGACCACAATCATGGATCATGGAATGCTCAAATTCCTTGATGGACACATCATAGCATATGGAGACGTCCTCGTTCCTCACCACTTGTTTGAACCTATTCCAGGCTAGGTTCTCACTACTTAAAAGAGTCATGGAATCGGCTTCAGGGGCTTTGGGAAAGGAGTTAGATGGCTTGGCATCAAATGGAGGGAGGCGAGCGTGGACCTTAGAAACCATAGGTGGTTGAGCAGAGGCAGTAGGAGCAACAGGGTCAAAACCACAACAGGAGTCGTGGATGTTGGATAAAAATACATGTTCGTATTGCATACGAAACATACGCAGCGGAAAAATCAACGGATCTACTTCATTCGCAATTGATAACATGCACTATGAAAGTCTCAGAATTTAAGAACAAGAAAGCGTACCTTGGTGCGGTGAAATTCAAAACCAAAGATCAGAAGTTCTTGGGAAGACGTTTAATCTTCACTCCAATTCTGCTTAATGCCCAAGATGTGTGGTCTCTCAATCAGTTTTCAGGGAGAGAACAAGGGAGTGTCTAACACTCATATACAAACCATGTCATTTCTTGTGTAATCTTAATGAAAAACACTTATGAAAAGACTTATCAAAAGAACCTCTTGAAATTCTGTATGTTTCTCTCCTTATATAAAACTGATTATCTAATTGGGCTAGCCTTTTGGGCCATTCCAATTGGGCTCTAGTGTGTGGCTTGGAGTGGGACCAAAAGGGAACAAATAAGACTCTAGCTCCAATGGGCTTTGGGCTTTTCTGTCAACTCTTGACAAGTCCAAAGTTACCATTAATTATATTCAATACCACTATATGAATATAATTGCACTCTAGGCCTTATTAATAAATTATATCCCAAGACTTTATTATACATGCAACCCCTTCATTAAAATATTCGTAGTAATACAGAGTCATGAATATAGACTGCCACTTTGAAATTACTACATCTTAATCCTTGAGTACCCGGTTTAATCCTTAATGTTATTCATCATATATTTATGAAATCCAATTCCATAAATATATACTTTAGTAACTCCTTACTAAAGTGGTTGGACCCAACTCTCTGAATAACCAAACCCATTAAACTTATCTCAAGGGAATATTTTATATCTCTGTTAAGAGATCATGAATTCCATCTTGAGAATATATGTTTCATCAACACTAAATGCGGCTGCCCAACATACTGAGGTTTTGACCGTGTCTTATAGATCTCACTCCTGATATATCAAAGTAACCTACATCTCATGATCAGGTCCATTATTCTCTCAAGATTTAGAGTTGATGTAAATAGAAGTCGTGAGATTTATTATTCAATTGACAGTCGTTAGGAGAATAATAAATCTCACAGCGGTCCAGTTCAATATGTCTTAACTCCACATTTTGTAGGTATAAGGGATATTTATACTGGTGTGTGTTTAGAATGCGAAGAGTTAATTTTTCCAAAACAGAGTGGACTGGCGACTTGGCCTCGCTACTTGACTTAGTCGCGAGTACAAGCCACGAGCTAACTGAATGGCCAGTCTGGACTTTTTGTCCTGTAGTGCTCCAATTGGCGTGACTGTTCAGCTCTTCTACATGCTTCACTCGTGTGCAACTTTTGGCAACTTGTAAGCCACGAGATCCAGTTGCGAGTTCCTTACTGAGTGCACAATCTTGAGCTTTTCTTCACACTTTCTCACACACTACCCTTACATGATTCCCACCTAAATACAGGGTTTCTAAGTGCTGAATTACAAGCAAATTGGCACAGAATAAAGCCAACAAAATGGTTGATTAATTTCAACCTTACAATCTCCCCCTTTGGCTATTCCGTGACAAAACCCTACAACAAACTCCAAACTTAATTCGTGAGTTGGGAACAGTTGAACAAAACTCACTCACACCTAACTCTAGAATCTGTGACACTCTAGAATCTGTGAAGCTCTTGAATCTTAAGCACAAGTATCTCCTGAAATACAACCACACAATATGATCATTGTATGCAGAAAAACTTGTAATGCATATGAAGCAAATACAATGCGATCAAGCAATATAGATTAAAGCAATAAAGCATGGCTTGACCAAAAACAAAAAATCACTATAAATAGTGACCACAATGTTCATTGACACAAGGAATGAACATTCGAACATGCAAGCTAATAAGCTCAATGCAAAGTATCATTTGCATGTCCAACACTCAACCAATAAAAAACTCAAGGTAATTGTATCAAAGATAAAGAATCCAACAAGGGCACAACAGTAATGTACTTAAGGAAAATGCATAACATTTAGCAACAAGTACTTAAGCTACAAAGCGTGTGTACAAAATAACCAAAAGCTATAAAAGCAAGGGTACACAACACAAAATACTAAATAACAGTCTTATATATATATATATATATATATATATATATATATATAACAGTACCAACAGCTTTAAACAAAGTATTAAAACCATATCCATGAGTTTAAACCAAGTGTATTTAGCAAACCCATAAAAACAATCATCCAAAAAAGACATAACACCAAAACACATAAATAACACAAAGTAAACACTGTTGAAATTAAGTTTTTGGTATGCTTCCCTTCAAAATGGCTCTCCCCCTCAAGAGCTACCCTAGCTACCCTCCAAAATTATTATCTCCCCCTTTTTGACCAGAATGGCCAAAAGGTCACTGCTGGGTGGTGAAGCTATCAAATTTTGCTGAAAGAATGTTCATCTGATCTTGGAGTGCAGCCAGCCTATCAGATTGCTCATTCTGGACATCTCTAAGCCCATCAATCCTGTCAAGGATGATTTGGAATGCATCTGGAGGAACATTTGATGAGGATGAAGCTCTGCTACTCTTGCCACGACCTTTTGAGCTTGAGGGTTGTCTTGCAGCCTCTGTCTCAATCTCCATAGGTTCACCTTCTTCTTGGTTACCTTCCTCTTCATTACCTAGAAGACGAACTCTTATCCTTGTGATGGTTAGATTGTTAATGGCTGAGGGAGTAGTCATGAGGCTGATATCTTAAGGGATTTCCATACCTTTTGATTTAAAAATCCTCATAAGAAGGCTTGGGAAAATTAGGTTGGCCCTAGAGGTTGCTTTAGTCTCATCAACAATGGTGTAGAATATATGAGCATTGATGTCTATGTAGGTCTTCTGCTTGAGCTCCATAAGAAAGATGGCTCTAGCATTGTTGATTATGGTTAGCTTCTTCACTAGGTACAGGTTGAACATCATTGTCACAGTTAGGCATCTCATATCTACTGGAAGGTAGTGGTGTTGAGGCATCTGCCCTCTCTAACTCCACCAATATGTGTTTGAATATGTGTCTGAACAGTTTCTGAGGAGATCAGACAATCACCTACAGATTCAGAGTTATCAGATTTAGGAAAAGGGCAGCCCTGCCAGCCATCGAGGGATTCACTCCTTTAATTCTTGCATTGCCTGCAGTTGCAGGGCCAGCTTTATCATCAGTTCAGGAGGGAACCGCCATTGTCCCTGCCATTTGACGTTTTGATCCTCTTATTCTGCCGAAGCCTGCCTCAAGAATCTCTAGGGTATCCAACTCAAAAGCCCTTGAAGCCATTCTGCCAAGTCTAAGGGTCATTAATCCGAAAATGATCTTTATAGCGCCCAATTTGCAAACTCAAAAGGGCGTTATCATTTGCATGCAGAAGTCGTTCCCTTATGAAGATAGCCATCGTATCCTATGGAAATATGATGTGTCCTTGATCTCCACTCGAACCGGAAAAGATGAGGTCTACTCCAATATCTCTTCAGGTTTATTTGGGCTTACTAGGAGTGGCCGCTGCTATACTCCCGATGAGCTAGAAAGAAGAAGGAAAGAGATTGGCAAGGGTACAGCCGAACTCATTAGGAATAGGGTCACAACCGAAGAAGCTGAGGAATTCTTGAAAATTATCAGAAACTCAGAATACAGTGTGATTCAGCAGCTAAACAAGTCGCCAGCTCAGATTTCCATCTTAGCGTTATTGCTATCCTCTAATGTCCACTACAAGGCTCTCTTGAAAGTCTTGCAAGAGACATGTGTTCCTACAGGTGTCATAGAATCTTCCTTTGAGGGTATGGTCTCGACGGTGTTGGCCACCAACCAGATTTCCTTTATAGATGATGAGTTACCACTAGAAGGTAGAGAGCATACTTTACCTATGCACATTATGGTAAAGTGTAAAGATATGATTGTCTCTAGGTACTAATTAACAATGGATCAGCTCTGAATGTTTGCCCGATGTCTACTATAGAGCGTTTGAATGTGGATACCTCTCTTATCTGCCCTTCTACCATGATCATTAGAGCCTTTGATGGCACTCTCTGGGAGGTGCAAGGCGAGATTGAATTAGCAATTGGAATTGGCCCCATGTTTTACATGGTTAACTTCTAAGTCATCAAGGTGGATTCTCCATATAATATTCTCTTAGGGAGGCCCTAGCTACATGCCGCAAGCGCAGTTGCTTCTACCCTTCATCGGAGGCTCAAGTTCCCCTCTGAGGATCTGTTGATCACTATTATGGCTAAAGAACCCCTAACTATCTTCAAGGAGATTTCTGTCCCCTGCATTGGTGCTAATGCCTTTCCGGAGGAAACTTTCCACAGTTTCGAGCTAGTCTCCATGATCTCCAAAGCTTCGGAACTCGAGTCAGCATGGCCCTCCGCTACTTTAATGGCTGCTAAGGAGATGCTTAAATTTGGCTATCAGTTAGGCTAAGGCCTCGATGCGACATGGGAAGACTGCTTTGATTGAACTCTTGGACAATAAAGGAGGTTTCGGTCTGGGGTATAACCCCTCCGATAAAGAACTTTTCCAAGCTTCTAGAGGAAAAAAAGGAAGTGCATTAGCCAAAGGATGTCTATTCCCCACATCAGGGTTACTTTTCCAGCTCTGGCCGAGGTCATCAAATTAGAAATTACACAAGAATCAAGTGAGAAGGAATCGAATCTAGCTTGTCTCATCCACTTATGTCCCAAAGAATTCTCAATGAATACTATCATATCCCTCGGGGATGATCTAACTTCTACTATTAGGCCCTGTGTGCTAGGCGAGACAGTAGGCCATTGGACCATCGAGCCCTACTTTGTGGTTGCACCGGCTGAGTAAGGAGTATTCCATCATCATATAGTTGGGTCCTCCAATTACCCAAAAGAGTTGTAATAGCATATCTAGTTTGTTTTGCATGTTTATTTCCTATTTTGCATTTTCCTAATTTATTTTCCAAAAAAACATTTCCGTTTTATCATTATCAAGCATGAACTTTGTTATCCCCCTATCTATGATCCATTAATGAAATTACCCAGCATATTATTTAGGAAATTCTTGCATTTATCTCTTTATCTGCTTTCCTATGAATATGTGTGCAAATTATCTTATGTTTCTCTGTATATGTTCCATTCTATATGATCTATTCTGATTCCTAAGCGGATACATCATCCTGTTGCCATAACAAGGATAATGATGACGTGAATGAGACAATAGAGTTGGATCATAATATTGATGGATTAGAGGAAATTCTGAGTTTGCCTCATGATATTTTTTGGAAGCTGTAAATAGAGAAAATGAGGGGTCCAAGCCCAACATAGAAGAAACTAAAGTGATTAACCTTGCCGACAAAGGCAAGAATGAAAAACCCGTCAAGATTGGGGTGAACTTTATTAAAGACATGAAGCCTCAGCTCATAGCGCAACTCAAAGAGTTCAAAGAGATATTTGCTTGGTCCTACCAAGATATGCCAAGATTGGATATTGAAATTGTCGTGCACAGAATTCCAGTTAAGCCAGAATGCCCTTTAGTGCAGCAAGCCCTTTGAAGGATGAAATCTGAGATCATTTTGAAGATCAAGGAGGAAGTAGAAAAGCAGTTGAAAGCCTATTTCCTTACCGCGATAGCCTACTCAGATTGGGTCGCCAATATTGTTCCCATGCCTAATAAAGGTGGGAAAGTGCGCATGTGTGTCGACTATAAGGATTTGAACTGGGCAACCCTAAGGATAATTTCCCATTGTCATATATCGATACCCTGATCGATAATACTGCTTACAATAGGTTCTTCCCCTTCATGGTTAGATTCTTAGGCTATAATCAGATCAAAATGGCTAAAGAAGACAAAGCTAAGACAACATTCACCACTTATTAGGGAACCTATAAATATGTTGTTATGCCATTCGGTTTAAAGAATGCTGGTGTTGCTTATTAGCAAGCCATGGTAACCTTATTCCATGATATGATGCATAAAGAGATTGAAGTCTACATGGACAACATGATTGCCAAATCCCGCACTGCCAGGGATCATTTAGTAGATTTGAGAAAGCTGTTCAAGCGCCTTACCAAGTACAGGTTGAGACTAAACCCTAACAAGTGCGTCTTCATAGTTAGCCAAAGAGGAATCGAAGTGGATCCAACAAAAGTTCAAGCCATCCGAGACATGCCGACACTGCAAACTGAGAAACAGATTCGTAGCTTCTTGGGCAAAGTCAATTACAAGCTCACTTCTTAGCGTAGTTGACCACCACATGTGATCCACTATTCAAGCTCTTAAAGAAAGACATAAAGATAGAATGGACAGATAAGTGCCAAGCGGCCTTTGACAAAATTAAGCAGTATTTGTTGAACCCTCCTGTTTTGGTTCCCTGACACTGAGATATCCATTGATCCTCTAGCTAGCGGTACAAGAAACCTCCATGGGATGCATGTTAGGCCAATTGGTTGAGTCCAACCAAAGAGAAAGGGAAATTTACTACTTAAGCAAGAAGTTCACAAGTTATGAGATCAACTACATCGTCATTTAAAAGACGTGTTGCGCCTTAGCGTGGGCATCATGCAAGCTGTGGCAATATATGCTCTACTATACCACACGGCTCATTTCCCACATGGATCCCATTAAGTACATCTTTGAAAAGCCAGCTCTTACAGGGAAGATCTCCTGTTGGCAAATGTTGCTTTCCAAATTTGACATTGTGTTTGTGACGAGCAAGGCCATCAAGGGCCAGGCCATAGCCAATTACCTAGCAGACCAGCCGATGAATGATCTAGAACTTTCAGAATCCCTCTTATCTGATAAGGATGTCATGGCACTAGAGCTAGAACCAGACAGTGTGAAACTGTGGCATTGGAGATAGAGAGGGAGCAATCTTAGTTTCCCCCTAGGGCCAGTAAATCCCTATTGTAGTCAAGCTGAATTTTGATTGCACCAATAACGTCATAGAATATGAAGCGTGCATAGTCGGCTTGCAAGTGGCCCTAGAGTTCGGCCCCCATGACTTAAGCGTCTTTAGAGATTCCCTATTGATCATCTCCCAAATCAAAGGAAAATGGCAAGCCCAAGACACCAAGTTAATTTCGTATCAGAAATGTGTCAACCGCTTAATTCCGAAATTTCAAGACATCACATTTGCCTATTTTCCCCGAACACACAATCAGTTTGGAGACGGCTTGGCTACCCCGGCTAGCATGGTCAAGTTATTAGAAGGAGATGGTATGCGGCAATTGCGCATAGAAGTCCGTGGCGTTCCAGCCTATTACATGAACATCAAAGAATGCATGAGTGTCGAAGTTGAAGTCAACAAAAAGCCATGGTACCATGATATCAAGGCTTATAACAAGAACAGTGAATACTCGTCTGGCATAATAGACAATGAAAAGAAGTTTATCTGGCGCATGGCTTGCCAATTTTCTTAAGTGGAGAAGTCTTGTATGAAAGGAACCACGATTCTACCCTGCCCCAATGCTTAAATGCCTCCGAGGCTAATCATTTAATGGAAGAGATGCATGAAGGCTTACTTGGAGCTCATGCTAATCAACCCCTGTTGGCCCGTAAGATTACGAGAGCCAGTTACTATTGGCTTACCATGGAAAGTGATTGCATTAAACATGTGAAGACGTGCCACCGTTGCCAAGTCTATTAAGACAGGAAGAACACTCCACCTTAGCCTTTACACTTTTTAGTAGCACTATGGCCCTTCTTAGCCTAGGGTATGGATGTCATCGGACCCGTGATTCCGAAAGCTTTAAACGGTCATAAGTACATCTTAGTGGCCATCAATTATTTTACAAATTGGGTGAAAGCTGCTTCGTACAAAAGCATCACTCAAGAAGTGGTAGCCCGATTCCTGAAACATGAAATTATTTGCCACTACGGCATGCCGGGAGAGCTCATCACTGATAATAGGCGAACCTAAATGGGAAAATGATCCAACGACTTTGCCAACAATCCAAGATCGAGCATAGGAATTCAGTTCCCTATCGCCCTTAGATGAATGGTGCAGTGGAAGCCACTAACAAGAACATAAAGAAAATCTTGGTGAAGATGATAGACACATACAAGGATTGGCACGAGTACTTACCGTTTGCTTTGTGTGCATATTGCACTTCTGTGCATACTTCCACGGGTGCGACCTCGTATTCGTTAGTATATGGCATGGAGGCCGTCCTCCTCGCAGAGGTAGAAATCTCGTCTCTCAGGATTTTATCTTAAACAGAGCTGTTAGAAGCTGAATAGGCCCGTTCCCAATATGAACAACCGAACATGATAGATGAAAAGTGCATGACCATAATAGGCCATGGACAGTTGTACCAACGCCGCGTCGAGCAAGCATTCAACAAGAAAGTTAGACCCAGGGTCTTCGAAGAAGGCGATCTAGTCTTGAAGAAGCGCAACCAGGCCATGCCTGCTCATAGAAGAAAGTTTACCCTAACCTACGAGGGCCTATGTGTGGTAAAGAAGGCCTTTTCTGGAGGAGCCTTGATTCTAGCCAACATGGACGAGCATGCCTTCAATATGCCCACCAATTCTAACGCCCTTATATGGTACTTTGCATGAAGGAGCCTCTCAATGCACCTCATTTTTATGTTTTTATGTCAATAAAAAAAAAAAAGAACAAAAACAAAAAAAATATGTAAAAAGGTAGATCGAAAACCTAAAAGGGCGGTCTACGCAAAAGGAGAGCAAAAGAAAGAGTGTGAGAGAGCCTACTAGATTGAAAACCCAAAAAGGCAGTCTAGGCAAATATTAAGGCAACCAAAAGTCAGTTGAACTACATGATGACTTGATCCTTTCCAGTGGAGGTACGTAGGCAACCATCTTAGTTCAGTCACATCTTAAAAGAAAAATCAATCAGCTTGGCCTACTTGAATTTCTGCTCAAGATCAGAAAATTAGATGGATCCAGTATCCAAGACAAGATGTGAAGATGCCTCCGAGATCACTCTCTGTCTACAATACTGCCACGACCTGGTGGTCTACTCAAGATGTTCTGGCTTATATCAATGGGAAATGTACCTCAATGAGAAAAGGAAAAGATCCGTCTAGAACAGGATGTATCCTCGGAAAAATAAAACATTGATAAGCATGGATTTTACATTTACCATTTATCTGTATAATCTTGCATTTTCAAAGCATTTGCCTGCATATTCCTTAACATGCCTGTATTGTGCCATTCAATTTCTTTCGTGCATCCTGATACCAAAACATGAAATCTCATCTCATAAATATATCCTGAATATCATCATAAGCATCTCTCTCCACCATCTCTCAGTTTTTAAGCATGCCTAACAGACTAGACAATGCATTAAGAACTCAAACAAAAAGCAGAAGGCCTTACGCAATTGCCTAGCATTTTACGAAGGACCTTTCCATACATGGTGGGATACTAACTACATAGCTCATGTACAGATACAAAATAAGCAGAAAAGAACACGAGCAAGTCAAACATGGCCCAAGCAATCAGACACGACCTAGCACAATCTCCCAAAACCAGTACGAAGAATCGGGTCATCATGAGCATAAGTGTGAAGTAACCCGACTGCATCAAAGCCCAAGTCTTTAGCGATCTCTCTAAGTTTGTCATGTAAATGTCAAAGACGGACCAACTTCCTCTCCATCGTGGAATCAGAAGTAGTGCCCTGTCTCTCAGTCTCTAATAAAGCCCGCAAGGTGCCCACCTCTGCAGTAGCAACTCTCAAAGCCTCCTCCCTCTCAGCCAACTCAGCCTGAAGGCAATGGACGGCCAACTGCGGCTCACTAGGCTCGTTGCCCTCTTGTCCATACTTTATGCTCAAAGTGGAATGAATGTAGGCCTTTGCCTGTACTAGCTCCAATGCTAAGCCATCGGCCGTGCTACTAGCCTTGGCCCTGCCGGCCTCTAGTGAGGCCCTCTCCTCATCCCAAGTGTGATCCAAAGCAACAAATCTCTGAGTAAGATTCGCAAGCTCATCTTCCAAACCCGCATTCTGTATTGGGAGAGGTCGGCCCTCTTCGATCAAGGTCTGCCCTAAGAGTAGTGAGCTCACTCTCATGTGCACTACTTATCTCCTCAATATCCTCCATAAGGGTATCAGCCAGCTCCCTGCAATAGTCTCTATCCCTGATAGCCTCCCTCAAGCACTCCTTCAGATTTAGAAGGGCCCTCTTAACCCTGATCTCAAACTCTAGAGTATAGTCTCTCAAAACATTAGCTAGAAGTGGCAACTCAGCTGAAATTGGTGATGATAAGTCAAACACAAAGTTGGGATCTCTAGTGTCTTGCTACATTTTAAACTCAACAGAAAACCACTCTTGGTCATCCCTAGAACAAAAAGGGAAGTCAATGCTCGACTTGCGCGCCTCCTAGAAATTAGAGGCATGCCCTATCACTGCCACATCAATGTCCACGAGCTCGTACTTACAAGTGGCAATAGAGAGATCACTAAGTTAAGGGACATGCTGGATACCCTTGAACTGATGTATGGCCATGCCTGGAAAGTACCCCGTGCACCCCTGGATACCTACCAAGGGAATGCCAAGTAAAACCGACGCAATGGGTCCACCCCTGCTATCTACTGATATGACACTTAACTTTCCAAGTCCAGTCAGTGGGACTCAAGCTGCACAAGTACCTCAGCCAACCCTCAGTATCCCAAGAAAAGGGAAGATCAAGAACTACAGTAGCTTCAACTCTATTCCTACTCACAAAGCCCACAAGCTAATCCCTAGCAATAACACTCAGGTGGGTGCAGAACCACATTTGTAACATATGAACAGAGCAACCTAGCATACCCTTACCAGTCTCCCAACACAAAGACAAGGACCTAATTGTCTCAGAAAGTAGAGCAGGAATGAAAGATATACCATTAGGTAGGGCACTAATCAGAGGGAGAACGGCAAAACTAACAGCTCCTAATGATGAAGGAAACAGCACCGCACCAAAAAAGGCCACTAGGAAGGCCCGACACCGGTAGGATGTCCACAGCTACTCTAAGTCCACAAAGTCATCTCGGTAACCAACAGGACACTCCAATAAGCGGAACCAATCATACAAGAAATCAAAGGATAGGCTCCCTCCTATCCCGTTGCTATACCAAGTCAGGGCCTCCACAACAGGCCTTTTCAAGACCAACAGATCAGTGAGTCTCTTACGATAGCATGGCTGCACTGATGGAACAAAAATAGTGCTCAGAAGGGTAGAAAGAGAAAGAAAACAATCATACTCCTCCAAGGTAGGCACCAGATCAACATCTCCAATGGCGACACATCTCAAGACGGGGTCCCAATAGGAGGTAATAACCTCCAACAAGTGCCAATCCAATGAGGTGTGAAGAAGAGCAGTAGCATCTCCAAGAAGTCGCCAAATGAATGCCCGGTCACCACAAGAAAGGGAGCTCCACCACCACCTAAGCTTCTTCTCATAGTAAGACTCCCTCTTAAGCTTGACCAAAGTTTCGTAGGAGTAAGCACCATGAGCATCCATGAACGAATCCTACAAAATCTGAAAATCTGATGAGAATCTATGCGAAAAATGATGAGAAATAGTGTTTTCTACACGTTTTGGGTGAAGAAAAGGGTAGAAGAAGACCCCAGAAAATTGCAGACCAGAATGAGTTGAAACTAGGCTGAACCCAACTTTTATGCACGAAAATCGAGGTAGCGTCCCTTTGAGGGTTGCCGACCCTCAAGACACATGCTATGGCTTTTTAGCCCCCCGGGCATAAACACCTATGAACTTTGACCACTCCCCCCTAGTTTGGGATGTTTTCAACTACCTTGGAGCAAAGATTCCTTTGATTTAGCACCCACCGTAGTGCACGATCGGCTTGGCAGTGAACCAAATTGTTAGAAACTCTCTCTCGTGCGTTCGAGACTGCACAAATCCTACACTGGGGCAGTTTATCTTTGTGCATCTCATTCAGTACCTCCAAATATCTTGAACCTCATTTCCTAAAGCCTGGTTCACCTAATTTAGGGGTCGGTTCAGCCCTAGTAATGAGAGCTAACAACAGAAAGACACTAGAGTCCGTTCTCAGCATGCAGCAGCTTTTTCAGCTTATTTTGAGGACAGAGGGAGTCATTTCCCATAAGGTCACCCCAAGAAACCCGTCTTTGAATTGATAGCTGGCTCGGGCAATAATAAGGGCAACTAGTGCATACTGCTTCATGGCGTGTCTAAGGAGATTTCGTTCAGAATGTCCGCATCCATTACTAGCATTTGGCAGGGTCTATGAAATTGAGGCCATTTTCAGCCAGTCTGCAGGCTTGGAACCCCATAAAACCCTAAACAAAGGTAGTTTATTTTACGTGGTTCCCTCCACTCTGTCCAATATACAAGAATGGGTCCGTCCTGCTAAGGATGTGTCCCTCATGTCAAGAATCACATGAAACCCTAAACTAGGGCAGTTTATTTCACGCGGTCTCTCCATTCTCTCTCCCCCCAGTGGGACAATCATTGTCAAAATCCACTGATAAACTCGTGAAATTGCGGTGCAATACAAATGAGTGTGACACAAGCTAGTTCAAAACCACCATCAATGATGAAAATACGATAATGCATACATACATCAGCAATCCTTTTAAAGGCGACATCCAGAATCAAACATGTAAGTCCTACCTAGAGGCATTGTTTCTTGCATACATCAACAGCCCTCTCAAAGTCAATTTCCAGAATCATACATGTAAGTACTAATGAGAGGCATTGTTTGGTACATACATCGTGAAGCAAAAAGATAATATCATACATCAAGGCCCACTGTGGGACAATATAATACACACATGTCCAGGCCTATCAAAAGGCAATGCATAATATATATACATAGCAGGCCCACCATGGAGCAATGTCTACAAAATACATGGAAGGTACATACATGCCCACGCAAGGGCTACATCATGCTACAACAGGAAGCTAACCTCACTGGAAATAGTGCGAGACTCAGAGGAGACACTGACTGTCTCGACTGAACGCCGCCTCCTAGATTGAGTCTTCATAAGGATCCCGTCGGTAGGCTTGTTGTCGTCACCCCTGCGATTAAAGTGGCTTTGCAGAACTTGAGCCGCCCACTCACTAGTAGAAGTAGTCTCATCATCAGAAGAATCGTCCCCATGGGATGTAGTATAAATGGGGGCCTTCCCCGGTCTCCTTTAGAACTCGCCCTCCAAGACATAATCTACAAAATAACTAGAAATTCAGACACAAGTGGTAAGCCCATGAAACAAATGGCAATAGAGACGAACTAACACTTTATCCTAAACATGTTATGTAAGTTCATGCCAAGCATATGTTCTCACAAGAAAGCAGATTCTTGCACATCTTACAGTGGGTAAATTAGCGGTCGCGCCCTAGGCTCACATTCTGCAGTGGGTAAACTAGCGGCCATGCCCTAGGCTCACCTTCCATCTTAAGGTTAAATAACGACCGCATCGTACGTCTCGCCATCACACAGCTATCAAGTCACTCAAAAGTTCAAGTTCCTAATCTACAGTGGGTAAACTAGTGGCCGCGCCCTAGGCTTACATTCCATCTTGAGGTTAAATAGCGGCTGCACCATACACCTCGCCATCACACAGCTACCAAGTCACACAAAAGTTCAAGTTCTTGATTCTATAGTGGGTAAAACTAGCGGCTGCGCCCTAGGCTCACATTCCATCTTGAGGTTAAATAGCGGCCGCGCCGTACACCTCACCATTACACAGCTACTAAGTCACTCAAAAGTTCAAGTTCCTAATCTACAGTGGGTAAATTAGCGGCCGCGCCCTAGGCTCATATTCCATCTTGAGGTTAAATAATGGCCGCACCGTACACCTCGCCATCACACAGCTACCAAGTCACTCAAAAGTTCAAGTTCCTGATCCTACAGTAGGTAAACTAGCGGCCACGCCTTAGGTTTACATTCCATCTTGAGGTTAAACAGCGGCTGCGCCGTACGCCTCACCATCACACAGCTACCAAATCACTCAAAAGTTCAAGTTCCTGATCTATAGTGGGTAAACTAGCAGTCGCGCCTTAAGCTCACATTCCATCTTGAGGTTAAATAGCGGCCGTGCCGTATGCCTCGCCATCACACAGCTACCAAGTCACTAAAAAGTTCAAGTTCTTGATCTACAATGGGTAAACTAGCGGTCGTGCCCTAGGCTCACTTTCCATCTTGAGGTTAACTAGCAGTCGTGCCGTATGCCTTGCCATCACACCACTACCAAGTCACTCAAAAGTTCAAGTTCCTGATTTATAGTGGGTAAACTAGTGGCCACGCCCTAGGCTCACATTCCATCTCGAGACTAACTAGCAGCCATTTCGTATGTCTCACCATTTCCACTATTCCCGACTACAGGTAAGTCCCCTTACCTATATCCCGCATTTTATTTCTAGCATTTGAATTCCCACATATTTGCACACCTATATAACACAGACATAAAGAAAAAAAATGTATGCATCCCCCTAAGATAGCATGGCATAAATCATTGCAAAAATATGCACTTTTGAAAATTCCAAAAATAAAATAAGCACTAGCATGCATCTTTAGTAGTATTACTACTAACATTTTGCAGAAAAAAGAAGAGAAGAAGGAAAAAAATAGGCACCAACCTCAAATGCAGAAAAAACTGAAGCAGCAGACTGAAGCTGAAAAGCTAGACCTGCTAAGTTCGTAATTGCTCCAGAGAATTTTTCAGAAGTGAGAAGTTAAAGGAAAGAGTGAAATGAGGTCAAAATAAGCCAAAAGGGGCTTTTATATGGTTTTGGGGCGGCCTGGCTGCTTGGCGCACCTTGAAGGGCCGCCGGTCAGCATTGACCAAGTCAACGTTGACCGGTTGACCCAGTCAAACCTCCTAAAAAGGGGGGGGGGGGGCTTTTCCTCTCCTAGAGTTCAGAGACATTGCCAAAAAATATTCCAGAAGCAGCTGCAGCAAATCGGTCTAGTTAGGAAAGATCCGGTCTCGATCCGTGAGTAGTCTCCGCATACAAATTTGGGGGCAACAAAATTCGAAATCATGTTCTCTATCCGACAGCTCTCATTGCACTCGAGATGTCAGATAAAGAAGGGGCACCTGTTAATACTGTATTTTATCCGCCCTTGATTTACGTGCCAGACCCTGAAAAATCCAAAAATATTATTTTCTCTCCATGGGGACGTAGCGCAACCCATTCGAACACCAGAGCACCTAAATTTCCTTTTTCAGCTAAAATGACCAAAATACCCTTGGTCAACCTAGGGTTAACCAAAGGTCAAACGAGGTCAAAATCCTTACTAACAACACTTCTCAAAGTTTTATACCAAACCTGAGCTTTTCAGAGATTTTTGGCAACTTTGATAAAGTTTGACCTAGTTGACCCAGAGTTAACTCTCGGTAGGCCCTAAAAACCCTAATTTTGATTCGGTCGTCAGAACAGGTTGAAACCAATGTCATTGTGAAGATTATCAAATTCTCAATTCAACGACTATTTATGGGTCGAAATTGAAGTTAGAACGGCCGAGATATCACGAAAACCGGGATAACACACCGATCGATGCACCACTAACTTCCAAGGGCCATAACTTTTGATCCAACCGTTGGATTTTCAAGTTTCATACATTTTTAAAAACATGAAGTCATGATATTTCTAGGGATGTCAAGATCAACTTGATCTATGGCCAAGGGCCACTGCCTCGTAAAGCATGCTAAGGCTATAAAAGGGCCTAGGCACCTTCCAGACCAAAAAAAAGAGAGAAGGGAACTTCTGGGTTTTGCTCTCTACCTGGATGATTTCTACACATTTTTCCTCTCTTCCAAACACAAAAAACACATAAAAAACTCATCAAAGCTTCTTGATTCTTCCTTCTTCACCAAAAATACAAGGTATAGTACTTATACCCAATCTTCTTTTCCTTGGTTCTACACTTTGGATTTGGGGTTTAGGGATGTGGATGTAGCTTTTTAGCTACTATCCACACCCCTAACTTTCCAAATCATTTTCTAGCATTTATCTTGTTTTTTTTTTTTTTTTTTTTGCTTGAATCACATGATTTATTGCTTTCTTTAGCATATTACTTGCTTTATTTGTGCTTCTAGCCTTAATCTCCTTGCTTTTTATGCCTTATGCCATGTTTCATGCTTAGATCTACATTCTTACATGCTTATATGTTTAGATCTACATGCTTTATGTCATATGCCATGTTTTCCTATGCTTTGTTTCTCTTTTTGTTCTAGAATGATGTTAGGGTTACATGCTCATATGCTTGTATGATGTTGTTGGCTATGCCTTGTTTGGATCTATGTATCTATGTGTTTATTTCCATGCTATATGGTTAGATCCTTGTCTTCAATGCTTAAATGCTTGGATCCATGTTCTTTCATGTCTATATGCTAGGCTTCTACTTGTTTACATGCATGTTTCTATGCCTATATGTCTAGATCTATGCTTTCATATGCCTATATGCTTGGATCTATGTTCTCTACATGCTTTATACTATCTTCCATGTACTCCATGCTATGTTTGTGTGCCTAGACCTAGGCTATGTTTGTCATGCCATGTGTAATTGTAGCCTTTTTGTCGTTTTGTCTTTCTTTCTTGTGTTTTGGCCTAATGGTTAGGACCCGATCTAGACCCTATGGTCTTTATCATCGTCCATACACCAAGGCCCACATAAAAGGGTTTGGATCACCCCTATTTGCATGTCTATGCTTGTTTGCTTCTATGCTTTACATTTGTGATAGCCTCTCTTGTTCTAGGCTTAGCCATGTTTGACGCCCTTCGTGGGTTTAACCTTGTGAGGCCTTGTTTGGATGTAACCATTTAGGATGCATCACCATGATGCAGGTTACTTCGTGCATACCTTTCCTCTTTTCCGCTCTGTGCGATGTTATGCTTACCATGCTTGTTTGTGCCACTCGTTGGCTTTCTATGCATTTTTACACGCTTGCTTACATGTCCATGCATGAGTCTTGGTTGCTAGTGTGTCGTCTATGCTTCAATACAATGAAGTTATGGAAATTTGATCCAAACCTACATTTGTCCCCCGTGGACACCACCTTTTGTTTGCCTTTTTGCTTGTTGCTTTACTTGCCATGTCTATCATGCTTATCTGCTTTATGCCTCTTTCACGTGACCTATGCATCTCTTTTTTTCCACTGTTTGTTTGCTAGTTTCTTGTTCTTGACTTTGCATGTACACATATGGAGCGAGAACACATGGAACTAGGGCACAGTCTCCTAGGCGCAAGCAAAAAGAGCGAGGATGCAAGCATGTCGATATAAGCCAAGCGGTAATGTTCAGTAGTTTTAGGCGTCTAGCCTTTCCCATTTGGTTATGTACTCTTTAAGACCCCCTTCCTTCCTCCCTTATTTCTCTCTTAGATAGGTTGTATTAGGTATATCATGCCATGTACCATTCGTCCTCATCTCTAGAGTATGGCGACCCCTATGTATTTTCCTGCATCTATATTTTGGGCCATGCTCTAGGGATTTAGGTATTTACTTTTTTACTCAGTGTGCTTGCATTGTGCATGATGTATGTATATATATACCAGCTCACTCATTTCGGTGTGATTGTCATAGTCCATGTTACCTAAGGCAATGCAATGCCTAATTTCCGCCGCGAAAGTAAGGTGATATGTCGCCGGATTTTTGCCGTGAAAATCTGGTACTTTGCCCGTATGCCTTAGGAAAGCATAAATTGGGACCACGCCTATTCAAAAGCCAAACCTCAAAAACCCCCATGCATGCAAAGCCCCGAAAGTCAATGCCAAAATCATGTTTTTACTACCATTCTCCAAAAATTAAGATTTTATCAAAACAAAGGATTGTCCTTGGACAGGCGTTGTGGGATGCCTAATACCTTCCCCACACATAACCAAACTTTCGGACTCAAGAATCAAGATTTTTACCATCCACATTAGATTAGGAAAAAAGACCTTTTTTCTTAACCGAGAATCGGTAATAAAATCAACTAGAACAGGTGACCAATCACACCTTAGAAAAACCCAATGATTGGTGGTAACTTCACTTACCTTTGGTAATCCCTTAAAATTTGGCCAAGATTCTTATCACACTACCAAAGGTAGATAAATACCTTCCTCCATCTAGAGAGAGAGCACTCGAAGCTTTTCCTGAACCACACCAAGTGAACAACCAATCGAGAGGGGCCTCCAATAGGCCCCGCGTGAGCGGGACCGTCACCACGACGGGTGGTCGAACGAAGGCCCGACGAAGGCGGTTTTTGGTTCCGATCGAGGCCAGGTGTTGACACCTCTTGGAAGACCTCTAAAGGAACTCCAGGGACTCTAAACGAGTATTGCTCTTTCGTAGAATCACTACCACTACTGCTACTCTTGCTACTACTACCAAAACTACTAGATTGGTCATAATACTCTTCTATCTCACTCTCGTCTCTATCGCTAGATGAAGACACTACAACCTTAGCCATTTGTAAAGAATTCTAATGGAGAAAACCTACAGACGAGAAGAAGAGAGTACCTGATGCTAGATGAAAAGGACTAAGGATAGAAGAGGACTCTTAGACGAAGCACGAAGAGTGAAATGAGATGAGAAGGTCAAGAGAGAAAATATGAGGAAAGTGAGAGGGTAGGAGAGGTATTGCCTTATTTATAGGCAACAGGGTGGGACACCGAAGCAATGCGAACCAACTAGGATACGCCACGTGGCAATTTTTTGAAGAATGAAATGACGCAACGTACAGACCGCTAAGATTAAGCCACGTGTTAGCATCTAGGACGTCAAATCCCAAACCACCCCAAGATGCCATCTAGAAATTTCATCAACCATTGAGAAACCGCCATATTTAAAATATATATATATATATATATATATATATAATAACGACAAAATTTTCAATAGTGACATGGACGACATAAGGACATGGGGGCAACTGATGGTAGATTAAATTAAGTTTCATTCGTCCATGATGGTCATCCACGACCAAGCTACGTCCAAACTGTTTTACAAGAAAGGAAACCTAGCCAAAGCATCACGGATATGAATAGGATTCGTCCACAAGCGTCATGATTGTCTAAAGTGACCTGGTTGTCCATGAGACTTAAAGACATGGACGACCAAATAACACTTAACAAATTTTGGAGGATTTTCTTTACTAACACCAAGCCATCAAAGCACGATCTATCATTTCTAAACGTGGGGAGGATTCGCCAAAATCCGCTCCATTTTCTCCACCAACTACACACATCTCCCATGATGGTTGTGGATTCGAACAAGTAGACCCACTAAGAACTTTCTATAAAAAGGATCTGACCCCATCAGCCCAAGGTACGCTTTACCATTCACAGATTCACTATCCTTCTGTTCTAGAGAGAACATTGACTTAACCGTTAGAGGGTCCTTGGCCGGTTCACCCCGATCACCCTTGACAGTTTTTCTTTCTCTTTAGGTCATCAAACTGTCATTGTAGCCCAGAACATTCAGCCTACTGATTTTCATGTACCATCAGTACTCATTTGTTATCTTCATGAATTCATTTAGAAATTGATAGATAGATTAACCCAATTCATAATATTAAACTATTGCACTCATTTGTTATTTTCTACAATAATTGGTTTAGGTTTTCGTTACATACTAACACTTACTCACACTTTCATCTCTCATAGTGATAGAGGAACAAATAGGTATATTCTTTGTTCTTTTTCTACATTTATATCTTAATTTATGATTTTTGTTAGTTTCTTAATTTTAAATTATGAATAAGTTAGATTATCTTTTTAATATTAAATTTAAATTATTGTTTATAGGTTTTAAGTTGTATTATATTTTTCTAAAAAAATAAATAAAATAAAATAGTTGATATCAACTTGGCAACAAAGCAAAATAGATAAACCTAAGAAATTGAATAGTTTACTAATAATAGTTTTATGACTTTATTAGTAACTTTTTATTTACGTGATCTAAAAAAAAATTTTGAATAGACAGTTAATTTATTAATGTGATTTAAACTCCACTAAATCCTTTTTTAAGGGATTGGTTTAAAAAGAAAAATTCAAAGTGATTTGCAAATTATTAACTGCTATGCATGTGCTAACCTCTAACTACCAAAACCAACAATTGAAATACTAATCCTTATGAAACAAAGGGATTATAACAAGAATTAGCTAGACAGGGATAAGACATTGCCACCACCACCACTGACCTACATGCAAGTATTTACACTTTACATGCACTTAATTTGTCTTTCAAATAATATGTATAGTTACTTTGGTTTGGTTGTGTATATTATGGTTGTTTGCCACATATATTTTTTTGGGTTAAATAGTTGAACAATGTTGAAATAACAAGACTTGCAAGATTAAAAAGAAGATTGATTATGAATGAACAATGATTTCTCTATTAGGAGTGCCATTACTGAGTTACAAACAATTTCATGGTATAGTTAGAATTAGAATGACAGATCTATATCGTTTAGGTTTGAAACTAAGTTCATAAATATATATATATATATATATATATATATATATATTTTGGCTTTTAAATAATACTATTTAAGCAATTTTAATGAACAATGTTTTTGGAGTGATTATATTTATACATGGTTATAATAAGTGTTTTCAGAGTGATTATATATATTTATATAAGATTATAATTATTTAATCATTCTTTAGTCATTCAACAACATTAGTTATTTTTTCATTTTTAGACTAATGTATGTTCATTGAGTTGATGTTACACCAACTTATGTCTTTATTGGGGCATTTTGACTGAAAAATATACTCACACATGTAGCATGATTTTTACTTTCAATTATAAAATAATAATTCATTTAGCTATTTTTTAAATAAAATTATATGTTTTATGAGTTTATAATTAAAACCATGCAACGCATGAGTCTTAAATTAGTTACATAAAAAATACAAAGAAACCCCCGTTTTAGACTTTTAGTCTCCACTTAAAACAGTTAACAATTGGATAGGTTAAACTACAATCAATTATCATCTTTTTAAAAACAAACTAGCCTCATCATACATGCTTCGCGTGAGCGATGAGACCTTTTTTTTTTTTTTAGTGTCATAATTTTTTATTCATTCCAATTTTTCATTCATTTAGAACTACTAATACAACTAGGAGTATCATGAGCCTACTTTTAAAAAATGAATAAATATGAAGAAAGGAAACTGGAAAAAGAAAAGAAAAGAAAAAGAAAAGAGAGAGAGAATCGTTTGAGTCTTGATAAAGGGGAAAAAAGGTGAAAATGTTGGGCTTAGTGGTCCTATTTTTTAACCAAAAAAAATGTGTTTTTATTTTATATAAATAATTTTTATTTTGAGAATCTAATTTATTTATACTATTTATAAAAGGATTTCCTTATTTGGATTGGACTTTTAAGTGGTTCTGAAATGCCCCTAAACCTTACGTTCAACAGGAAAAAAACTTGAGAACAATCCGTTAAAAATATATCTCAAACTATACTTAAAATGCCAACAAAATATGGCACTCTCCTATTAATCCATGTCTTCAAAATAAACTTATCCAAATTTTAAAAAAAAAAAAAGAAATTATGATGAGGCTAGTAAATGGATAAGTCAATTTGAAAATGTGACCTATTTTTTAGGGAACGTTTTAGTGGAAGTTAGAGTTGTATTTTTATCGGATTGTCTTTTAATTTTGTCTCTACTTAAACATAGGAGTGTAACCAAAAAAATGAGGATTCCAACTGAAGGAATCCCCTTAAATAGTAGTATAGATAAAATAAAATCCTCCGCTAATTGAATTGTCTTGGAAATTCTAACACACAACTTCAAACTTCCACCCAACAGTGTCAAATTTCCCCACTATCATTGAGCAGTTATAATGTTATCCAGTCTCTCCCCATTCCTATCCTCAAGTCCTCTCTTTTTGTACCAAGAGCAACAACCATTTTTGCATTTTGGTAACAAGTGACTATGTGCTAGAGGGAGACACTCAAAAACAAAATCCAAAAAGTATTTACTCAATTCAGTTCATGTCATATAATTTAAAAAAAAAAAACACGCACAAGATCTGGAATTTATGTCACAGGAGCTTCACCGCTACTGAGTTTCAATTCACTTCGGTGAATGGCTGATGGCAATGGGTCTGAAGTTCCAAAAGGTTAATGATCAAATGACCCAAACCATGATGCCTTTAATGGTGAAGAATCAAGATGGTACTGTTTACTACTACTACTACTACTATCATTATTTCTTTTGTTAATGGTAGTACAATCAAAATTTCCATTTTTCATGAGGTCTTAAATTTCCGTTAGTATAAAGAAACTTCATACACCAAATTACTATGTCTATATACCTAAAGTTATATGTTGTATAATGAAATAATAACGGTCAACTATAGGATTGGCAAACTGGAGAGATAGGATCTCTCTCTCTCTCACATTGCTTTTGAAGGCCAAGAATAATGTTGTTGGGGAATCAGGATACTCAAAGTGTTCTTCTCAAAAAAAAAAAAAAAAAAAAACTCAAAGTGTCATTTAGATAAATGTTTCGTATGATTATTGTTATATAATCTAATTTGTGTAGATTTAGTAGGAGTTCTAGAAGTTCCTTTGTTTTTTTTTTTTTTAAGAAGTTCCATTTAGACAATCCTATTGGAAAATATTCCGATAAAGGTACAAATCTCAAAAGAAAGCTTGAACTCTGTTTTTGGTTATGGTCTTTAATTTGACATTACGTATCATTAAATCTTTCAAAATTTTAACAGAAAATTTTGAAGCAGAAAGCAATCTTTGAACAAAGTAAAAAAAAAAAAAAAAAAATTTGGGAGAGGGTACAAGCTTTTATGAAGGAAACTATTGTGTAAAGCACTGAAAAATAATTTGTGCAATTTTAATGGCCAATTGAGAGAAAGTATATTCGTGTTTTTGCACGAACAAGATATGGCTTATTGTTACCATGGATTGAAGACATCATGTAATTGCTAGAGTTTATGTCATAAAATCCAATTTATTGACATGTTATAAATAATTAAATTATTTAATTATATGAGACTATTTGTAAATGAACTAATTAGACATTATCATAGTCCTTGAGATGCATTTTATGTGATTTATGTGATTTAGTTACAAAATATATAAATCACAAGTTCCTTATAAACTCAAAATATAGTTCGTAGTCGGTGATGAAATTGGGTATTTCATCTGCGAAGATTATAACACATCAACTAAGATGGTTTGTCTTAATTATAAAAGTAGAGACTTCTAGTTGATGTGTTGGTGTATCTTAAGTGTGTAAGACATATTGAACTGGATTGCTGTGAGATTAATTATTCAATTAACAATTGTCACTTAAATAATTAATCTCACGACTTCTAATTTTATAGACTCTCAATCTTGAAAGGGTAGTAAATCCGATCATTAAATGTATGTTACTTTGATATATCAGGAGTGAGATCTAATTTAATGGTCAAAACTTTAATATGTCGGGTAACCGTACGTAATATTGAAGGAACACATATTTTCAAGATGAAATCCATAATGTCTTTTATAGAGACACGAAATATCTCCTTGAAATAAGTTTAATGAGAACTGGTTATTCAGGGACGGCCACTTTAGTAAGGAGTTACTAAAAATTATATTTAATGAATTAGATTTCATAAATATGAATAACTAAAAGATTAAACTGGTGACTCAAGAAATAAAATAGTTGTTACAAAGTGACAGTTTATTATGACTTTGTTCACTATGGATTTTTCATAGAGGGGTCAAATGATATCATATTAGAGTCTTGAGATATAATTTATTAATAAGGCCTAGAGTGCAATTATATTTTCATAGTGGTGCTTGTTATACAATTAATGGTAACTTAGGACTTGTCAAGAGTTGACAGATAAGCCGGAGGCCCAATAGAGCTAGAGTTTTATTTTTCCCTTTGGTCCTATCTTAAGCCACATACTAAAACCCAATTGGATTGGCCTAAAAGGCTAATCTAATTAGATAATTAATTGTTTATTTAATAAAAGTTATTAAATAAAGTAATTGTCAAGACAGTTAAAGTGAACGTACGATTAAAAAGAAAAAGAAGTTATTAAATAAAGTAACTGTCATGACAGTTAAAGCGTACGTATGATTAAAAAGAAAAAGAAAAAAATAGTTTTTCTCTGCAGCATCTTTGGAATACACTTTTCAAAAGGAAAATCAATCTATGTAAGAATTGATTAAGAAACCACTCATCTTAGGTACCATGTAGAATTGGGATGAAGATTAAAGATATTTTCAAGTCTTGTTTTGAATTTTACTATATCAAGGTACTTTTTCTGTTCTTTGTTCTATAATTTAAGGTTACATGTTATCTCTCATAAATGAAGTAGATTCTTGTATTGCTTCCACTGTGAGTTTTGTTTGTGATGCAAAACTAGTTTTTCCAACAGTAATTTCATCGTTATTTGGTTGATACTTGTACTAGGGTATGAAGATGTTAAACAATTCTAATTGATTAGATTTTTTATAGAAAATATTTTTACCGTTAAGGCGGTTTAATTTGTTGACCTTATTTTTAATTTATTTATAATCATATAGTAGGGTGGAGGAGGTGAGTGTAACACAATTTTTCAATTGTAGAAAATCAAAAAAATTGAAAAAGGTGTTTGCAAAATTTTTATCTGGTTGGAAGACAAATTGAACAGTCTTCACAACAAATCTCTGGTTTTGAGCTTGTTAGATATTTGTTGTTCTTCAAGTCCTTTGAATATTTTTTAAAGATTTTTAAGACAGAATTTCTCTAGAGCTTGGACTTCTTGAAAACTTGGTGTTGAAAATGAGAAAAGATGTCCTCTATTTATAGTTGTTTCAGGGGATAAACTCTACTCATAGTTGATATGCTTGAAGATGTGTAGTAGACTGTAATTGACCCAAATTTTGCTTGGAGATAATTATTTCTATTTATCTATTTTGACAAAGATCATATTTTAATAAAGATAATTATCCATCAATTTTGAATAAGAAATTTATCTTTATTTTATTTATTTATTTTAATAAAGATAGTCATCCATCAATTTTGAATAGGAAATTTATCTTTATTTTATGGGCCAAATAACATGTGGCAAATTTTAATATGCAATGTGATCTTAATTTGGATGACACGTCTTCATTTGATTTAATTAATTTAATGACCTTCACTTAAACCCCTTTTAATTTGTTGAAGTTTTTTTTTTTGAGAAAGTAATTTGTTGAAGTTGACTTTCAATAGTATAGAAATTTTGGCATTTTCAAATAATTATGAAATACTCAATAGTTTGTCTCTTCTCGTATTCCTATCTATGAACATGTTAAAATCCAAAGTGGAGTGTACGCAATTTTGCATTATTTTGGTTTATTCAAATATCATTTGGTAAAGCATCATGTTATATATATATATATATATATATATATATATATATTCAATGATAGAAAGTAAAACGTCATTCAAGAATAGATATGTGACGTCACATAAATATGATAATTTCAAATGTGTGTTAATTCCTAATATTTTTAAAAACATAACTATAGACTACCATCTTCGCACTAGGCTCATGCTAAAAAACTATTATGTTTTTTTAAAAATGTTAACACTTTTCATTTATACACCCACAAATGCATAAAATGATTCCAATATTATTTCAATGTTCTTCTTCTTTATTTATTTTTATTTTTTTATGGCTAGCCTAACGACAGTCTTAGTTATATAAGTAGTTCTCAAAGGCATAAAGTTATTGAACATATACATAAACCTCAAATTGGAACAAATACAAAATTATACGTAAACAAAAAAAAGGTCTCAAAGCATAATTAAGCTAGCCACCAACAAAAAAAACGATGAGACAATTGCTAATTTGTTATCTATGAAAAACCAAAATGCAAGTTAAGATCCCATTAAAAGAAAAGGAAAGAAAAGTAAGTTGAGACGAGACGAATGAAAAATTATGATAAAAAAAAACTTTATCAGTTATCACACATGCTCATATTAGGATACGTTTAGTATACTGAATAAAGATTACAATATAAATTGTAATTTTTATTATTAAAAATAAAATATGTTATAATATAATAATTAAACTTATTCATAAGTTTGATTATGAGTAATAACATTAGAGTAAAATTTAAGATTTATTTTAAAAAATATCTTATTTATACATTTATATCTCTTTAAAAATTATTATTTTTTAAATTTAAAAAAGATATATATTATTTTTTATTTTTATAATTATTAGATATATATAAAAAATTTATTTATTTAAAAGTATATTAAATTTTGAAATTGATTACCCTCTTTTTAAGAATAGATATTCATAAATACAGTCTATTACAAGTTACAAGCTACCTATCATGTACTTATTATTATTTTTCTGGATCGGTATAAATTACAATTGTAGAAGAGAATTAGAGAGAGAGAGAGAGAGAGATGATGATGAAGCAGAAAGGTACAGAAGAAGAAGTGGAATTGGCAAAAGAGAGATGCAAGGGCGTGATAGATAGGATAGAGAGATTGGGCGTGAGCCAGTCATGCAGGCGCACTCTCCTCAGACTCGCCCTTTCTGACCTCAATTTTCTCACCCGTTCATCATCCACTTCCAGTTTGAATATTGGGCACCTTGAGGCAATTGTTCACATTCTCCAACAGCCTTTTATAACTGGAGTTTCTCGAGTTTGCAAACCCATTTCCTCACCTGTCCATCATCATCATCATCATCTTGATATTGTTTGTACTCTCAACAGGAACCCTGTTTGGATTATTGTATCCGATAGAAACCCTACCTACATTTCTTGGGATTCATCCCCTAAGAAAAAAACTAAGGGCTTGAAATTTCGACTTCAACAACTCCTTACTTTAGCCCGCTCTTCAACAACTTTGAAACCTTCCTCTATCATTCTTTTCTTCTCCAATGGACTTTACTGTAACACCTTTATTAGAGAAAAACTTTGGGAAGAATTCGGGGCGTCTGAGATTGAATTGGACTTTTCTGTTTTTGATTTTGATTTCTACTTCTCTGATGATTCCCATGGTGAGTGGGTAAATGTAAATGTACTTGGAAGATCGTATAGAGGGGCATGTGTGCTTGAAATAAAGGTTGTTGGTGATGATGATGATGATGATATTACTGTTTTAAGTGCTGTCAAAGGCTCAACAACTGTTGCTTCAGTTGTGCCAAAGCTTCCGGAACTTGCGGCTGATACTTTCTGTTCACTCATTTCGGGCCTCAAAATCTTCCCTTCACATGTTAAAAAAAAGCTGGAAATGAGGGGTTTGTTAGCCGAAGGTGATCTTGTTAACTTTGACACGACAGCTTTGATTGCTCTTGTATCAGGGATCAGTAATGGCTGTACTCAGAAACTTCTGGCTACTCCAGAGAGTGAATTGAGGCAGCGGTTTAAGGGAAACTATGCGTTTGTGATTGGACAGGTATATTATCCTATTTATTTTTAGTTCTGTGCTTCATGATACTTAGTCAATCTATAATCTTTGGCATCTTCATGTGTTGTTGTATTGGTAGCATCTAGCATATGTCACATTATCTCTGCCGATTTAGTGCCCAATGAAAAGATTGAGATTATTATTTATTAGGATGTAGGAACATAAATTTTAAGGCGTAAACCATTAATGTGATGTTGGGAACTATGTCGGCTGTATGATTTTTATTTTATATAAGAATAAAGTCTTGACTGAAAGTGTAAAAAACCTGTGCTATGTAGGTTGTGTGGAGTACCTATCCCAATCTGAGCCAGGCTTGACCTTAACTTTAATAGTGTAATAATGACAATAAAATGCTTATATAAAGTGAAACATTTGTTTTTAAGTTTGAGCAGTATCGATATTTGGTAATTATGTGTGTAAAATAAATGCTTGATATGTTTTTTTTGATAAATATAAATGCTTGATATGTTCATGTATGAAATATAACTATACTGCTTAAAACATGGTCTGATATAGCATCCCACCATGCACAACTCAACACGCTCAATGATGTGGCTACTGGCTACTGAGAACATCAACAGGCATCAGTTAACTACTTATTTTTTGCCAGTCATTCCTATGTTCAAAAAAAAAAAAAAAAAAAAATTCCCTTTGCGGCTTCTGTAGCCTGTTTTATTTTATTTATTTTTATTATTTTCTTCTTCTTCTTCTTCTTCTTATTATTATTATGGATAAGTTAAGAACTTCATTGAAAAAAGATAATGTAATACAATGAACCAAATCACACAGGAAGTAGACTATGGAATCAGCGAAGTGTCAAAAACTAAATTGCTTGGAAAGTACAACAATCAAGCAAATTAGGCAAAGAATTAAAAGAAAAAAAACCCGAAGCATTCCTCCATTCAAACAAAGTCTGGAAGAAAGAAAGTTTCAAGTCATGAATCTATCTCTCATTCCTTTCAAATGTATGTGCATTCCTCCATTCAAATGAGGTAAAAGGGATCATGCTCCATATACTGACGTTCTGTGCCTGTTAAACTTGCCAGATTACCTAGCTAGAAGCCCCAGAACACTCAGCATACCCCAATGAACCTAAATAGTGAAAACACTGTATTCCTTATCTTTCTAGCTACAGTGCAGTGTAGGAGTAAATGATCTATGGTCTTCCCATCCCTCTTACACATGCAACACCAATCAATCACAACTACTTGTATTTTACTTCTCTAGCCTGTTTCCTTAGCTTTCTATGTGTTTTTAATTCAAATCATACTCTAGTTGTATTTCTTCATATCACCCACTCTACTCAAAACCTATGGGTAACATCCTCTTCAATGTCCCCATCCTTTTGGATAATTAGCCCAAGACAATGCATTTATCCCATTCATGCACCAAAAAGAATAAAATAAAAAGAGAGAAATACTGACCCAAAAGAAACAATCATTAGATTTTGTTTCTTTCTCCCTTTGCAGTGGGACAGGATTTCCCTGCTTAAAATTTACATTGAATCCCCCTCCCCCCTGCCTCTTTTTCTTGCATTTAGTTATTTTCTGAATGTTAGTCTACCTTTATGATGTTGATGGTTGAAGTTTGTTAATCCATGTGTGAATTTTCAATTATTCAATGCTCTTAGCATGTTTTGACATCAACATTCAAGAGTACTTAATTTTGCCATTGCTTTTTGCTAGGTGACGTCTGAAATCCAAAATCCAATTCATGTGGAATTGGGCAGTATAATATCTGGAAAGCTAGGCATAATATGTGAAGGTGTTCACTCAGAGTTCAAGGAGTTAGTACTAATGTGTGGAGGGCCTAATGAGAAATTCAGAGCTGATCAATTGCTGAAGCACCTGATGTGAGTTTCCTGACTAGTTTATATCTTTCTTGAAGTCTTTGATCTGCAACAATTTTGGAAGGAAATAGATATGCACATTATAAAATCAACTCTGTCATCTAATAGTTTTGAGATCATTATCATTGATTTTTTTGTGAGAATGATCTTCGTTTCTATACTCGGTAGATTTTTATATGTGAGAGCTAAAAGGACTGATTACTAAATAATTCATAGGTAGAGCAAAAGGCCAATGAGCTATAGTTCAACAGGCACCTCCTCCCCCTTGCAAAGCTAGGTGGAGGATGAGGTCATGGGTCATGACCCACTGGGTGCATGTGTAACTTACCAATCAAGTAATGCATAGGTAGAGCCAAAGAGTGTGAACCATTGCTGAAGCACCTGCGTGAGTTTCTTGACTAGTTTATTTCTTTCTTGAAGTCTTTGATCTGCGACAATTTTGGAAGGATATAGATATGCACGTTATAAAATCAAATTTGTCATCTAATACTTTTGAGATCATCATCATTGATTTGTTTGTGAGAACGATTTTCGGTTCTATACTTGGTGGATTTTTATTTGTGAGAGCTAAAAGGATTGATTACTAAATAATTCATAGGTAGAGCAAAAGGCCAATGAGCTCTAGTTCAATTGGCACCTCCTCCCCCTAGCAATGCTAGGTGGAGGATGAGGTCATGGGTTCATTACCCATTGTGTGCTTGTGTAACTTACCAATCAAGAAATACATAGGTAGAGCCAAAAAGTGTGAACCATAAAAGTTAACAAGCATTGATTAAATGAATGAAGGGGCTCTGGTTTATACTTATTAGGAGGGACCTCGCCGTTTACTACATAACCATTGAAACGATACCACTACTTTTTTTTATTCATCTATATTCACTACTTTTTGTTTGTTTGTTATTACTAAGCTTTTTAATATCTAAAATCAATATTGATACAATTCCTGATTTCAAGATTTTATTACTTTTAGCATAAAGATTAACTAATGTTTAGCTTTTAGTGGTCCTTGAAATTTGCGTGACCAACCATAATATGTTAAGTTTTAGGTTCTCTAATAAAAAATTTTGTTCAATCAATATGTAATTCAGGTTGTCATGTAATGTATTCTGTGTAAGTCACCAACTTTTTTTTTTTTTTTTTTTTTTTTTTTTTTTTTTTTTTTTTTTTATACAGTAAGTTTTTTAGGTGACTAAACCCCAAGATTGAACCTGAGTTCTCTCCCCCATGGGGTGAGCTGGGAATACCACTTGGGCCAAGAGGGCTTGTGGTTTGTAAGTCATCTACTTATAAATTACTTTGTTTTGATAAGAATAGAAATAAACTTATTCTTCAAGTAAATTGAGATTTCTGTTTCCTGAATTTACTTTTAACTCTCTACTTAAATCAGGGAATACTCTTTATTTTTTCTGCAATTGCATTGTGCTAACTAATTTTTTCTGCAAAATTATTCTAGAATTTATTTTCATTGAATATTTTTCTTTGGTCTTAAGCACGCCCTAGTGCACCCCCGCCCCCCCACCCCCACATGCTAAAAGCTCTTCAGTGTGTCACACACACATAAGTTCAAATAATCTGTCTGCTTTTGATTTCAACTTTCCCTTAAAGTACTTGGGAGAATTCCAGTTGGTCATATAACCTTTTTTAGCAGTTTAATTATTAATTGATTCTCCTAATTTGATGTGATTTTGGACCCTATTTATAAACCTTAACGGAAAGATTACTAGTATGTTAATTTTGAGAAATGAAAAGGTTTTTAATTTTTGGAAATATTCCATAGCTTGGTGGTGATGCCAAGTTAACTCTAGGTGGCGAAGTCTAGGATTCAAACAGCTCTACGTGGGGAATCCATAAGTTTGTCCTACTCTTGCTTTTAGATACCTACACAAATTCCTATTTTAGGCATGCAACCATTGTACCGTATCAGCTTCACTAAAATTTGAGATTCCTACTTTATTTTGAAGTTAACGCGGAACAAAAGAACAAATGAATCACATTAAGAAAATGATATGGTTTTTTTTGGCATGAATAAGATGTGCTTTAATAGAGCAAAGGGGCATAACCCTTGTAAACAGAAAGTATACATGGGATACATTAAAATCTCAAGAGAGTGTAAAAAGATCAAGAAATTCAAACAAATTTAAAAAAAAAAAGTGAGGAAAAAATTAGGAGTGTCAATTCGGGTTAGCGTGTCGGGTTCGTGTCGTGTCGAGGTAGAGGTATTCGACTAAATGGCTCAACCCGAACTTGACCCATTGAATAATTGTGTCATGATTTTTCAAGCCTAACCCGACTTGTTAATAAGGCGGGTTAACCTGACCCGACTCATTTGACACGCTTAATAAACGGGTCGTGTTGGGTTGACATGAATATAACACAACTCATTTCAGCCTGCATAATATTAAATATAACATTCATTTAGAAATATTTTTTTTTTACATCCCAAAAGTAGTCCATACACTTCAAGTCTTCAATCCACCTTCAAAATATTATAGTTCAACAAAAATATAATATCTATCTAGAAATAAATTCTTTACATCCCAAAAAAAGTGTATACACTTCAACCCAAATTCAAAATAACATAGTTCAACAAAAATATAATATCCTTAGGGTTTGTAAAGTTTTAATTTCCAATTATATCATTTGTAAATTTTTGTAATTACTCACTTTTCTTTTTAAATTTAAAATATAGGTTGGATATAAAAGGTATTTGACAAATCTAAAATAAAATGAATATTTATTTGTTATACTAGTTAAACGGGTTGTGTTAAATATGTCATTTCGGATTGACACAAATATATTGGTGTGTCAAATGTGTCTATTGCGGATTACGTGGGTTGACTTACTTATAACATGTTTCTTATCGTGTCACTTTTGAGTTGACCCGTTTATAACCCAAACCCATTAAGGCCCAACCCTAACCCGCAAAAATCCGTGTCGTGTTCGTGGGTTGGGTCGAACATTGACATCCCTAGAAAAAATTGACAGTGTTATAGGTCAGTTTTTTGTTAATGTTTTACTGAATGGGGTTGTGGATGATTATGTACGGGCTTGTTCAGAAGTGTATGGTTCTAATGATGATAGCTAATGGGGTGCTTTGTGGGAGGAGCTCACAAGGATGCACTCTAGGTGGAACACAACATGGTGTGTGATTGGGGATTTTAATATCATTCGATATATGAGTGAGAGATTTGGTTGTGAGGCTTTCAGTTCGGCTATGCTTGCTTTTCCGGATTTCATTGAGGCTAATTACCTTGTGGATTTACCTCTTGAAGGGGCTTTGTTCACATGGTTTAGAGATTCGGGGATAGATTGTATGTCAAGAATTGATAGGACCTTGGCATTGGTGGATTGGGTAGATCATTTTGGGAATGTGTCTAAAAGGGTATTCCCTTGTGTAGTTTCTGATCCACTGCCCACTTTTGTTGGTAGCTGGTATTGTCAATAAAGGTCGAAGTGCCTTTAAGTTTGAGAATATGTGGTTGAAAGAAGAGGGCATTGTGGAGAGAGTTCGGCAATGGTGGAATGGGCATTGCTTTCTGGGTTCTTCGAGCTTTATTGTGGCTTGTAAATTAAAAGCTCTTAAAGATGACTTGAAAAAGTGGAATAAGGAGGAATTTGGAGATTTGGCCTTTAGGAAGAAATGCCTTTTATTTGAATTGTTGGGTTTGGATGCTAGAGAGGACTTGTTGGGTCTTTCGCAGGAGGAACAAACTCGTCGTATTCAGATTAAAGGTGATATTGCACATTTAGCCTCTTTGGAGGAGATTTCTTGGAGATAAAAGTCCCGGATATTGTTTGTGAAGGAGGGTGACAATAATACTCGTTTTTTTCACCGGGTAGCAAACTCCCATAGAAGAACTAATCATATTCGAGGTATAGAGGTGGATGGTGTCCTTTATGAGGATGAGGAAGAGGTGCAGTCTAAGGTGGTTCATTTTTATTAAGGTTTGTACATGGAGTCAGTTACTTGGCGTCCTTCTATGGATGGTTTGGAGTTTGCTAGTATTGAGGAGGATGAACAGCTTGCTCTTGAGAGGGATTTTTCTAAGGAGGAGGTGGTACAGGTCCTTCAAGAGATGGAGGGTGATAAAGCCCCAGGACCTGACGGTTTCACTATGGCATTTTTTCATAAATGCTGGAGTGTAGTGGAAAATGATGTTATGGCCTTCTTTGATCATTTTCATAGGAGCTCAGAGTTTGAATGGTCTCTGAATGCTTCTTTTTTATCTTTGATTCCTAAGAAAAATAATGCACTGAATATCATAGATTTTCAGCCTATCAGCTTAGTGGGCAGTGTGTATAAGCTACTATCTAAGGTGCTGGGTAACAGATTGAGAATGGTGCTGGATAAACTCATTTTGGGGTTGCAAAATTCTTTTGTTGGTAGTAGACAGATTTTAGATTCAGTGCTTATTGCTAATGAATGTCTAGATAGTAGAATGAAGTGTCGTACTCCGGGAGTGGTGTGTAAGTTAGACATCAAAAAAGCCTATGATCATGTGAATTGGGACACTTTGTTCTACTTGTTGGAGAGGATGGGCTTTGGGGGTCGATGGGGTAGATGGTTAAAGGCTTGTGTCAATGCTGTCCGCTTCTTAGTTTTGGTTAATGGATCTCTTGCTGGTTTCTTTGGTAGCTCTAGCGGTCTAAGACAAGGTGATCTATTGTCTCCCCATCTCTTTCTTTTGATTACGGAGGTTTTATGTTGGATTCTAAAGAAAACTGAGGAAGGTGGTCTCATTTAGGGTTTTCATATGGGACCAATTTATACTACTGGTATTTGTATTTCTCATCTATTATTTGTTAATGACACCATTCTTTTCTGTGATGCTTCTAGGGAGCAGTTGCTTTCCATTAGGCTGGCTTTGACTTGTTTTCAAGTTTTTACTGGTTTGACGGTGAATGTGGGGAAAAGTGAAATTGTCCCTATTGGGGAGGTGAGCAACATTCACACTTTAGCTAATATTCTTCAGTGCAGGGTGGGCACTTTGCTTATGATTTATTTGGGAATGCCATTGTGAATTTTGTATAAGACAGCTTCTATCTGGAATCCGATTCTAGAGAGGATGGAGAAGAAGCTTGCTCGTTGGAAGTGGCTTTATTTGTCAAAGGGTGGCAGACTCACTTTGTTGAAAAGTACCATTTCAAGCCTTCCGACTTATTATCTTTCCCTTTTTACTGTTCCTAAAGCCGTGGCGATTAGATTAGAACGTATTCAGAGGAATTTTTTGTGGGGTTCCTTAGTTGAGTGCTTCAAATTCCCCTTGGTGGCTTGGGAAAAGGTTTGCTTACCGCATGAGTTGGGTGGTTTGGGAATTCGGAATTTGGTGTCTTTTAATCAGGCTTTATTAGGGAAATGGCTTTAGAGGCACGGCCATGAAACTACTCATCTGTTGTAGAGGGTTATAGCGATGAAATATGGGGAGGGGAAAGGGGGGTGGAGCGCTAAAGTTTGTAGAAGGGCTTATGGTTGTGGTTTATGGCGAAGTATAAGTGAAGGGTGGGAAAGTTTTTCTAAGCATTTGTCTTTTGAGGTGGGAGATGGTTCTCGTATTCTTTTTTGGCATGATAAGTGGACTGGGAATAATTCTCTTAAAACTCTTTATCCTCAGTTATTTGTGTGTTCAGCCAATAAGGAAGCTTGTTTTTCTGTCCTCTAGTTGGTGATAATAATAGTGTGGAGTTTAAGATTTATAGAAAATTCAACGTTTGGGAGTTAGCGGCTTCCTACTCCTTTCTTCACTTCATCCAAACTTGGATTCCTAAGGGTGGAGATTGTGACAGACTTTGTTGGTGTCTCAATAGAAGTGGGAAGTTTGACATTCCGTCTTTTTATCATTTTTATCATAAGATTCGAAATGTAACTCTTTCTACTTTCCCTTGGAAGGGCATTTGGAAAGTAAAGGTTCCTAAAATGGTGGCATTCTTTATGTGGACAGCAGCTCATGGCCAGATTCTAACTTTGGATAACCTTATGTATCGTGGTCGCCCTTTGGCGAATCATTGTTGTATATGTTGTTGTAATGAGGAATTTGTGGATCACTTATTGATTTTTTGTCCGGTAGCTCATTCTCTGTGGATGTATATGCTTCAGTTGTTTGGGATTGATTGGGTCATGTTAGCTTTAGTTGTAGACTTATTATTTTGTTTTGTAGACTTATTATTTTGTTGGTATCATTGGCTTGGAAAACATAATTCTGATATTTGGAATTTGGTTCCAGGCTATTTAATTTGGACTATTTGGATTGAATAGAATCGGCGTTCTTTTGAGGATACTGGGAAATCTCTGGCTTAGTTGTTAGATTTATGCCAATGACCCTCTTTGATTGGTTTCGGTGTTGGGGTCTCTCAAATTGTTCTACACTCATGGATTTTCTTTTGTCTCTTAGAATAGCTTAGTGATTGTTTGTTAATTTTTTCTTCTTTTTACTCTTTGTTTACTATCGTGAACCTTGTGTATTTTTCCTGCTATTCCTTTTTCAATAATATTTTTTCTTACCTATATAAATAAAAAAGAGGATATACATTCTTCAGTAGCATGAACTATATGTTCAAAATAGTTATTGCACAAATTTTTAAAGCTTTGAGTATTTTTGTTCTCTCCAAATACAGAACATTGGCATATAATGGAATGGGGCTCCATAGCCAACATTCTGGTGCTAAGCAAACTGTACTTTCGAACAAATTAATAAACACACTACCCGTCTAGGCATGATGCGGTACACTCCAAACTAGGGGTGTCAATGTTTGACCCAACCCGCGAACACGACACGAACCTGACACGAGTTTTTTCGGGTTAGGGTTGGGCCTTAATAGGTTTGGGTCATAAACGGGTCGACCCGAAAGCGACACGATAAGAAACGTGTCATAAATGAGTCAACCCGCATAACCCGCAATAGACACGTTTGACACGCCAATTTATTAGTGTCAACTCGAAATGACTCACTTAACACAACTCGTTTAACTCGTATAACAAATAAATATTTATTTTATTTTAGATTTGTCAAATACCTTGTATATCCAACATATATTTTAAATTTAAAAAGAAAAGTGAGTAATTACAAAAATTTATAAGGGATATAATTGAAAATTGAAACTTTACAGATCCTAGAACTACTAATATATATATATATATATATATGTATATATTGGCATAGAACTTGCACAAATGAAATTGAATGAGCTTGTGGAAAATGTTATGAATTTGGACATTAACAAAGAGTCTATGGAGGATAATCGTGGTCATAGTCAGGATTAGTCTACTGTTTGCTCAAATTCTTTCAATACTGATACTTAGCATTTGGCGAGTTCTAAGGATATTATATTTTTGTTGAACTATGTTATTTTATTTTTGTTAAACTTTGTTATTTTGAATTTGGGTTGAAGTGTATGCACTTCTTTTGAAGTGTAAAGAACTTATTTCTAGATGAATGTTATATTTTTGTTGAACTATATTATTTTGAATGTGGATTGAAAACTTGAAGTGTATGCATTGCTTTTTGGGATGTAAACAAAATTATTTTTAGATGGATGTTATATTTAATATTATGCAAGTTGAAATGGGTTGTGTTACATTCGTGTCAACCCAACACGACTCATTTATTAAGCGTGTCAAATGGGTTGGGTCAGGTCAATCCGCCTCATTAAAAGGTCGGATTAGGGTTGAAGGATCATGACACGATTATTAAATGGGTCGGGTTAGGGTTGAGCAATTTAGTCGAATACCCCTATCTCGACACGACACGAACTGGACACGCTAACCCGAATTGACACCCCTACTCCAAACAAACATAATCCCAAAGTTCTTTGACTCTTTCAAAATAGAAAAGTAAATAATCAATGGTTTCACACTCTTCTTACATGTACAACCCCAATCCACCACTATGATATGGCATTTTCTCAAATTGTCCATAGTTAGGATTACCTAATGTTGTTGTCCTTGCGAGTTGACTCGTTGGGGCCTTGGTCTTCTATATGCTCTTCTAAGGGAAATCATTGTCTGGTTCGAAGAAGCTATATTTGTCCTTGGGAGGGAGGTTTACATTGTTAAAAAGTACGCTTTCAAGCTTGCCAACTTATTATTTACTGTTCCCGAAAGGTTGGAAGCTTTAATCAGGGAAAATGGTTATGAAGGATTGGGAATGAAGCTACACATCTATGGAGACTGGTTATTGCTATGAAGTATGGGGAGGATTGGGGTGGTTGGACTTTGAATACAGTTCTAGGGACTACGGGTGTAGTCTGTGGAGGAGTATCAAGGTAGGTTGGAACTTGGAACACTTTTATTCAGTTTGGGTGTTTCGAGGTGGGGGATGGCACTTGACTTAAGTTCTGGCATGATATTTGGTGTGGGAATCCTCTAAACAAAGTGTACCCTAATTAATATGTGTGCTCAGTTGACAAGAATGCCTATGTTGATTTATTCATGGTGAGTCAGTTAGATGGGGCAGCGCAGAACGTGAGAGTTTGTAGAGGATTCCATGACTGGGAATTGGAGTTGGTGAAATCTTTTTTAGATCTTGTCTACAAAAGTCCCCAGGAGGGAGGGAGTCAATAGGATGAGATGGAGATTGAGAGGGAGTAGGTGCTTTGATGTTCTTTATTTTTATGTGGCCCTCCGAGGTCAAAAAGCTACTTCTTTCCCTTGCAAGAGTATTTGGGGTATTAAGGCCCCAAGGAGGGTCTCGTTTTCGTTTGGTCAACAGCTTGGGTAAAGATTTTTACTTGGGGTGAGGCTTCTCTCTAATTGGTTGGTGTATGCCGATGTAATGGGGAGACAGTGGACCATTTGCTAATCCATTGTGGAGTTCCGTATGCTTTATGGGTGTAGTTTTTAGAGCCTCTGGAATTCAATGGGTGTTACTACAGAGGGTAGATGAGCTCTTGTTCAGATGGAGGAAATGGTGGGATAAACACTCTTTGGATATTTAGAATTCTGTCCTGTTATGTATGATGTGGCTAGTTTGGAAGAGCTAAATAATTGTATTTTTTTTTGAAGATTTGGAGAGATCACAAACTCAGTTGGAAGCATTGCTGATTGAACTCTATTTGATTGGTCTCGCCCATGGGGTCATATTAGTAGCATTTCCATTTTAGATTTTAAAGAATCACTTTACCGTTGTACATAATCCTTTTGTAATTCCTTTGGCTTACGTTGTGTTCATAATTGTGAACGTGAAGTAATCTTTTCTTATAAATAAACTTCCATACCTATAAAAAAAAATATTTAACCTCAAAAGTTTGGTCTTTGGATGGGGTCCAACACAATTTGTCTTCTCCATCCTGTCCCAATCCTATGGAAATAGACAATAATAATACAAGATGATAAAGATTTCAACTCCCAATCTTTCACAGATCTAATAAAATTGATAGGGATTAAAGTTACCATTTGGAAAAAAAAATTTGATCTACTGCCATAACATACTTATGTCAAGCTGTATGAAATAATTTTTGGAAAGGCCTCCTCGTCACTGCACCAAACATCCTGCTAAAAGTAAATGTGTTCCATCTCCCGTCATGAATCTAAAAGATCCAGAAAAAGTTAAGTTCTCCATCCCTTCCTTATATTTTCCTGTAAGCCTACCCATACGAACCATTAACTGTTTGGAACAAAATCCCCTCCCCGCCACTGCAATCACCCTTCTCCCCAAAAAACTCTAAAGAGGCTCTTTTTCCATCGCATACTACCAAAGACTCTTCCCTGATGGTGCCTTTTTAAATATTAACACGTTTTTGATTCCCAAGCCACCTAACTGAATTGCTGCACAAATTATGAGACCAATTAACAAGATGAAATTTGAACTCATCTATTATTCCACCCCATGAGAAATCCTGTTGCAACTTCTCAACACATTTAGCAACACTAACTGGGATAGGAAAAAGATAAGAAAGTTGGTGAGTTAGAAATGGTACTTTTTATCAAAGTAATTCTTCTTCCTTGGATGTAGAGCCTTTTCCAACCAGCCAATTTTCCTACCATCTTCTAAATAATTACATCTCTAATTGATATTACTATGAAAATTAGCACCCAATGGTAGACTCAAATATTTCTTGAGTAAAGTAAGGTACCATGGATCCAAGTATACAAGTGTCAGATGTTTATTGGGCTTGGACTTGGTATCTTACAACATTTTTTGCAGTTGGAATGTTGATTTCTGAATTCAATTTATTGTTTTCATGAAGCAACCAGATTTTGATAAGGCCTTTCTTCTTTTCATACTACGTTGTTAATGGTAAAAAATCACATAAAGCAATGACCTACTCCAAAATCAAACTCAAGAGAGTTTTCTTTGGGTCTGATAGTCAATGGGTTTGTTTTTGAGAAATAAAAGATAGTGTAGTCAATTCGAGATGACTAATCTCTTGAACTTGATTGAGGAAATATACTTTTTTGGTTAATTTTCTACTTAATTCTCATTAATGCATTTAACATACATAAATAGTGAAGGATGAGATAACCTCATCAACAAATCCTAAAACAAAAGAACTAATCCTATCCTAAAAATAAGAATTAAATTGAATACAAATAAATAACAATACTAATCTATTTAGGAAGATTTATTCTATCACTAAACTAAATTCAAATAATTTATCCAACACCTGGGTCATAACATTCCCTTCCCCTACAAGATGAACTTGTCCTCAAGATTCCGAAATATGGAAATTGATACTTGCTCACACCATATCCTTCTTTCCAACTGGAGAGAACTCGACCTCGAATTCTAAAGAGTTGAAGGATAAGAATTTGGACCATGGATACCTGCGCCAATTCTTTAACCATTTTTGTGAATAGAATAGCTTTGATTTTCACATCCTTGAATTGATCGGGAATGGCAAATTCAATGTGTGAAATTAGATTAGGCTTATTTAAAATCACAAGATTCCTTTGATCTATCTTATCCACTGCATTAATCCTTTGATCTTCAAAGGCGATTTGTATAGCAGGTGCATCCTCCAATATAGTACTCTCTAGAATTATTGGTGATGTTCGAGTACATCACTTTGATTCTCCGAAATTTCATGGAATCCTTGAACTATTGATTGTTCTTTTAATTCCAAAATTACATTGGATTGTTATCTAAGGCCTCATTTGATCCCACAAATCTTGCATCCTTGCTTCCATCCTTGCTATGCTTTTGGATATGTCCTTGACAATCTCTAACATTTGGTTAACATGCTCTAACATTGTTTGTTGTTCTTCAGGATTGAAGCTTTGATATGAGCTAGACATGATTTACTTTGAGCTCGATGCAAACACTGAATTTTCAAAATATATATATATATATATATATATATTGTTTGTGGGTTGTGGGGACTAGTGTGTGGGGTTTTCTTTTTGGCTGGGTCCGGAACTATTTGGGGTTTAAGGCAGGGGCTAATAAAAAGCAAGTTGGAGGTGGTATGCTTACTGGTTGACAAGTTGGACTCTGGGTCGTTTGGGGCTTGACAGATTTTTTTTTTTTTTTTTTTTTTTGCCTTTCTCTAATGGAGATGTGGATTGAAATGCACTGATACCAAATGTTGTGAATTGAGAAATAAAAGATAGTGTAGTCAATTCGTGATGACCAATCTCCTAAACTTGAGAGAGGAAATAGACATTTTTGGTTAATTTTTTGCTTAATTCTTATTAATGCATTTAACGTACATAAATAGCCAAGGATGAAATAACCTCGTCAACAAATCCTAAAACAAAGGAACTAATCCTATCCTAAAACATAGGAATTAAATTGATTACAAATAAATAACAATACTAATCTATCTAGGAAGATTTATTCTATCACTAAACTAAATTCAAATAATTTATCCAACACTTGGGTCATAACCTTATGTAAATGAGAACAAATTTGGGTTGATTGGATATAACTAGGACAAACCCTATCAAATCAAATTTAGTTCCACTCATACTTGTGTGTCTGCTTTCTGATATTTGCACTGCAAATTATAGTTATATAACCAATGAGCCCTCTCAAATGGAAATTCCTCCTTTCACAACTCACAAGTGTAGGAGGAGGGTGAGGTTATTTATTCAAAACCTATTGGATGCGTGCATAACTTATCAATATTTATTTATTTATATGGAAATTAAATAATACATTTTGTAATTTTTTGCACCTCCTTCTTTAACTCTACAGTTCATACCAATTAAATAATTTTCATGACATTGTGTGCTGATAAGCTTGAGGATTTGAACAGGGTTGTGGCTGATAGTCCTTCCCAACGTGTGATGGGCCTCCCAACTACCAGAAAATTGGCATTGAAGAACAAGGTTGTTTTTGGCACTGGTGATTACTGGCATGCTCCAACTGTAACAGCGAATATGGCATTTGTCAGAGCAATTTCACAGACTGGAATGTCCCTGTTTACTATTGAGCATAGACCACGGGCTTTAACTGGTGATTAGTCATACATGGTCTTGTAACTAAGTGTTGAGAGTCTTGAGACTTGCCTAATAAAGAGCCTTGTAGGTAACAGCATCTCACAGTTAGTTGGACAGAATTGATATATGTACATTAACTAATACCTAGTTGAACATTTGTACAGAGTTGATCCGCGCTAATAGTTAGCTGCTTGCCTCTTTCAATTAATATTTTCACACGTCAATGAAGAACGACTTGTTATTGCTACTAAAGTAATTGCATGTCTGGGGGACCAAGTAATGGTCGTTTTGCTACATTAATTTTATTGAAATCATCTCTTTTTTTCTTGCAAAGTCTATCTGTCTAATAAAAAAGTATCATCATCAGGGATCTTTTTTCAAATTTTTATATTACGTGATAAAGAGTGTTTATTGCAGACATTCAACAGCAAATTTGCGGTTCAAACTGTCATGTCCTGTTTATTCTCTTACTGCAGGGATGGTAATAGATTTGGTTTGGGAGGGTTCCCAATCCAAATATACCCTAGACTGGTTTCAGAATATTAAAATGGATATGAGATGGGTTTTGGTTTTATTTTTATTTTTATTTTTTTAAAGCTGATAGGAATAGTGATTTGTGAATTATGAAGAGTCTGGGTTTTTATAAAAACATTTCTAAACTATAGGTCAAAATCAAATGAATTGATGTACGTAGGATCTTTAAGAATTCAGTTCTAATATATATATATATATATATATATATATATATTCTTTTAAAGAGATCTTGAAGGGTCCTTGAATAGGGTTTGATGCTTAATGTAGGTTTACGTAATAAAAAAAAGATTGGATCTTGAATGTGTTTGATGGTTGTTTGGTAAAAAAATTGTGAATAGAACAGAAATAAAGAAATTATACAGTAGACATCACTCACACCTAGGTTTTAGTAAGCAAATCACAATCAGGTAGGAAAAGGCAAAATCACACACACTCTTACAATTAGTAAGTTGTAGGAATCATGTTGGGGTCTTTCCATTGCTTTGCCATGCATCATCAAACTTTTATTGCTTGCCTTTCGGACCCATGTTCAAGTTGGAGAAGCCACTCGCATCAACACGGAAAGTGAAAATGGTTAGCAGTGCGCTCTGTAATTGTGCTTGAATCAACAAACCCACAAAAGAGAAAAAAAAGGAGGAAATTTCCAACCAATTTGTTTTCCATTCACAAAAGTGGATATATATTTGGAGCAATTATGAGGGAGAAAAAAAAACCTCTTTGTTAGTGCTTCCAAAGATAAAGAAAACTAATTCTAGCATTTAATGAACGTGGGACACTGGTACTTCCGTACATAAATTAATGAGGACTTTGACTTTTTTGTGAGATGTGAGATGGACTCTAGAGGCTAGAGCTTTTTAGGTCTCCATAACAATTTAGAGGCATCAAGAAGATCCTCTAGTTACAGGGGGGAGGTGGTATCTCATGCGCCAGGCGCATGAGACCAGCCTCTCACAAGCAGGTGGGGCCTACACGTGTGGGGCCCACCTGCCTGTGAGAGGTAGGTCTCATGCGCTTGGCGCATGTGATCCTTTTGCTAAAGGGGGAACCTGATTTGGTCAGTGTATATAGCAAAAACATCAGCCTAAAGCAATGAGATTGCATAAAAAAGCATGCTAGCGGTTTGGTTTGGTTTGGTTTATGCTGATTAGGTTGACTTAATCCCACCTGGGTTTGTTTCTCTAAAAGGAAATGCAACCCTCAAGACCCGCTAAATTTGTGGGATTGTAAAATCAACAGTAATGGTAATGAGGTTAGAATTTGTGGAGGATTTGAAGTTGTTGCAGACACCCCATGCCTATTTCCAAAGTTTCCCATTAAACCCAAAAATATCCTTTTCACACTCCAATTCACAAATCTCAATTTTTTCTTTAGAAAAAGTACGCTTGGTTTGCTTGGCCAAAATGGCCATATACCACTGTTTGAAAAAATATATATGAATCTATCATTATTTGCAAAATATTTAGCAATTTATCACTTTTTTGAAACTTGATTTTTTGAAACTTGATTTTGTGAAAATCAAGTTCCATGAACTTGAGTTATATCAAAAAATTTCAAAAGTTTTTCATGGTACTTAAGTTCCATGGAAAACTCGATTTTCATAAAATTAAGTTTCAAAAAAGTGATAAATTGTTAAATATTTTCACAAAAAGTGAGTTTGCAAAATATTTAAAAAAAAAGTGGCATTTTTGGCCAGTTTGTCTTATGCCCTTATGTGTTCATGTTTTGTCTATTCTTTTGAAATAAATATTCTAGGTAAAAATGCAAAACTGGCCTTCTAACTTTCAGTCTTTTTCATTTCAGTCCTTTAACTTTCAGTTTTGTCATTTCAGTTCTTTAACTTTCAATTGTTGTCAATTTGGTACTCCGTTAACCCTTCGTTAAGTCCTGCCGTTAATTGAGCCAAAACGACGTCGTTTTGATTTTTCTTTTAATGTATTTCGGAATTAAAAGAAAATTAAAAAAAAAAACATTTACTCGGTCAAAACCGAGGAACTTGCACTAACTTTTTTTATTTCTCTCATTCTCAAACAAAACATTTAACTCTTTCTTCTTCTTCTTTACTGTTTCAAAACACTTAACAATTATCTAATAATGGGTCTGATCGATCTGAACAGCCTCGAGGAGAACGAAATGCCGTCGTCGGGCTCATCTTCAACATCTTCATTGTCGTTCTCTGTAGCCGGGTTGAATCCCAATGGTGGGTCGGGTTCGAATTTGGTGGTGGGTGCATCAGCAACAGCTTCAGCTTCGGCTTCGTCTGCTACTACTTATACCCAAAAAAAGAAACACTAAAAAAACTGGGTTTTCATCACTTACCCAAATCTTGGCCAGAGCAGTACACCCTAGAACATCATAATGTCAGAAATCCATCACCTTCATCAGAACTCCATCATCGATTCAGTCAATATAGGGATTCTCGGTCTCAATATCTCAGTCTCAATCTCTGCAAATCGGTCTTCATCAGAACTCCATCACTGTCAGTCTCTCAAACGGATTCATATTAGTTTTTTTTTTTAATATCAGCTTTTTTTTTTAAATTTTCTTTTTAATTCCGAATTGCATAAAAAAAAAAAAGAGCCAAAACGACGTCGTTTTGGCTCAATTAACGGCATGATATACTTGGAGTTTAACGGAGTACCAAATTGACAACAATTGAAAGTTAGAGAACTGAAATGACAAAACTGAAAGTTAGAGGACTAAAATGAAAAAAACTGAAAGTTAGAGGGTCAGTTTTGCATTTTTGCCAATATTCTAATAGACCTATTATATTATTATTGTTATTATTATTTATTATTTATTATTTATTATTATTTATTATTTTTTTATTTTTTCAAAAAGCGTCACTAACATTTAACTCCCCAGCACATGGGATGTGTGAGTGTCGAGCGAGGTAGCACATCAATTTTGTTTTGCTTGTAAATGTCTCAGGCTTTTGAGTACCCAAACACCCCATTTTGTGTAGAGAAGTTATGGGCCATAAAGCCCAGAGTGAGTTTGGCATCAAGCTTTTAGCATTAGCTTTAATCTTTTAATAACTTTTATGTATAACCTCTTAAAATCTCTCATTTTTTTTTTCTTTTTTACTTTTTTTAGACATGGCAAAAAGGGTTAGAATTTGCTGACTCGACCCAAAAATACTCAAAATGAACCCAATTTTTTTGACACGAAGCAAAAATGGGTTGACCTGTGACCTGACCTATTTTTTGAGGGTCAACCCGACCTGGTCCGTGACCAAAACCATTTTTTTTTTAAAATTTTGGTAAAAAAAAAAGACAATATTGGTTTAATTGTTTGTTATGAGTCTTAAGGAAACAATTGAAACCTTTACATAACTGCATACGAATGAATTGAAAGATAAATGGTTGAGGTATTTTGTAATGAGTAAAGATTTTTAGATATCAAATAACAAAGTACATGTCAAGATTATCTGGTTGTAGTAAATTAAAAACATATATTTAAAATTATAGACATGTATGATAAATATTCATAAGTGTGAAAAGAGTAAAGCCAAAGTATTAATGAAATTAGCATAAATTATGAATACTTAGGCCTATTTTTTAACAATTCATGTCCAAAATAAACGGTTTTTTAAAATAAGTTATAATATTTCCTAAAGTGTGTGTTGCTTAACAATGACACGATATTTATAAAATAAACTATGTATAAATAAGGAAAAAAAATTAAACTTTAATGTATATTCTCAAATTGAAATAGAGTGCCAACCACAGTTGATAAGAGATTATAAAATTAGTTTTCAAGATTGTAACTTTCTTATATGTTTTTATTCTTTATCAAATTAGTTATCAATTATGGCATTTGTAATTTTATTTTATGTTTTGGGATGTTGATATTGTGTAGAAACGAAACTTGCGTATTTATTTTACTTATCCTTTTTGCTATTTTTATTTGATTAGTAATGTTGAAATTTGTATAATTCTAAAATTATTGAACATGTATTAATTTGTTTAACTAAGCCCATTCTTAATATGAGTAGTGGATTCAAAATAATGCATTTACATAAAGTAATTTGCTGTGTGACTTTTCAAATGACAAATATTTTTTTTTTTCTAAAAAAAAAAAAAAATTCATGTGAAAAATATGTGTCAACTTAACCTGACCGGCTTGTTTTCCATGTCTAACTTTTTCTCATTTTTTTAAGGTACAAGTATATTTTAACACACTTTTAGTAAAAAATATTTCAACAAAAAGTTAGATAAGTTGTTCCCAAACGGACATTTAGAAAGATTAGGGGTCGTAAAACCTAGGAGGAGTTGCGGACTTTGACATTGGATCAGGAAGCTCGCAACTGTGGGTAAAACTTATGAGTAATTATTAGGTACTCCTAGAGTACGAAAAATGATGCTCTCTCTTCTCACATTCATGATGAGGTCCATTTATTAAATTCATGATGGGATCCACTATAAATATGAGAGAAGAGAGTACAATTTCTCTGTACTTCGAGAACACTTAAGAATTTTCTCTATGAGCCGTGACCTGTATTGTAGTACTTTGGCTATGTGCACGTATTGTATGTTGTCTTGAAACAGTGTTGCAATTTTCCTGTTGGGTGTTTATTGTGAGGAAATCGACTTGAGTCATTGGCAGGAGTGGAAGAACGACTTGCTTCAATGTGAGTTTTGTGTTTGACCATCTTCACTCACCAGTCACCATTGAAGGCTTTCTTCATGGAGAAAAATTAAAGTTTTTTTGGAGGAGTTTGATCCCAAAACTGAGGCACTAAAGGTGAAGCTGTTAGTGACTTCTTTGATTAAACATATTTATGAACTAATGGATCCTACTAAAATTGGTTGTTGACCCACCCAAGGCATATTGTTTGATTAAATGACATCATCAACATATGATTTTGCTTCCAAGTATTACTTTTCCCTATTTATTCTTTTAAATTTTTTACTTAAGAGTAGTGGGGGAATCGACCCTTTTATATACATATATTATTATATATTTTTTGATACTTGTAATTGGAGTTGAGATATTTGAAGTTTGGACGTTTTGTTGAAAATATAAAAAATTAGAAGTTGAGAAACAAAACTTTTGACATTAACCACTAGAATTAACCTCACAGAAGGAGTAAATGCGTCGTGGAGTCGGAAATGTAAAATAATATATATATATATATATATATATATATATATTTATATTTATAGGCAAAGCCACTGTAACTACAGTGATACAATAATGCAGGAAAAAAGAATCAACCTTCTAAAACATGGGAATGGGATACAGAAGTGAAAGGAAAAAAAAAAAAAAAAAAAAATCAAAGTCCAGACGAGGAGAGCAGGCCTGACATAATGGACAAGAAAGATAAATTTAAAGCTTCATATCGTACCTACAATTACTAGCTTTAATGCTGATGGCATTATTTGCAGATAAGCTATCTACAACCAACAAGCATTCCGCTAAGACCCTGACTTTCTTCAGCTTCAACTTTCCAAGTTTGATTGACACAGGTGCATCAACCTTAAGATCCAAGGGAATTTGACCCGTTTGTTGTTGTTGCTGCAGGGCTGTCATCAAAGTGCTACCGTATTGTGTTTGTCCAGTCAAGGGCACATGAAGCAGAGTCTTATTTTGGTGACCTTGGTAGAACTTTGGTAGTGATCCATCACAAAGCTTTGTGTTTGTATACCACACGCTCAACTGGCTTCCTCTCTCGTAGTAAATTCCGATTTTCTTGTTGGGATTGTAGGCTGTGATCTTCACGTCGAATTCAGCGTATAGGGACATGTCAATGTTGAGGCCTAATCGGCTTATGTTCAAGTTATCAATCGAGTATGTAGGGAGTTTTGGTTGGAAGACGAAGTAAAGAATGACAGCAGTGGCTCCAACTATAACTAGTAGGAGAACAAGGAGGCTAATTGTCCAACATATGCATTTGCAACAACCAGTTCCATTTTTTGGTGGCTTGGCATGGCTCAGCGGAATGGGAATAGTACGCATTTGTATAGGAGCGCGAGGCCGAGCCGGAGTACCTTTTTCTGATAGAGATGAACCACGAGACACCAAAGGACTTGTTGGTGGAGCTTCCACATCCACTGCTGGATGAATTCTTTGGTGATTTGCCATTGGTATAGACATTAGAATTTGCACCTTTTTCCCTTTGCTTTCTTTCACTAAAAGGTCTTGTAATGTATGTATAATACTGTAATATAGAAGGAATCGAGGTTCCTTATTTGACTTTATTTCTTGACGTTTTGGGTTTGCTTTTTTTGGATTGAAGTCTCACCTTCCTTACCTAATAACGACATATACAAAATGGAAAGTATATAGATGTAGTTCAACTACGCAAGGAGATACCACTCGATACCTTTCGAGTTTTGATGACAAATATATATAATTCTCATGATGTAGATTTCGTGGAATGGTATGGGAAAAGGCACGTGTCTTTAACTACTCACAATTTTAAAGCGTAAAAATTACATGAGGAGGTGTGAAGTAAATATATTATGCAAAACGCCATTATAAACGGAGAACGTCAAATCACTTTAAACTTTTTTTTTTTTGGAGGGGGAATCATGCTTGTGATTACGGGGTTGTCTATATGTCAATATGTCATGGGAAAATTATTTCATGCGACCATTATATATATATATATATATATTTAAACTTTTTTTTTTTTGGAGGGGGAAAATCACTTTAAACTTCTACGAGTGTTATGTCATGCTTGTGATTACGGGGTTGTCTATATGTCAATATGTCATGGGAAAATTATTTCATGCGACCATTATATATATATATATATATATTTTTTTTTTTTTTTCTTTTTGTTGAATAAAAAATGAGGTCTCCAATGCAGATTCATTAACTTTACGTCACGTAAAGATAAGAGTAATACTATGTGTACCACTAAGATCTTGGTAAACAACTATTATATTTATACGTTTTGTCTCTTACAACATATGAATCTGATGAAAGTACAAACCTTATAACATGTGAGATACTGGATGTATATACAAAGGCTGTCTCTTAGGCTTAAGACCCCTCTTATTCCCAAATATTCTTGGTAAGGTTTCAAGGCCCTCCATTACATAGACTAAAAGACCAAAACTTGCCCAATATGTCTCAAAATTCTACAAATGGATCCAAAAATTGTAGGAAAATAATTGATATTTTTCAAAAAAAAAAAGGAATAAAAAAAAAAAAATGCGAAAGAAAAGATGAGTTTTGCATTATTTCTTATCTCTAAGAAGACCCCCAAAATATTTAACTAGTAGCCCAATAGTAATTTTTGTCTCAAAAAAAAAAAAAAAAGAATGATTTTTAAACAATAAATAATATATAAAGTTGATTCTCTAAGCAATATTATATTACTTAATGTTGACGCCCAGCCTCGGTTGGGGCGGAAAACCGTCGCTGTCGTGGGCCTTCATTCGACCTCCTATTGTGGCGACGCTCTCGCGCATGCGGGGCCCGTTGGAGGCCTCTCTCAATGATTTTTGGTGTTGCGTGTGCGCGTGTGTGTAGTGTGTAGCGTGGTTTGTGTGGGGCTTCGAGTGCTCTCTCTCTCGGTGGAGGAAGGTAGGTCTACCTTTGGAGGAGTGGCAGGAATCTTGGCCAAATTTCAAGGGAATTACAAAAGGTAAGTGAAGTCGCCATCAATAATTGGGTTTTTCTAAGGCGTGATTGGTCACCTGTCTCTATTTGATTTTATTACCAATCTTAAGTTGAGAAAAAGGACATTTTTCCTAATCTAATGTGGATGGTAAAAAATTTTGATTCTTTGGTCCAGAAATTTGGTGACGTGTGGGGAAGGTGTTAGGAACCCCATAATGCCTGTTCAAGGACAGTCCTTTGTTTTGATAAAACCTTAATTTTCGGAGGTTGGCAGTGAAAACATGATTTTAGCATTGGCTTTCGGGGCTTAGCATGCACAGGGGCTTTGAGGTTTGGCTTTTGAATGGGTGTGGTCCCAATCTATGCTTTCCTAAGGCATTCGGGCAAAGTACCAGATTTCCACGGTGAAAATCCAGCGACATGTCACCTTACTTTCGCGGCGGAAATTAGGCATCGCTTTGCCTTTGGTAACATGGGCTGTGACAATCACATCGAAAGGGGCGAGCAGGTATATATATACATACATCATGCACAATGCAAGCATGCAGAGCAGGAAAGTAAATGCCTACATCCCTAAAGCATGGACCAAAATATAACTGCAGGGAAATAAACAGGGGTCGCCATACTTTAAAGATGAGGAGGAATGGTACATGGCATAATATACCTAATACAAACCATCTAAGAAAGAAAGAGAGTAGGAAGGAAGGGATTTAAAGAGTACATAACCAAAGGGAAATGCTAAACTCCTAAATCTATTGAACGCTACTGCTTGGCTTATCTCTACATGCTTGCATCTGCGCCCTTTTTGCTTGCGCCTGGGAGACTATGCCCTAGCTCCAAGCATCCTTGCTCCATGTGTTTATATTCAAAGGAAAAGACAAGAAACCAGCATACAAGAAATAGAAGGAAAAGATGCAAAGAGCATATGAAAGAGGCATAAAGCAAATAAGCACGATAGACATGGCAAGCAAAAGCAAGCAAACAAGCAAGAAAGAAAAAAAAAAAGGTGGCGTCTGCGAGGGATAAATGTGGGTTTGGATTGAATGTCCATAACTTCATTGTGTTGAAGCATAGACGACACATTAGCAAGCAAGACTTATGCATGAACATATAAACAGGCGTATGAAGATGCATAGAAAGCCAATGGATGGCACAAACAAGCATGATAACCATATCATCGCATAGAGCGAAAAAGGGGAAAGGTACGCACGAAGCAATTGACATCATGGTGATGCACCCCAAATGGTTACATCCAAACAAGGTCTCATGGGCGACGGATGTAACCGCATAACCACAAATCCGCTTGGGATTGGGGAGGCTTTGGTGCCGTGGTTTCATGCCGAGACAAGCACTTTCACTTGAGCTGTAGGGAGTATGCGATCCTCCCTCTTGATTGGACAGCCATCCTAGGTATCAGATTTGGTGGCTTCTCGATTCCAACCGATGAGATGAGCTTTAAGATGGCTAGCGAGCTCTTGGGCATCTCTCTTCCATTGATTGCGGACATGAGAGGATATTTCGAGCCCACTGCGTCACCATAGATTTGCATTGAGTGGTTGCGGGGTAGCATTCCCTAGGGTGTGGCACCTACTGACATTCATCTACGGCGGTTCTTCCTGTGCTTTCTTGGTAGTTGCTTCTTTGGCAACAACTGATGTTGACCTACTAGCTGCTGTGGGCCATGAGAGCTGTGTTTGATATTGAGAGATATGACTGGGGGTCTGTCATTTACGGCTTTTTCATTGCTTTCTTGAGGCGAGCCTTCCAGCAGGATCTTAAGAGTTTGGAGGGATGTTGGCAGATTTTGATGTGGTGGGCGTATGAGTACATCCTAGCCTTGCGACCACGGTACTTAAGTTTGTTGGCTACAGTGTATCCTCGATCGTACGCTTGGGCTTTCTGTGCGATCACCAGGGTTGTTGTAGTACAGCCGGTCACTATCTCTGCAGCCTTAGATTGCGTCATCCAGGATGAGATGATAGTTTGCCTTTATGATGGTTCACGGCTAAGGAGGCTGGAGCTCATTATTGCTATGGGCCAATCGAGGATACGAAGATGGTTTTGGGCCCTGTTGAGCTGGGAGTTCTTTTTGACAGAGACGACATTCCATCAGGTCATGTCGGTCTACAGAGTACCTAGAGATCCACTCCTCTTGGCTTGTCATTTGAGTCCATTTTCTTGGATGAACTTGCTTATGTGACAGGTTCTTTTGTTGCCTACGTGGATACTAGCAAAGATTATTCTACTTGGTTCGTTGAGTCCTCCATGGGGCCTATTATTGGAGATGTCCCTGTGAGTGGAGGTAGGGTGCTAGAAGGCATTATCCATGCTCAGGTGGCCTCTAGGGCAGAATGGAGAGCACGTGCAGAGGCTTTGCAGGCTAGGGTGACTGAGCTTGAGGCCACCCTTGCCATTAGGGAGGCACACATGCAAAAGGAGACTACTCGGGCATTAGCTTGGGAGAGGGAGCTCTGGCAGAGAGATAGGGAGGTTCGAGTTACCATGGTAGAGAGAGAGCGGAGCCAGAGTGAGTTAGCCATGGTTTATGGCAATACTATGGTCTTGATGGGAGAGTTGCGAGTGGCTCGTATTCCTGTTCCATCTCCTTCTCAGATTCCAGGCCGGGGGCCCATCATTCCTCCACACGAGCTCGGGTATATGCTAGTTCCTCCAAGCCTGCCAGACGGTTGGGGTTCTTTTGCTTAGGCTCTAGGGCCTTCCCCAGATCCAAGATACGCTCTTGGCACTTCAGGCAAAGCGGGTCCTTCCACGGGCCCTTTTGTAGGCAATGATGATGATACCGATCAATATTTTAGGGGTGATGATTCTCCATAGGGTTAGCCATTTGTTGTAGCATGATGTAGCCCCTACATGGGCATGTACTTTTCCATGTATCCTGTAGACATTGCCCCATGATGGGCCAGTTATGTATGTATATTATTCATTACCTCTTGATAGGCCTGGACATGTGTGTATTGTATTGCCCCACAGTGGGCCCTGATTTATGATATTATCTTTTTGCTTTATGGTGTATGTACGGAGCAATGCCTCTTGTTAGGACTTATATGTATGATTTTGAAAAAAATGCCTTTGAGAGGGCAGTTGATGTATGTGTAAAAAAATGTCTCTAATTAGGACTTAAATGTATAGCTCTAGATAAATAGCCTTTGGGAGGGCTGTAGACATATGTGAGACGTAATGCCTTTTGGTAGGGCTTACGTGCATAACTCTAGGAGATCATCTTTAAGAGAGCGGATGTATCACCATAGAGAAATCGTCTTTGAGAGGGCTACTGACGTGTGTGAAAAACAATGCCTCCGACTAGGACTTACATGTATAACTCTATACAAATTGCCTTTGAAAGGCCTATAGACATATATGAGAAGCAAAGCCTTTTGGTAGGGCTTACGTGCATAACTCTAGGTAAATCGCCTTTGAGAGGGTTGCTGTCGTGTATGTGAAACAATGCCTCTGGTTAGGACTTACATGTATAAATCTAGGAACTCGCCTTTGAGAGGGCTGCTAATGTGTGAAAAAAAATGCCTTTGAGTAGGACTTACATGCATAAATCTAGGAAAATGCCTTTGAGAGGGCCGCTGGTGTATATGAAAGACAATGCCTTTGATTAGGACTTACATGTATGATTATGGAAATTTCCTTTGAGTGGACTGCTGACGTGTGTGAGAAACAATGCCTCCAGGTAGGACTTACATGTACAATTCTGGATGTCGTCTTTAAAAGGGTTGCTGATGTGTGTGAAAAACAATGCCTCTAGATAGGACTTACATGTATAATTCTGGAATAATTGCCTTTGAAAGGGCTGCCGATGTGTGACTTCGGGAAAATTGCCTTTGAGAGGGCTGCTGATATATGTGAAAAACAATGCCTCTAGGTAGGACTTACATGTAGAATTCTGGATGTCGTCTTTAAAAGGGTTGCCGATGTGTGTGAAAAACAATGCCTTTAGATAAGACCTACATGTATAATTCTAGAATAATCACCTTTGAAAGGGTTGCCGATGTGTGACTTCGGGAAAATTGCCTTTGAGAGAGCTGTTGATATATGTGAAAAAAAATGCCTCCAGGTAGGGCTTACATGTATAAATCTATAAATCGCCTTTAAAAGGGCTGCTGATGTATGCATGCACTATCGCATTTTCATCATGGATGGTGGTTTTGAACTAGCTTATGTCACATTTACTTGTTTTGCACTGCATTTTCATGGGTTTACTGGTGGCTTTTGACAATGATCGTCTCGCTGGTGGGAGAGAAAATGGAGAGACTGTGTGAAATAAACTGCCCCAGTTTAGGGTTTCATGCGATTCTCAACATGAGAGACACATCCTCAGCAGGACGGACCCGTTCTTGTATATTGGACAAAGGGGGAGGGAACCGCGCAAAATAAACTGCCCCAGTTTAGGGTTTTGCGATGTTCTGAGCCTGTAGATTGGTTGAAAGTGGCCTTAACTTCATAGACTACACCAAAATGCTGGTAATGAATGCGGACATTTTGAACGAGATCTCCTTAGACATGCCATGGGGTGGTATGCACTGGTTGCTCCTGTTATTACCTGAGCAGGCTAAAGATTCAAATACTGGCTTCTTGAGGCAACATCATGAGAAACGACTCTCTCTGTCCTCCAAATGGGCTAAAACAAGCTGCTGGATGGGTGAGAACGGGTTCTAATGTTTTCTGTTGTAAATTCTGATTATCGGGGCTGAACCGACCCTGAAACGGGCTTAGAAAATGAGGTTCAAGATGTCTGGAGGTGCTGAACGAGACACATAAAGATAAACTTGTTGGGGTTTATGCCTAAAATCCAATTTATTGACATGTCATAAATAATTAAATTGTTTAATTATATGAGACTATTTATAAATAAACAAATGAGACATTATCTTAGTCCATGAGATGCATAGTATGTGATTTATGTGATTTAGTCACAGAAGATATAAATCACAAGTTCTTTGTAAACTCAGAAGTTTAGTTCGTAGTTGGTGATGAAATTGGGCGTTTCATCTGCGAAGACTATAATATATCAACTAAGATGATTTGTCTTGATCATGGAAATAGAGATTTCTAGTTGGTATGTTAATATGTTTTAAGAGTTAAGACATATTGAATTGGACCACTATGAGATTTATTATTCTCCTAACGACTGTCAATTGAATAATAAATCTCACGACTTCTATTTACATCAACTCTAAATCCTGAGAGAATAATGGACCTGATAATGAGATGTAGGTTGCTTTGATATATCAAGAGTGGGATCTATAAGACACGGTCAAAATCTCAGTATGTTGGACAGCCGCATTTAATGTTGATGGAACATATATTCTTAAGATGGAATTCATAATCTCTTAACGGAGATATAAAATATTCCCTTGAGATAAGTTTAATGTGTTTGGTTATTCAGAGAGTTGGGCCCAACTACTTTAGTAAGGAGTTACTAAAGTATATATTTATGGAATTGGATTTCATAAATATATGATGAATAACATTAAGGATTAAACCGGGTATTCAAGGATTAAGATGTAGTAATCTTCAAAGTGGCAGTCTATATTCATGACTTTGTATTACTACGAATATTTTAATGAAGGGGTTGCATGTATAATAAAGTCTTGGGATATAATTTATTAATAAGGCCTAGAGTGCAATTATGTTCATATAGTGGTATTGAATATAATTAATGGTAACTTTGGACTTGTCAAGAGTTGACAGAAAAGCCCAAGGCCCATTGGAGCTAGAGTCTTATTTGTTCCCTTTTGGTTCCACTCCAATCCACACACTAGAGCCTAATTGGAATGGCCCAAAAGGCTAGCTCAATTAGATAATTAGTTGTATATAAGGAGAGAAACATATAAAATTTCAGTGGTTCTTTAAGAGAGTCTTTTCATAAGTGCTTTTCATCAAGATTACACAAGGAATGAAATGGTTTGTATGTGAGTGTTGGACACTCCCTTGTTCTCTCCTTGGAAACTGATTGAGAGACCACACATCTTGGGCATTATATGGATTTGGAGTGAAGATTAAAAGTCTTCCCAAGAACTTTTGATTTTTGGTTTTGAATTTCACCGCACCAAGGTACGCTTTCTTGTTCTTAAATTCTGAAACTTTCATAGTGTATGTTATTAATTGCGAATGAAGTAAATCTGTTAATTTTCCGCTGTGTATGTTTTGTATGTGATACGAACATGTATTTTCCCAACAAAACTAACCCATTGTAGGATTTGTGCGGCCTCAGATGCAAGAGAGAGAGAGAGAGTTTCTGATAATCCGGTTCACTGTCGAGCCGACTACGCACTACGGTGAGTGCTAAAACGAGGGAATCTTTGCTTCAAGGTGATAAAAAACATGCTAAATAGGGAGGGAGTGCTCATAATATGTGTGGGTTTGTGCTTGGGGTGCTGAAAAGCCCCAGCACATGTCCTGAAGTCCGGCGGCCCTACACGGGCCGTTGCCTCGGGAAGCGTGTACAAAAGCAGGGCTTGAGCCCAGCCTCCAGCTCATTCAGGTTTTCGATTTTTAGGGTCTTCTTCTACCCTTTTTCTTCACCCAAAACACTTAGAAGACACTGCTTTTGACCATTTTTTGCATAAATCTTCATCGGATCATTAGATTTAGCAAGATCTGTTCACGGATGCTCTTAGTGCTCACTTCTACAACACTTTGGTTGAGCTTGAGAGGGTGTCTTACTATGAGAATAAGCTTAGGAGATGGTGGAGTTGTTTTTATTGTGGTGACCAGGCACTTATCCAGCAACTTCTTGGAGATGCTACTGCTCTTCTTCACATCACACTAGATTGGCATTTGTTGGAGGTCATCACCTCTTGTTGAGACCCTGCTTTGAGATGTGTCACCATTGGAGATGTTGAATTGGTGCCTACTTTGGAGGAGTATGATTGTTTTATTTCTCTTTCTACTCCTTTGAGTACTATTTTTGTTCCATCGGTGAGGACATGCTACCGCAAGAGGCTCATTGATTTGATGGGCTTCAAAAGGCCTGTTGTGGAGGCTTTGACTTGGTATGGTAGCAAGATAGGAGGAAGCATGTCCTTTAATTTCCTGAATTATCGGTTCCACTCATCAGAGTGCCTTGTTGGCTACCGAGATGACTTTGTGGACTTAGAGGAGTGGTGGACATCCTACCAATGTCAGGCCTTCCTGGTGGCCTTCTTTGGTGTGGTGCTGTTCGCTTCACCATCAAGAGTTGTTAGTTTTGCCATTTTCTCTTTGGTGAGTGCTTTACCTCATGGTACCTCTATCATTCCCGCTTTACTTTCCGAGATCATTAGGTCCTTGTCCTTGTGTTGGGAGGCTGGTAGGGGTAGGCTAGGCTGTTGTGCTCATATGTTATAGCTGTAGTTCTAAAGCCACTTGAGTGTCATTGCTAGGGATCGGCCTATGAGCTTTATGGGTAGGAATAGAATCCGGGCTACTGTAGTCGTCGTTCCTCCTTTTTCTGGGGATATTGATGGTTGGCTGAGATACTTGTGCAGCTTGAGTCTCACTGACTGGTCCTGGAGAGTTAAGTGGGGTATCACTAAATGGTAGGGGCAGACCCATTGTGTCGGTTTACTTGGCATTCCTTTGGTGGGTATTTAGGGGTGCATGGGGTACTTCACGGGCATAACCATGTAGCAGTTTGGGGGTATCCAGCATATCCACCGACTTAGTGATCTTTTTGTTGTCACTTGCGAGTATGGGCTCGTGGATATTGATGTAGCAGTGATAGGGCATTCTGCTAAGTTCTGGGAGGCACACAAGTCGAGCATTGACTTCCCCCTCTGTTCTAGGGATGACCAGGAGTGGTTTTCTGCTGAGTTTAGAGTGTGGCAAGATACTAGAGATCTCGTCTGTTGGGGTTTATGCCCCAAAATCCAATTTATTGGCATGTCATAAATAATTAAATTGTTTAATTATATGAGACTATTTATAAATGAACTAATGGGACATTATCTTAGTCCATGAGATGCATAGTATGTGATTTATGTGAAAATTCATAGAAGATATAAATTGCAAGTTCTTTGTAAACTCAGAATGTATTTCATAGTCGGTGATGAAATTGGGCGTTTCATCTGCGAAGACTATAACATATCAACTAAGATGATTTGTCTTGATCATGGAAGTGAAGACTTCTAGTTGATATGTTGATATGTTTTAAGAGTTAAGACATATTGAACTGGACCACTGTGAGATTTATTATTCTCTTAACAACTGTCAAATGAATAATAAATCTCACGACTTTTATTTACATCAACTCTAAATCCTGAGAGAATAATGGACCTAATCATGAAATGTAGGTTGTTTTGATATATCAGGAGTGAGATCTATAAGTTACGGTCAAAATCTCAATATGTTGGGTAGCCGCATTTAGTGTTAATGGAACATATATTCTCAAGATGGAATTCATAATCTCTTAACGGAGATATAAAATATTCCCTTGAGATAAGTTTAATGGGTTTGGTTATTTAGAGTGTTGGGCTTAACCACTTAAGTAAGGAGTTACTAAAGTATATATTTATAGAATTAGATTTCATAAATATATGATGAATAACATAAAGGATTAAACCGGGTACTCAAGGATTAAGACGTAATAATCTTCAAAGTGGCAGTCTATATTCATGACTTTGTATTACTACGAATATTTTAATGAAGGGGTTGCATGTATAATAAAGTCTTGGGATATAATTTATTAATAATGCCTAGAGTGCAATTATATTCTTATAGTGGTATTGAATATAATTAATGGTAACTTTGGACTTGTCAAGAGTTGACAAAAAAGCCGAAGGCCCATTGGAGTTAGAGTCTTATTTGTTTCCTTTTGGTCCCACTCCAAGCCACACACTAGAGCCCAATTGGAATGGTCCAAAAGGCTAGCCTAATTAGATAATCGGTTATATATAAGGAGAGAAACATATAGAATTTCATAAGACTTTTCATAAGGGTCTTTTATTAAGATCATACAAGGAATGAATTGGTTTGTATGTGAGTGTTGGACACTCTCCTATTCTCTCCTTCGAAACTGATTGAGAGACCACACTTCTTGGGCATTAAGTGGAATTAGAGTGAAGATTAAAAGTTTTCCCAAGTGCTTCTAATATTTTGTTTTGAATTTCACCGCACCAAGATACGCTTTCTTGTTCTTAAATTTTGAAACTTATATAGTACATGTTATCGATTGCGAATGAAATAGATCCGTTAATTTTCCGCTGCATATGTTTTGTATGCGATACAAACATGTATTTTTCCAACATCGTCTTCATGCTTGACTTATCATTGCCTGTCATAATCGAGTTGTCACTTTCAACTGATTGAGAGATTATACTCTAGAGTTTGAGATCAGGGTTGTGAGGGCCCTTACGGATCTGAGGGAGTGCCTAAAGGAGGCCGTTTGGGATAAGACTCCTGTCGGGAGCTGACTGATACCCTCATGGAGGATCTGGAGGAGATGAGCGATGTACATGAGAGTGAGCTTGCTGCTCTGAGGGGAGAGCTTGTTCAGAGGCGATCAGCCCCTCTAGGCATAGAGGCAAAGTGTTCAACTGAGGTCCCGAGTTTGGAGGGTGAGCTTGTAGCTCTTACTTGAAGGTTTGCCACTTTGGATCATTCTTGGGATGAGGAAAGGGCCATGCTAGAGGCAGGAAGGGTCAATGGCTTAGCATTGGAGTTAGTACAGGCGAGAGCCTACATCCACTCTTCTTTGAGCATGAAGTAGGGGCAAGAGGGCGATGAGCCTAGTGAGCTACAACTAGCTTTCCATCACCTTTAAACTGAGCTGGCTGAGAGAGAGAAGGCTTTGAGAGTTGCGACTGCAGAGGTGGGCACCTTGCAGGCTTTGCTAGAGACTGAGAGGTAGGGCTCTACTTTTGATTCCATGATGGAAAGGGAGCTAGTTCATCTTCGGAATTCACATGACAGACTCTGGGAGATTGCCAGAAATCTGGGCTTTGATGTAGCCGGGCTACTGGTTTTGGGAGATTGTGCCAGGCTGTGTCTGATTGCTACGGCCATATTTGACTTGCCGACATTCTTTTATGCTTATTTTGTTTTTGCACTTGAGCTATCTAGTTAGTATCCCATCATGTATGGAAAGGTCCTTCATAAATTACTAGGCAATTGCGTAAGGCCTTCCACTTTTTGTTTGAGTTCTTAAAGCATAGTCTAGTTTGTTAGGCATGCTTAGAAACTGAGAGATATTGGAGAGAGATGTTTATGATGATATTCAGGATATATTTATGAGATGAGGTTTCAAGTTTTCATACTAGAATGTAGGAAAGAAACAGAATGGCACAATACATGCATGTTAATGAATATGCAGGAAAATTCTTTGAAAATGCAAGATTATACAAATAAGTGATAAATGTAAAATCCATGCACATCAATATCTTATTTTTCCAAGGATACATCCCGTTCTAGACAGATCTTTTCCTTTTCCCATTGAGGTACATTTCCCATTGGCATGAGCTAGAACATCTTGAACGGACTGCTGGGTTGTGGCAGTATTGTAGACAGAGAGCGATCTCAGAGGTGTCTTCATACCTTGTCTTGGATGCTGGATCCATCTAATATTCTAATCTTGATCATATATCCAAGGGGATTCAAATGACTTATTTTTCTTTTAAGACATGACCAAACCAAGATGGTTGCCTACGTACCTCCACTAGGAAAGATCAGGTCATCACGTAGTTCAACTGACTTTTGATTACCTTAATTTTTGCCTAGATCGCCCTTTCAGGTTTTCAGTCTAGTTGGCTTTCTCACATTCTTTCTTTTGCTCTCCTTTTGCATAGACCGCTCTTTCGGTTTTTCAATCTACCCTTTGTATTTTCTCACGTTCTCTTTCTTTGGCTCTCCTTTTGCATATACTGCCCTTTGGGTTTTCGATCTACCTTTTTACATATTTTTTGTTTTTGTTTTTGTTTTTGTTCTTTTCTTTTTTTGTTTTTGTTTTTTTTTTTGACATCAAAATATAGAAATGAGGTGCACTGAGAGGCTCTTTCATGCAAAGTATCGTATGACAACGTCAGAATTGGTGGGCATATTGAAGTTATGCCCGTCCATGTTGGCTAGAATCAAGGCTCCTTTGGAAAAGGCCTTCTTTACCTCGTATCGGCCTTCGTAGGTTGGGGCAAACTTTCCTCTGTGATCAAGCATGGCCTGGTTGTGCTTTTTCAAAACTAGATCACCTTCTTCAAAGACCTTGGGTCTAACTTTCTTGTTAAATGCTCGCTTGACGTGGCGTTGGTACAACTATCCATGGCACATTGCGATCATGCACTTTTCATCTATCATGTTTAGTTGTTCATATCAGGAGCGGGCCCATTCAACTTCTGACAGCTCTATCTGAGATAAAATCCTGAGAGACGGGATCTCTACCTTTACGGGGAGGACGACCTCCATGCCATATACTAATTAATACGGGTTTGCACCCGTGGAAGTTCAAACAAAAGTGCGATATGCGCACAAAGCAAACGGCAAGTACTCGAGCCAATCCTTGTACGTGTCTATCATCTTCACCATGATTTTCCTTATGTTGTTGTTAGCGGCTTCCACTACACCGTTCATTTGAGGGCGATAGGGAACCAAATTTCTGTGCTCGATCTTGACCTGTTGGCAGAGTTGCTGGATCATTTTTCCATTTAGGATCATCCCATTATCTGTAATGTGCTCTCTTGGCATGCCGTAGTGACAAATAATGTTGTGTTTCAGGAACCGGGTAACCACTGCTTAAGTGATGCTTTTGTACGAAGCAGCTGTTAGGATTAATGCCCTTAAATCCTATTATAATATGCCATGTATGATATTATGTATGAAATTATGTATTAAATGATGTATGACTTAATATTATGATTAATAAAGTTGCTTTATTTTTATCTAAAATGATGGTAATATGAATATTTGGACATTATCATATAGTCCATGAGATGCATAGTATGTGATTTATATGAAATGTCACAGAAGATTTAAATTACAAGTTCTTTGTAAACTCAGAATTATAATTCGTAGTCGGTGATGAAATTGAGCATTTCATCTGCAAAGACTATAACATATTAACTAAGATGATTTGTCTTGATCATGGAAGTGGAGACTTCTAGTTGATATGTTAATATGTTTTAAGAGTTAAGACATATTGAACTGGACCACTGTGATATTTATTATTCTACTAACGACTATCAATTCAATAATAAATCTCACGACTTGTATTCACATGAACTCTTAATCTTGAGAGAATAATAGACTAGATCATGAATTGTAGGTTGCTTTGATATATTAGGAGTGAGATCTAAAGTAACGGTCAAAACCTCCGTATGTTGGGCAGCCACATTTAGTGTTGATGGAACATATATTTTCAAGATGGAATTCATAGTCTCTTAACAGAGATACAAAATATTCCCTTGAGATAAGTTTAATGGGTTCAGTTATTCAGAGAGTTAGGCCTAACCACTTTGGTAAGAAATTACTAAAGTATGTATTTATGAAATTGGATTTCATAAATATATGATGAATAACTTTAAAAGGATTAAACTGGGTACTCAAGGATTAAGATGTAGTAATTTACAAAGTGGCAGTCTATATTCATGATTTTGTATTACTACGAATATTTTATGAAGGGGTTGCATGTATAATAAAGTCTTGGGATATAATTTATTAATAAGACCTAGAGTGCAATTATATTTATATAGTGGTATTAAATATAATTAATGGTAACTTTGAACTTGTCAAGAGTTGACAGAAAAGCCCAAGGCCTATTGTAGCTAGTGTTTTATTTGTTCCCTTTTGGTCCCACTCCAAGCCACACACTAAAGCCTAATTGGGAAGGCCTAAAAGGTTAGCCTAATTAGATAATCAGTTATGTGGAGAGAAACATACAGAATTTTTATTAAGATAAAATGGTTTGTTTGTTGGCGTAAGACACTCCTTCATATTCTCTCTAGAACAAAAACATAAAACTGATTGAGAGACCACACATCTTGGGCATCAAGTGGAATTGGTGTGAAGATAAAAAGTGTTCCCGAGTACTTCTAATCTTTGTTTTGAAATTCACCATACCAAGGTACACTCTCTTGGTCTTATATTCTGAAATTTACATTCCACATGTTATCAATTGCGAATAAAGTAGATCCATTAATTTTCCACTGCGTATGTTCAGTATGCGATACAAACATGTTATTTTTCCCAACAATGGTTTCAGAGCGGTCTTTATTTCGAATCTGTATAACATGTTTTGTGAGTTTTGGCATTAGAGATAATAGTTTCATGATGATAGAAGATTATATTTGCATTTAATTTTCTGCATGGTTGTTAAAACTATGATTTGATAAAAACTGATATTGATATTACGATGTTGTTTAAATATTGAATTTAAGTATGTTAAATTGATCTTTAAGGCTGTAGCATCAATAGAATTCAGTTTTAATATCAATTTCCATCTGCTATGTTCATATGGTGGTTGTTTGTTCTGAAAAACTATTGAAAACTGTTAATATTTGAACTTGAAAAAACTGAAAACACGAGTTTTTCGCGGGTAAACTTACCCACGAAAAACTGCCACTGAAGTACAAAAAATTTTGCGAGAAATGTTCAGTCGCAAGATACCCGCGAGTCACTCGCGAGTCAGTAATGAAAGTCGCGAGATACCCGCGAGACAGTCGCGAAAGTTTCTGTATGATTTTCAGTGTTTTCATTTTTTATGTTTTTGCGGGTAGCGGTCAGTTGTGAGTTACCCGCGAGATACCCACGAACACTGGGAATTCAGAGTTTTATTTTCAAAATATTTTTTCATGTATAAAGTGCAAGGCTGTGTGTAATTTGTTTATGAATGTTTAAAAGATAAAAACCTTTAATTTAAAACATCTAGTGGGAGAGAGATGCAAGGGTTGCATCTCACGGCTTCCATTGTCAGTTTAAAGTAGTGTGATTAAGCACCTCGCCTTGGCGTATATGCCTTGCTCCCTTCGGAGGGTGTTTAATTCATGGTACTACAAGTTAAACTTCTTAATGATAGATGAAGTGTGTTTTTACATTGAGAACGATCACGCTTCCATGGAGTTAATTGGTGATTCTCATTGATTTTGGACAATAGTGTACACTAGACTAAGTATGATGTTAACCTCCCTTCGGAGCTGTCATTATTACTTAGAGGCTAAAGGAAATGCAGCAAATTATTTTTGTTTGGTAAGAGTTACCATGATAGCATTAATAATGAGGATAATCGTCGCTTAATCATAGTGATTGGTATGACCTCGCTTCCGAGGAATATTAATTGCGGGATTGGGTTGTCGTTGCATATATTATATTATGGTTTTATTAAGGTTCCATATTATATGTTTATATGCTAAATTGATGATGTCATGTTTACTTATTATATTTATGTTTATTATTTTAGATTTGAACATGGCATCATTTAGCCCACTTGTGACCATTCTTAATCAAAACAAATTGACTGGATTCAACTATGTTGACTGGAAAAGAAATTTGGACATAGTTCTCACTGCTGAAGAGCACAAATATGTGCTTACTTAACCATGTCCTAGCTTTCCTTCATTAGATGCTCCTCTTGAGGAAAAACAACGATATGATCGTTGGCAAAAATCTAATGAAATGGCCAAGTACTATATCCTAGCGTCCATCTCAAATGTTCTACAACATCAAATGTAGGATGTAGAACTAGTTTTGGACATTATGTTAAGTCTGAAGGAGATGTTTGGTGAGCAAGACTGTTCAGCAAGGCAAGAAACCATAAGGCAAATTTATAATACCAAAATGGCTGAAGGTAGTTCAGTGAGAGGGCATTGTCTTACAATGATCTCTAATCTGAATACATTAGAGGTTTTAGGTGCCGATATTGATGGAGAATCTCAAGTGGATATGATACTCCAGTCACTACTGGAATCATTCAAGGAATTTAGAATTAATTATAACATGAACAAAAAGATTTATTCTTTGTCTGAATTAATGAATGAGTTGGTAGTGGCAGAAGGCATCCTTGGTACTTTTAGTGTTAAAGCTAATATGGGTGAAGCTTCTACTTCTCTACCTAAGTCGAAAGGCAAGGGTAAGAAGAAGAAGAAGAAGAAGGACTTCACTAAGCAAGAGGGTAAACAAATTGCCTTAGGAGTTGCCAACAAAGGAAAGAAGCTGAAAGGAAAATAACATTGGAAGAGGAATTGTCCAAAGTTCAAGGCTGCCAATAAGGGTATGAAAATTTCATTCCTTCTTGAAATATATTTAGTACAAAATCCCACGGATTCCTGGTATGTGGATTCAGGTTGTACTAATCATATCTGTAATTCTTTGCAGGAGTTCCAGGAGACCAGAAGGCTTAATGAAGGGGAATTGTTTCTTACTTTGGCTGATGGGAGCAGGATTCTAGTTGTAGCTATTGGTGTTTATAGTTTATGTTTTGAGTCAAGAGTTTTAATATTAGATGATTGTCTCTATGTACCTAATGTTCGTAGGAATTTAATTTCTGCAACTTATTTGGGTAAACATGGATATTGTGTAATCCTTAAAGACAATGTTGTAATAAAGAAGGATAAAGTGTTTATCTGTTTTGGAAATATTGTGGATGGTCTTTATATTCTAACTTCTGATAAGAATGAATTATATAATTCTGAATTAGAGAATAACTCTCATGTAAAATCATTAAAGAGAAAGTTTCCTTCTACTAAGGCACTTGTGTTTGGGTCATATTAATCCAAACATAATTCAAAGACTGATCAAAGATGGACTCTTAGAGCCCTTGGACTTTGATGATTTTCCAGTTGTGAATCTTGTTTGGAAGGTAAAATGACTAAACGACCTTTTAATGCAAAAAGTAGAAGAGCCCAAGAGTTGCTGGAATTAGTTCATACAGATGTATATGGTCCTATGTCAACCTAAGCAATAGGAGGTTATGAGTATTTCATCACTTTTACCGATGATTACTCTAGATATGGTTATGTGTACCTAATGAAACGAAAGTTCTAAGCCTTTGAAAAGTTCAAAGAGTTTAGGGCTGAAGTTGAAAATCAATTAGGTAAACACATAAAAGCCATTCGATCTGATCGTGGTGGTGAATACCTTCTTGGGGTTTTCAAGGATTACTTAACTGAAAATGGGATTGTATCCCAATTGACTGCACCTGGATCTCCCCAACAAAATGGTGTAGTAGAAAGAAGGAATAAGACTCTTTTAGAAATGGTTAGGTCCATGATGAGTTACTCAACTTTACTGATTTCTTTTTGGGGTTATGCCTTAAATACGAAAATACATCTTTTGAATTTAGTTCCATCAAAATCTGTTCCCAAAACACCCATGGAATTGTGGAGTGGGCGTAAGCTTAGCATGAAATATCTCCACATTTGGGGTTGTCCTGCACATGTTTTAAAAGGGAAGGCTAATAAATTGGAACCAAAATCAGAAGTGTGTTTGCTTGTGGGTTATCCAAAAGAAACTAGAGGTTATTTATTCTATAGTCATAAAGATAACAAAGTTTTTGTTAGTATAGATGCTAAATTCTTGGAAAATGACTATATGAATAATTTTACTCCTAGAAGTAGAGTTGTGTTGGCTGAAATGAATGAACCTGTGATTGAACAACCAATGGTTGAAACTAGGGATGATGTGACTGTATTGGACACACCATAATATACTACTCATGAGATGTTTAGTACACAGGTGCCTCGTCGTAGTGGGAGGAACGTTAGGCCACCTATAAGATTCATAGGTCTTGGATAGACTTATGAAACTATCTCAGAGGAGGCTGAAACTAATCCTTACACTTATGAAGAAGCAATTAATGATATAGATGCACATCATTGTGTCGGGAAATCATCATGTTTGCATCGAATACAAAACACACACGCAGCGGAAAATAAACGGATCTACTTCATTCGAAAACGATAACATGCACTATGTAAGTTTCAGAATATAAGAACAAGAGAGTGTACCTTGATGCGGTGAACTTCACAACCGAATGAAGAAGTACTCGGGAATACTTTCAATCTTCACTCCAATTCCACTCGATGCCCAAGATGTGTGGTCTCTCAATCAGTTCTATGTTTCTAGAGAGAATATGAAAGAGTGTCTCTCTTCCTTATTTTTTATTATATTATTATAAAACATACAAACCATTTTATTCTATATAAAATTCTGTATGTTTCTCTCCACATAACTGATTAACTAATTGGGCTAGCCTTTTGGGCCTTCCCAATTGGGCTTTAGTGTGTGGCTTGGAGTGGGACCAAAAGGGAACAAATAAGACACTAGCTCCAATGGGCCTTGGGCTTTTCTGTCAACTCTTGACAAGTCCAAAGTTACCATTAATTATATTTAATATCACTATATAAATATAATTGCACTCTAGGCCTCATTAATAAATTATATCCCAAGACTTTATTATACATGCAACCCCTTCATAAAATATTCGTAGTAATACAAAGTCATGAATATAGACTGCCACTTTGTAAATTACTACATCTTAATCCTTGAGTACCCGGTTTAATCCTTTTAAGTTATTCACCATATATTTATGAAATCTAATTTCATAAATATATATACTTTAGTCTTACTAAAGTGGTTAGGCCTAACTCTCTGAATAACTGTACCCATTAAACTTATCTCAAGGGAATATTTTATATCTCCGTTAAGAGACTATGAATTCCATCTTGAGAATATATGTTCCATCAACACTACATGTGGCTGCCCAACATACTGAGGTTTTGACCGTTACTTTAGATCTCACTCCTGATATATCAAAGCAACCTACATTTCATGATCAGGTCCATTATTCTCTCAGGATTAAGAGTTCATGTGAATACAAGTCGTGAGATTTATTATTCAATTGACAGTCGTTAGGAGAATAATAAATCTCACAGCGGTCCAGTTCAATATGTCTTAACTCTTAAAACATATCAACATATTAACTAGAAGTCACAACTTCCATGATCAAGACAAATCATCGTAGTTAATATGTTATAGTCTTCGCAGATGAAATGCCCAATTTCATCACCGACTACGAACCAAAATTCTGAGTTTACAAAGAACCTGTGATCTATATCTTCTGTGACTAAATCACATAAATCACATACTATGCATCTCATGGACTATTTGATAATGTCCGAATATTCATGTTACCATTATTTTAGATAAGAATAAAACAACTTTATTAAACACAATATTAAGTCATACATTTCTCAAATAATGTCATACATAATATTATACATAGCATCATATAATAGGATTTAAGGGCACATATCCTAACAATCTCCCACTTGCCCTAAAGACTATTGTGCACTAATCTAACTCCCATTCCCTCCAAATGTGACTCGAAGGTCCTTTGAGGCAAGACTTTGGTAAAGGGATCTGCTAGATTATTTGCACTTTCAATCTTTGCCACCACCACATCTCCACGAGCAACAATGTCTCGAATGATGTGGTACTTCCTTTCAATGTGCTTTCCTTTCTTGTGATTCCTTGGATCTTTGGATTGTGCAACCGCTCCACTATTGTCACAAAACAATGTAATAGGAACTTGCTCCATTCTCACTACACCAAGATCAGAAAGGAATTTCTTGAGCCAAACAGCTTCCTTTGCCGCCTCACAAGCAGCAACATATTCAGCTTCCATGGTGGAGTCCGCAATACAAGATTGCTTAACACTCCTCCAACTTATGGCTCCACCTCCCAAGGTGAAAACACATCCTGACGTGGACTTTCTGAAATCTAGATCTGATTGAAAGTCTGAATCTGTATAGCCAATGGGAATCAAATCCTCACAACGGTAAACAAGCATATAATCTCTCGTTCTCCGTAGATACTTGAGAATATGCTTTACAGCTTGCCAATGTTGTGGTCCTGGATTTGATTGATATCGGCTGACCATGCCAACTGAAAAACAGATTTCTGGTCTAGTACAAAGCATGGCATACATGAGACTTCCTACTGCAGAAGCATAAGGAACTTGTCTCATCATATCTTCTTCCTCTTGAGTCTTAGGCCTTTGGTCATCAGACAGAGGAACTCCATGTCTGAAAGGAAGTAATCCTTTCTTGGAGTTTTGCATGCTAAACCGTTCTAGAACCTTATCTATATATCCAGCTTGTGATAAGCCTAACATCTTATTCTTACGATCTCGCCAAAGCTTGATCCCTAGAATAAAGTTAGCCTCACCCAAGTCCTTCATATCAAATTGGCTTGACAACCAAACCTTTACTGATGACATTACACCTACATCGTTTCCAATGAGTAGAATATCATCAACATAAAGCACTAGGAACATTACTACTTTGTCTTGATGTCTTTTATACACACATGGTTCATCAAGATTTTGTTCAAAACCAAATGATTTGATTGCTTGATCAAATCTGATGTTCCATGACCTAGATGCTTGCTTAAGTCCATAAATGGACCTATTCAACTTGCATACCATATGCTCTTGGTTGTTTGCTATGAAACCTTCTGGTTGCTTCATATAGATTTCCTCTTCAAGATTGCCATTAAGAAATGCAGTCTTGACATCCATTTGCCAAATCTCATAATCATAATGAGCAGCAATGGATAAAAGAATTCTGATAGATTTAAGCATTGCTACTGGTGAAAAGGTTTCCTCATAATCGATACCTTCTTTTTGAGTATATCCTTTTGCCACTAGCCTAGCTTTAAAGGTTTCAACCTTTCCATCTATCCCTCTCTTCCTCTTGTAAACCCATTTGCAACCAACAGGTTTAATGCCGTTAGGCGCCTTTACAAGATCCCAAACTTTATTGGAATACATGGAATCTAATTCTGATTTCATAGCTTGGACCCAATGATGGGCATCTATATCATTCATTGCTTCTTCATAAGTGTAAGGATCAGTTTCGGCCTCCTCTGAGATAGCCTCATAAGTCTCTCCAAGACCTATGAATCTTATAGGTGGCCTAACATTCCTCCCACTACGACGAGGCACCTGTGTACTAGACATCTCATGAGTAGTATCTTGTGGTGTATCCAATACAACCACATCATCCCTAGTTTCAACCATTGGTTGTTCAATTACAGGTTCATTCATTTCAGCCAAGACAACTCTACTTCTAGGGTTAAAACTATTCACATAATCATCTTCCAAAAATTTGGCATGAATGCTAACAAACACTTTGTTATCCTTATGATTATAGAATAAATAACCCTTGGTTTCCTTTGAATACCCTAAAAACAAGCATACTTCCGTTTTAGCTTCCAACTTATCAGACTTCCCTTTCAACACATGTGCTGGACATCCCCAAATGTGGAGATATTTCATACTAGGCTTGCGCCCACTCCACAATTCCATAGGTGTGTTGGGAACAGATTTTGATGGAACTAAATTCAAAATATGCATTGCAGTTTTTAGTGCATATCCCCAAAAGGAAACTGGTAAAGTTGAGTAACTCATCATGGACCTAACCATTTCTAAAAGAGTCCTATTCCTTCTTTCTGCTACACCATTTTGTTGGGGAGTTCCAGGTGCAGTCAATTGGGATACAATCCCATTTTGAGTTAAGTAATCCTTGAAATCCCCAAGAAGGTATTCGCCACCACGATCAGATCGAATGGCCTTTATGTGTTTACCCAATTGATTCTCAACTTCAGCCCTAAACTCTTTGAATTTTTCAAAAGCTTCGGACTTCCGTCTCATTAGGTACACATAACCAAATCTAGAGTAATCATCGGTGAAAGTGATGAAGTACTCATAACCTCCTTTTGCTTGGGTTGACATAGGACCACAAACATCCGTATGAACTAATTCTAGCAACTCTTGGGCTCTTCTACCTTTTGCATTAAAAGGTCGTTTGGTCATTTTGCCTTCCAAACAAGATTCACAAACTGGAAATTCATCAAAGTCCAATGGCTCTAAGAGACCATCTTTGATCAGTCTTTGAATTCTATTTGGATTAATATGACCCAAACGCAAGTGCCAAAGATATGCATCATTAGTAGAAGGAAACTTTCTCTTTAATGATTTTACATGAGAGTTATTATCTAATTCAGAATTATATAATTCATGCTTTTCAGGAGTTAAAATATAAAGACCATCCACAATATTGCCAGAACAAATAAAGGTTTTACCCTTCTTTATTACAACATTGTCTTTAAGGATAACACAATATCCACTTTTACCTAAATAAGTTGCAGAAATTAAATTCCTACGAACATTAGGTACATACAGACAGTCTTGCAATATTAAAACTCTAGTTTCAAAGCATAAATTAAAAACTCCAATAGCTACAACTGGAATCCTACTCCCATCAGCCAAGGTCAGAAACAACTCTCCTTCTTTAATTCTTTTGGTCTCCTGGAACCCCTGCAAAGAATTGCATATATGATTAGTACAACCTGAATCCACACACCAGGAATCCGTGGGATTCTGTACCAAACATATTTCAAGGAGAAATGAGCTATTCATACCCTTATTAACGGCAGCCTTGAACTTTGGACAATTCCTCTTCCAATGTCCTTTTTCACCACAATGGAAACATTTTCCTTTCAGCTTCTTTCCTTTGTCGGCAACCCCCAAGACAATTTGTTTACCCTCTTGTTTAGTGAAGTCCTTCTTCTTCTTCTTCTTACCCTTGCCTTTCGACTTAGGTTGAGAAGTAGAAGCTTCACCCACATTGGCTTCAACATTAGAAATACCAAGGATGCCTTCCGCCGCTACCAACTCATTCATTAATTCAGACAAAGTATAAATCTTTTTGTTCATGTTATAATTAAGTCTGAATTCCTTGAATGATTCCGGTAGTGACTGGAGTATCATATCCACTTGGGATTCTCCATCAATGTCGGCACCCAAAACTTCTAAAGTATTCAGATTAGAGATCATTGTAAGACAATGCTCTCTCACTGAACCACCTTCAGCCATTTTGGTATTATAAATTTGTCTCATGGTTTCTTGCCTTGCAGAACGGCCTTGCTCACCAAACATCTCCTTCAGACTTTGCATAATGTCCGAAGCTAGTTCTACATCCTGCATTTGATGCTGTAGAACATTTGAGATGGACGCTAGGATGTAGCACTTGGCCATTTCATTAGATTTCTGCCAACGATCATATCGTTGTTTTTCCTCAGGAGGAGCATCTAATGAAGGAAAGCTAGGACATGGTTGAGTAAGCACATATTTGTGCTCTTCAGCTGTGAGAACTATGTCCAAGTTTCTTTTCCAGTCAACATAATTGGTTCCAGTCAGTTTGTTTTGATTAAGAATGCTAACAAGTGGGCTAAATGATGCCATGTTCAAATCTGAAATAATAAACATGAATATAATAAGTAAACTGGACATTATCAATTTAGCATATAAGCATATAATATGGAACCTTAATAAAACCATAAAATAATATATGCAACGACAACCCAATCCATGTCTATAATTCCTTGGTAGCAAGTTTATTATAAACACATCAATTAGTTGAGAACTATTCTCATTATTAGTGCTATCATGATAACTCTTATCAAACACTAATAATATGCCGTATTATCTTTAGCCTCTAAGTAATAATGACATAGCTCCTTTGGGAGGTTAACATTAAACTTAGTCTAGTGTATACCATTATCTAGAATCATGTGTAGCCACATTTCTTCTTCCTTTATGGTGTTTAAACTTGTAGTACCATAGAACAAAACACCCTCCTTTGGGATCGCGAGGCATATACGCCAAGACAAGGTGCTTGTCTACACTACTTTAAACAGGTAAATTCAATCTTGTAGTACTATGAAGTAAACACCCTCCTTTGGGATCGCGAGGCATATACGCCAAGACGAGGTGCTTAGCCCACACTACTATGAATCGATAATGGAGGTCGTGAGATCCAACCCTTGTATCTCTCTCCCACTAGATGTTTTAAAATAAAGGTTTTTATCTTTAAACATGCATAAACTAATTATACACAACCTTGCACTTTTTCTTACGAAAAAGGCGTAAGAAAAAATAGCAAAAACACTTAGAAAAATTCTGATTTTCTTTCTTTCGATCGATCGAATGTGCCCCTCGATCGATCGAAAAAATTAAATAATTCGTCCTAAACCTTCTGTCTGATTCGATTGATACTCGATCGCCTCTCGATCGATCGAAAATAAAATTCGATCGATCGACTAGCAATCGAATATCAATCAATTCAAAAGGATAAGTCTCTGTTTCACTCGATCGATCGAAAGTAAATTTCGATCGATCGAAACTCGTGAAACTCGAATTTCCAGAAAATCTTCTAAGGCAGTTTTCAACCGTTTTGCATGAACAAACAACCATCATACGAAAATGATAGACAGAGATTGATATCAAAACTGAAATCTATTGATGCTATAGCCTTAAAGATCAATTTAACATTCTTAAATTTATATTTAAACAACATCATAACATCAATATCAGTTTTTATCAAATCATAGTTTCAACGACCATGCAAAAATCTATCAACTTGAAACTATAATCTCTAATTCCAAAACAAACAAAACATGTTATACAGATTCGAAATGAAAACCGCGCTCTGATACCAATGTTGGGAAATCATCATGTTTGCATCGAATACAAAACACACACGCAGCGGAAAATAAACGGATCTACTTCATTCGAAAACGATAACATGCACTATGTAAGTTTCAGAATATAAGAACAAGAGAGTGTACCTTGATGCGGTGAACTTCAAAACCGAATGAAGAAGTACTCGGGAATACTTTCAATCTTCACTCCAATTCCACTCGATGCCCAAGATGTGTGGTCTCTCAATCAGTTTTATGTTTCTAGAGAGAATATGAAAGAGTGTCTCTCTTCCTTATTTTTTATTATATTATTATAAAACATACAAACCATTTTATTCTATATAAAATTCTGTATGTTTCTCTCCACATAACTGATTAACTAATTGGGCTAGCCTTTTGGGCCTTCCCAATTGGGCTTTAGTGTGTGGCTTGGAGTGGGACCAAAAGGGAACAAATAAGACACTAGCTCCAATGGGCCTTGGGCTTTTCTGTCAACTCTTGACAAGTCCAAAGTTACCATTAATTATATTTAATACCACTATATAAATATAATTGCACTCTAGGCCTCATTAATAAATTATATCCCAAGACTTTATTATACATGCAACCCCTTCATAAAATATTCGTAGTAATACAAAGTCATGAATATAGATTGCCACTTTGTAAATTACTACATCTTAATCCTTGAGTACCCGGTTTAATCCTTTTAAGTTATTCACCATATATTTATGAAATCCAATTTCATAAATATATATACTTTAGTCTTACTAAAGTGGTTAGGCCTAACTCTCTGAATAACTGTACCCATTAAACTTATCTCAAGGGAATATTTTATATCTCCGTTAAGAGACTATGAATTCCATCTTGAGAACATATGTTCCATCAACACTACATGTGGCTGCCCAACATACTGAGGTTTTGACCGTTACTTTAGATCTCACTCCTGATATATCAAAGCAACCTACATTTCATGATCAGGTCCATTATTCTCTCAGGATTAAGAGTTCATGTGAATACAAGTCGTGAGATTTATTATTCAATTGACAGTCGTTAGGAGAATAATAAATCTCACAGCGGTCCAGTTCAATATGTCTTAACTCTTAAAACATATCAACATATTAACTAGAAGTCACCACTTCCATGATCAAGACAAATCATCGTAGTTAATATGTTATAGTCTTCGCAGATGAAATGCCCAATTTCATCACCGACTACGAACCAAAATTCTGAGTTTACAAAGAACCTGTGATCTATATCTTCTGTGACTAAATCACATAAATCACAGACTATGCATCTCATGGACTATTTGATAATGTCCGAATATTCATGTTACCATTATTTTAGATAAGAATAAAACAACTTTATTAAACACAATATTAAGTCATACATTTCTCAAATAATGTCATACATAATATTATACATAGCATCATATAATAGGATTTAAGGGCACATATCCTAACACATTGGGTCTAAGCTATGAAATCTGAATTAGATTCCATGTATTCCAATCAAGTTTAGGATCTTGTAAAGGCGCCCAACGGCATTAAACCTGTTGGTTGCAAATGGGTTTACAAGAGGAAGAGAGGGATAGATGGAAAGGTTGAAACCTTTAAAGCAAGGCTAGTGGCGAAAGGGTACACTAAAAAAGAAGGTATTGATTATGAAGGAACATTTTCACCAGTAGTAATGCTTAAATCTATCAGAATTTTCTTATCCATTGCTGCTCATTATGATTATGAGATTTGGCAAATGAATGTCAAGAATGCATTTCTCAATGGCAATCTTGAAGAGGAAATCTATATGAAGCAACTAGAAGGTATCATAGCAAAGAACCAAGAGCAATTGGTATGCAAGTTAAAAAGGTCCATTTATGGACTTAAGCAAGCATTTAGGTCATGGAACATTAGATTTGATTAAGCAATCAAGTCATTTGGTTTTGAATAAAATCTTGATGAACCATGTGTGTACAAAAGACATCAAGATAAAGTAGTAATGTTCCTAGTGCTTTATGTTGATGATATTCTACTCATTGGAAATGATGTAGGTGTAATGTCATCAGTAAAGGTTTGGTTGTCAAGCCAATTTGATATGAAAGACTTGGGTGAGGCTAACTTTATTCTAGGGATTAAGCTTTGGCGAGATCGCAAGAATAAGATGTTAGGCTTATCACAAGCTGGATATATACATAAGGTTCTAGAACGGTTTAGCATGTAAAACTCCAAGAAAGGATTACTTCCTTTCAGACATGGAGTTCCTCTGTCTGATGACCAAAGGCCTAAGACTCAAGAGGAAGTAGATATGATGAGAAAAGTTCCTTATACTTCTGCAGTAGGAAGTCTCACGTATGCCATGCTTTGTACTAGACCAGATATCTGCTTTTCAGTTGGCATGGTCAGCCGATATCGATCAAATCCAGGACCACAACATTGGCAAGTTGTAAAGCATATTATCAAGTATCTACGGAGAATGAGAGATTATATGCTTGTTTACCATTGTGAGGATTTGATTCCCATTGGCTATAGAGATTCAGACTTTCAATCGGATCTAGATTTCAGAAAGTCCACATCAGGATGTGTATTCACCTTGGGAGGTGGAGCCATAACTTGGAGGAGTGTTAAGCAATCTTGTATTGCGGACTCCACCATGGAAGCTGAATATGTTGCTGCTTGTGAGGCGGTAAAGGAAGCTGTTTCGCTTAAGAAATTCCTTTCTGATCTTGGTGTAGTAAGAATGGAGCAAGTTCCTATTACATTGTTTTGCGAAAATAGTGGAGCGCTTGCACAATCCAAAGATCCAAGGAATCACAAGAAAGGAAAGCACATTGAGAGAAAGTACCACATCATTCGAGGCATTGTTGCTCGTGGAGATGTGGTGGTAGCAAAGATTGAAAGTGTAAATAATCTAGTAGATCCCTTTACCAAAGCCTTGCCATAAGGGACTTTCGAGTCACATTTGGGGGGAATGAGAGTTAGATTAGTGCACAATAGTCTTTAGGGTAGGTGGGAGATTGTTAGGATTAATGCCTTTAAATCCTATTGTAATATGCCATGTATGATATTATGTATAACATTATGTATTAAATGATGTATGACTTAATATTATGATTAATAAAGTTTCTTTATTCTTATCTAAAATGATGGTAACATGAATATTTGGACATTATCATATAGTCCATGAGATGCATTGTTAGGATATGTGCCCTTAAATCCTATTGTATGATGCTATGTATGATATTATGTATAACATTATGTGAGAAATAATGTATGACTTAATATTGTGTTTAATAAAGTTACTTTATTCTTATCTAAAATAATGGTAACATGAATATTCGGACAATATCAAATAGTCTATGAGATGCATAGTATGTGATTTATGTGATTTAGTCACAGAAGATATAGATCACAAGTTCTTTGTAAACTCAGAATTTTGGTTCGTAGTTGGTGATGAAATTGGGCATTTCATCTGCGAAGACTATAACATATTTACTACGATGATTTGTCTTGATCATGGAAGTGGTGACTTCTAGTTAATATGTTGATATGTTTTAAGAGTTAAGACATATTGAACTGGACCGCTGTGAGATTTATTATTCTCCTAACGACTGTCAACTGAATAATAAATCTCACGACTTGTATTCACATGAACTCTTAATCCTGAGAGAATAATGGACTTGATCATGAAATGTAGGTTGCTTTGATATATCAGGAGTGAGATCTAAAGTAATGGTCAAAACCTCAGTATGTTGGGCAGCCACATTTAGTGTTGATGGAATATATATTCTCAAGATGGAATTCATAGTCTCTTAACGGAGATATAAAATATTCCCTTGAGATAAGTTTAATGGGTATAGTTATTCAGAGAGTTAGGCCTAACCACTTTAGTAAGACGAAAGTATTTATTTATGAAATTGAATTTTATAAATATATGGTGAATAACTCAGAAGGATTAAACCGGGTACTTAAGGATTAAGATGTAGTAATTTACAAAGTGGCAGTCTATATATTCATGACTTTGTATTACTACGAATATTTTATGAAGGGGTTGTATGTATAATAAAGTCTTGGGATATAATTTATTAATGAGGCCTAGAGTGCAATTATATTTATATAGTGGTATTAAATATAATTAATGGTAACTTTGGACTTGTCAAGAGTTGACAGAAAAGCCCAAGGCCCATTGGAGCTAGTGTCTTATTTGTTCCCTTTTGGTCCCACTCCAAGCCACACACTAAAGCCCAATTGGGAAGGCCCAAAAGGCTAGCCCAATTAAATAATCAGTTATGTGGAGAGAAACATACAGAATTTTATATAGAATAAAATGGTTTGTATGTTTAAGATAATAAGATAAAAATAAGGAAGAGAGACACTCTTTCATATTCTCTCTAAAAAACATAGAACTGATTGAGAGACCACACATCTTGGGCATCAAGTGGAATTGGAGTGAAGATTGAAAGTATTCCCGAGTACTTCTTCATTTGGTTTTGAATTTCACCGCATCAAGGTACACTCTCTTGTTCTTATATTCTAAAACTTACATAGTGCATGTTATCAATTGCAAAAGAAGTAGATCCGTTTATTTTCCGCTGCGTATGTTTTGTATGCGATACAAACATGTACATTTCCTAACATGCATAGTATGTGATTTATGTGAAAAGTCACAGAAGATATAAATCATAAGTTCTTTGTAAACTCAGAATTATAGTTCGTAGTTAGTGATAAAATTGGGCATTTCATCTGCGAACACTATAACATATTAACTAAGATGATTTGTCTTGATCATGGAAGTGGAGACTTCTAGTTGATATGTTTTTAGAGTTAAGACATATTGAACTAGATCATTGTGAGATTTATTATTCTCCTAACGACTGTCAATGGAATAATAAATCTCACGACTTCTATTCACATGAACTCTTAATCCTGAGAGAATAATGGACCAGATCATGAAGTGTAGGTTGCTTTGATATATTAGGAGTGAGATCTAAAGTAACAGTCAAAACCTCAGTATGTTGGGCAGCCACATTTAGTGTTGATGGAACATATATTCTCAAGATGGAATTCATAGTCTCTTAACGAAGATACAAAATATTCCCTTGAGATAAGTTTAATGGGTTCAGTTATTCAGAGAGTTAGGCCTAACCACTTTGGTAAGAAATTACTAAAGTATGTATTTATGAAATTGGATTTCATAAATATATGATGAATAACTTTTAAAGGATTAAATCGGGTACTCAAGGATTAAGATGTAGTAATTTACAAAGTGGCAGTCTATATTCATAACTTTGTATTACTACGAATATTTTATGAAGGGGTTGCATGTATAATAAAGTCTTGGGATATAACTTATTAATAAGGCCTAGAGTGCAATAATATTTATATAGTGGTATTAAATATAATTAATGGTAACTTTGGACTTGTCAAGAGTTGACAGAAAAGCCTAAGGCCCATTGGAGCTAGTGTCTTATTTGTTCCCTTTTGATTCCACTCCAAGCCACACACTAAAGCCCAATTGAGAAGGCCCAAAAGGCTAGCCCAATTAGATAATCAGTTATGTGGAGAGAAACATATAGAATTTTTATTAAGATGAAATGGTTTGTATGTTGGTGTAAGATACTCCTTCATATTCTCTCTAGAAGAAACATATAGAACTGATTGAGAGACCACACATCTTGGGCATCAAGTGGAATTGGTGTGAAGATTAAAAGTGTTCTTGAGTACTTCTAATCTTTGTTTTGAAATTTACCATACTAAGGTACACTATCTTGGTCTTATATTTTGAAATATACATTGCACATGTTATTAATTGTGAATGATGTAGATCCGTTAATTTTTCGCTGCGTATGTTCTGTATGCGATACAAACATGTTATTTTTCCCAATAGCAGCTTCCACCCACTTTGTGAAATAATTAATGGCCACTAAGATATACTCATGACCATTGGAATTATGGCTTTGATGACATCCATACCCCAAGTAGAGAAGGGCCATGGTACTACTAAAGAGTGCAAAGGTTGAGGAGGAATGTTCTTCCTGTCTTGATAGGCTTGGCAATGATGGCATGTACTTACATGTTTAATACAATCATTTTCCATGGTGAGCTAGTAGTAACTGGCTATCATAATCTTGCGGACCAGCAGGGGTCCATTGGCATGAGCCCCAAGTAAGCCTTCATGCATTTCTTCCATTAGATAATTAGCCTCAGAGGCATTTACACATCGAAGAAGGGTAGAATCGTGGTTCCTTTTGTACAAGACTTCACCACTTAAGAAAAATTAGCAGGCCATGCACTGGATGAACTTCTTTTCACTGTCCGTTGCACTGGATGGGTATTCATTGTTCTTGATGTAAGCCTTGATATCACGGTACTATGGCTATTTGTCGGCTTCGACTTCGATACTTATGCATTCTTCAACGTTCATGCAATAGGTTAGGACGCCATAGACTTCTATGCGTAATTGCCGCATATCATCTCCTTCTGGTAACTTATATGCTCAGGGAAAATAGGTAAATGCGATGATTTAGAATTTTGGAATCAAGTAGTTGACGCAATTCTGATACAGAATCAACTTGGTGTCTCGGGCTTGCCATTTTGCCTCGATTTGGGAGATGATCAACAGGAAATCTCCAAAGATGCTCAAGTTATAGGCATCGAACTCTAGGGTCACTTGCAGGCCAACTATGCACACTTCATATTCTATGACATTGTTGGTGCAATCGAAATTCAGCTTGACTGAAACAGGGATTTGCTAGCCCTTGGGGGAAACTAAGACTACTCCCACTCCATTTCTAGTGGAATTGGCGGCTCCATCAAACTAAAGCTTCCAACTGTTGGAAAATAACATGTTCGTATCGCATACAAAACATACGCAGCTAAAAAATTAACAGATCTACTTCATTCGCAATTGATGACATATGCTGTGTAAATTTCAGAATATATGAACAAGAGAGTGTACCTTGGTATGGTGAATTTCAAAAATGAATGAAGAAAAGCACTTGGAAACACTTTTAATCTTCACTCCATTTCCACTTGATGCCCAAGATGTGTGGTCTCACAATCAGTTCTATGTGTTTGTTCTAGAGAGAATATTAAAGAGTCTCTCTCTCACATACATATGAACATACAAACCATTTCATTCTAATATAAAATTCTATATGTTTCTCTTCACATAACTGATTATCTAATTGGGCTAGCCTTTTGGGTCTTCCCAATTGGGCTTTAGTGTGTGGCTTGAAGTGGGACCAAAAGGGAACAAATAAAACACTAGCTCCAATGGGCCTTGGGCTTTTCTGTCAACTCTTGACAAGTTCAAAGTTACCATCAATTATATTTAATAGCACTATATAAATATAATTGCACTCTAGTCTTTATTAATAAATTATATCCCAAGCCTTTATTGTACATGGAACCCCTTCATAAAATATTCGTAGTAATACAAAGTCATAAACATAGACTGCCACTTTGTAAATTACTGCGTATTAATCCTTGAGTACCCGGTTTAATCCTTTTAAGTTATTCATCATATATTTATGAAATCTAATTTCATAAATATATACTTTAGTCTTACTAAAGTAGTTAGGCCTAACTCTTTGAATAACTGAACCAATTAAACTTATCTCAAGGAAATATTTTATATCCCTGTTAAGAGACTATGAATTCCATTTTGAGAATATATGTTCCATCAACACTAAATGTGGCTGCCCAACATATTGAGGTTTTGACCGTTACTTTATATCTCACTCCTAATATATCAAAGCAACTTGCATTTCATGATCAGATCCATTATTCTCTCAGGATTAAGAGTTCATGTGAATAGATGTCGTGAGATTTATTATTCAATTGACAGTCGTTAGAAGAATAATAAATTTCACAGTGGTCCAGTTCAATATGTCTTAACTCATAAAACATATCAACATATCAACTAGAAGTCTCCACTTCCATGATCAAGACAAATCATCTTAGTTAATATGTTATAGTCTTCGCAGATGAAATGCCCAATTTCATCACCGACTACGAACCAAAATTCTGAGTTTACAAAGAACTTGTGATCTATATATTCTGTGACTAAATCACATAAATCACATACTATACATCTCATGGACTATTTAATAATGTCCGAATATTCATGTTACCATTATTTTAGATAATAACAAAACAACTTTATTAATCATAATATTAAGTCATACATCATTTGTCACATAATGTCAAACATAATATCATACATAGTATCATACAATAGGATTTAAGGGCAATTATCCGAACAATCTCCCACTTGCCCTAAAGACTGTTGTGCACTAATCTAATTCCCATTCCCTCCAAATGTGACTCGAAGGTCCTTTGAGGTAAGGCTTTGGTAAATGGATCTGCTAGATTATTTGCACTTTCAATCTTTGCTACCACCACATCTCCACGAGCAACAATGTCTCGAATGATGTGGTACTTTCTCTCAATGTGCTTTCCTTTCTTGTGATTCCTTGGATCTTTGGATTGTGCAATCGCTCCACTATTGTCGCAAACAATGTGATGGGAACTTGCTCCATTCTCATTACACCAAGATCAGAAAGGAATTTTTTGAGCTATACAGCTTCTTTTGCTGCTTCACAAGCAGCAACATATTCTGCTTCCATGGTGGAGTCCGCAATACAAGATTGCTTAATACTCCTCCAACTTATAGCTCTACCTCCCATGATGAATACACATCCTTATGTGGACTTTCTAAAATCTAGATCCGATTGAAAGTCTGAATCTGTATAGCCAATGGGAATCTAATCCTCACAATGGTAAACAAGCATATAATATCTCGTTCTCCGTAGATACTTGAGAATATGCTTTACAGCTTGCCAATGTTATGGTCCTGGATTTGATTGATATCGGCTGACCATGCCAACTGAAAAACAGATATCTGGTCTAGTACAACGCATGGCATACATGAGACTTCCTATTGCAGAAGCATAAGGAACTTGTCTCATTATATTTTCTTCCTCTTGAGTCTTAGGCCTTTGGTCATCAGACAGAGGAACTCCATGTTTGAAAGGAAGTAATCCTTTCTTGGAGTTTTGCATGCTAAACCGTTCTAGAACCTTATGTATATATCCTGCTTGTGATAAGCCTAATATCTTATTATTGCGATCTCGCCAAAGCTTGATCCCTAGAATAAAGTTAGCCTCACCTAAGTTTTTCATATCAAATTGGCTTGACAACCAAACCTTTACTGATGACATTACACCTACATCATTTCTAATGAGTAGAATATCATCAACATAAAGCACTAGGAACATTACTACTTTGTCTTGATGTCTTTTGTACACACATGGTTCATCAAGATTTTGTTCAAAACCAAATGATTTGATTGCTTGATCAAATCTGATGTTCCATGACCTAGATGCTTGCTTAAGTCCATAAATGGACCTATTCAACTTGCATACCAAATGTGCTTGGTTCTTTGCTATGAAACCTTCTGGTTGCTTCATATAGATTTCCTCTTCAAGATTGCCATTAAGAAATGCAGTCTTGACATCCATTTGCCAAATCTCATAATCATAATAAATAGCAATGGATAAGAGAATTCTGATAGATTTAAGCATTGCTACTGGTGAAAATGTTTCTTCATAATCAATACCTTCTTTTTGAGTGTACCCTTTCGCCACTAGCCTTGCTTTAAAGGTTTCAACCTTTCCATCTATCTCTCTCTTCCTCGTGTAAACCCATTTACAACCAATAGGTTTAATGCCGTTAGGTGCCTTTACAAGATCCTAAACTTGATTGGAATACATGGAATCTAATTCAGATTTCATAGCTTGGACCCAATGATGTGCATCTATATCATTCATTGCTTCTTCATAAGTGTAAGGATTAGTTTCGGCCTCTTCTGAGATAGCTTCATAAGTCTATCCAAGACCTATGAATCTTATAGGTGGCCTAACATTCCTCCCACTACGACGAGGCACCTGTGACTAGACATCTCATGAGTAGTATCTTGTGGTGTATCCAATACTACCACATCATCCCTAGTTTTAACCATGGGTTGTTCAATTACAGGTTCATTCATTTCAGCCAAGACAACTCTACTTCTAGGAGTAAAATTATTCATATAGTTATTTTTCAAGAATTTAGCATTTGTACTAACAAAAACTTTGTTATCTTTACGACTATAGAGTAAATAACCCCTAGTTTATTTTGGATAACCCACAAGCAAACACACTTCTGATTTTGGTTCCAATTTATCAGGCTTCCTTTTTAACACATGTACTGGACAACCCTAAATGTGGAGATATTTCATACTAGGCTTACGCCCACTCCACAATTCCATGGGTGTTTTGGGAACTGATTTTGATGGAACTAAATTCAAAAGATGTATTGCTGTATTTAAGGCATAACCCCAAAAAGAAATAGGTAAAGTTGAATAACTCATCATGGACCTAACCATTTCTAAAAGAGTTCTATTCCTTCTTTTTGCTACACCATTCTGTTTGGGAGTTCTAGGTGCAGTCAATTGGGATACAATCCTATTTTGAGTTAAGTAATCCTTGAAATCCCCAAGAAGGTATTTGCCACCACGATCAGATCGAATGGCCTTTATGCGTTTACCCAATTAATTCTCAACTTTAGCCCTAAACTCTTTGAACTTTTCAAAGGTTTTGGACTTCCGTTTCATTAGGTATACATAACCATATCTAGAGTAATCATCGGTAAAAGTGACGAAATAATCATAACCTCCTTTTGCTTGGGTTGACATAGGGCCACATACATCCGTATGAACTAATTCAAGCAACTCTTGGGTTCTTATACTTTTTGCATTAAAAGGTTGCTTGATCATTTTTGCCTTCCAAAAAAGATTCACAAACTGGAAATTCATCAAAGTCCAATGGCTCTAGGAGTCCATCTTTGATCAGTCTTTGAATTCTGTTTGGATTAATATGACCCAAACGCAAGTGCCAAAGATATGCATCATTAGTAGAAGAAAACTTTCTCTTTAAGGATTTTACATGAGAGTTATTATCTAATTCAGAATTATATAATTCATGCTTATCAGGAGTTAAAAATAAAGACCATCCACAATATTGCTAGAACAGATAAATACTTTACTCTTCTTTATTACAACATTTTCTTTAAGGATAACACAATATCCATGTTTACCCAAATAAGTTGCAGAAATTAAACTCCTACGAACATTAGGTACATACAGAGAGTCATCTAATATTAAAACTCTTGACTCAAAACGTAAACTATAAACATCAACAGTTACAACTGGAATCCTGCTCCCATCAGCCAAAGTAAGAAACAATTCCCCTTCTTTAAACTTTCTGGTCTCCTGTAACCTCCGCAAAGAATTGCAGATATAATTAGTACAACCTGAATTTACACACCAGGAATTCGTGGGATTTTGTACCAAACATATTTCAAGGAGGAATGAGCTATTCATACCCTTATTATTGGCAGCCTTGAAATGTGGACAATTTCTCTTCCAATGTCCTTTTTCACCACAATGGAAACATTTTCCTTTTAGCTTCTTTCCTTTGTCGGCAACCCCTAAGACAATTTGTTTACCCTCTTGCTTAGTGAAGTCCTTCTTTTTCTTCTTCTTACCCTTGCCTTTCAACTTAGGTTGAGAAATAGAAGCTTCACCCACATTGGCTTCAACACCAGAAGTACCAAGGATGCCTTCTGCCGCTACCAACTCATTCATTAATTTAGACAAAGAATAAATCTTTTTGTTCATGTTGTAATTAAGTCTGAATTCCTTGAATGATTCCGGTAGTGACTGGAGTGTCATATCCACTTGGGATTCTGCATCAATATCGGCACCTAAAACCTCTAATGTATTCAGATTAGAGATCATTGTAAGGCAATGCTCTCTCACTAAGCTACCTTCAACCATCTTGGTATTATAAATTTGCCTCATGGTTTCTTGCCTTGCAGAACGGCCTTGCTCACCAAACATCTCCTTCAGACTTAGCATAATGTCCGAAGCTAGTTCTACATCCTGCATTTGATGATGTAGAACATTTGAGATGGACGCTAGGATATAGCACTTAGCCATTTCATTAGATTTTTGCCAACAATCATATCGTTGTTTTTCCTCAAGAGGAGCATCTAATGAAGGAAAGCTAGGACATGGTTTAGTAAGCACATATTTGTGCTCTTCAGCAGTGAGAACTATGTCCGAATTTCTTTTCCAGTCAACATAGTTGGATCCAGTCAGTTTGTTTTGATTAAAAATGGTAACAAGTGGGCTAAATGATGCCAAGTTCAAATCTGAAAATAATAAACATGAATATAATAAGTAAACTGGACATTATCAATTTAGCATATAAGCATATAATATGGAACCTTAATAAAACCATAATATAATATATGCAACGACAACTCAATCCCGCAATTAATATTCCTTGGAAGCGAGGTCATATCAATCACTATGATCAAGCGAGAATTATTCTCATTATTAATGCTATCATGGTAACTTTTACCAAATAGAAATAATTTGCCGCTTTACCTTCAGCCTCTAAGTAATAATGACATAGCTCCGAAGGGAGGTTAACATTATACTTAGTCTAGTGTATACCATTGCCTAGAATCAATGTGAGTCACCAAGTAACTCCACGGAAGCGTGGTCGTTCTCAATGTAAAAACACACTTCATCTATCATTAAGAAGTTTAACCTGTAGTACCATGAATTAAACACCCTCCGAAGGGAGCAAGGCATATACGCTAAGGCGAGGTGCTTAATCACACTACTATAAACCGACAATAGAGGCCGTGAGATCCAACCCTTGAATCTCTCTCCCACTAGATGTTTTACATTAAAGGTTTTTATCTTTTAAACATGCATAAACTAATTACACACAACCTTGCACTTTCTACTAAACACAAAATTCAGACAGAAACTTTCACGACTGTCTTGCGAGTATTCCACAACTAAGCGCTTCTCGCGAAAACAAGTTAAGGAAAAAATTGAAAACAAAAAAATCAGACAGAAACTTTCGCTATTGTCTCGCAACTGTTTTGTGAGTAAAGCTTACCCGCAAAAAGTTTTTGTCTTCAAAATTATTTTTTGCGAGTAACTTCGCGGGAAGTTAACCCGCGAAAAACCTGTGTTTTCAGTTTTTCCAGAACAGTTGCAAACAGTTTTCAACAATTTTTCATAATTACCATATGTACATGATATGGAGAATTTGATATCAAAACTGAAATCTATTGATGCTATAGCCTTAAAGATCAATTTTGTAACACCCCAATCCCATACCAAGGATTTAGATGCATAACCTGTCTTAGAAATAACCATAACTGTAACACCCCAATCCCATACCAAGGATTTAGATGCATAACCTGTCTTAGAAATAATCAACAATAATATAATGGAACAGAGCGTAATTAATTTTCCACAAATAAACTTCTATCCAACATCAAGTTTCCTATAGAAAAAAAAATACAAAATCCTTCAATTATAAAATCTCCAAATACAATTTCAAATAGTTCCACAAATGTCAAACTCATTGTCCTGAAGAAATTGTACTAAAACGATTCACCAACTAACATAGCTCTAAATGAAGTCATCAATCTAAGGCTCCACTGATCTACCACCAAAAGACACTCCATATCTCTAATCTGAAAGGGTGGAAAAAAGGGGTGAGCTAAAGGCTCAATAAGAGACTATATAACATGAGGATGTCTTCCAAAACAAAACATTAGTATCATTGACAAAATATAGTCTTCACGATACATTTACAAATAGTTTAAATAGTAATATAATATATTCTATAAAACTATTAAAATAAAATATTTCACTATAACGCTGTAATCATTAATAAAATAATAACCACGTTAATATACCAATATGCACCAAATAGGTGGAAACAATTTATTATGAAAAATAAACAATTTTCCACTTACACAGATTAGTAGCAATAAAACAGTGGTTTAATATGGAAAATAATAGTCAAACATAGACAAAAGCTGCTAAACACTCGGTGGGTGATTCCCATGGGAAATAATACACTAACCTCAAAGAGGCAACACTAGCTCCAAAGAGCAACAGTAACACTGCACCACACCACACTAACACTACTTCGGCCGAAGACCAACACTTAACCCTGTGTTGGCAAAGGTTGCAGACTGCCTAGTTGACCGTTTGAAAACATTCATGACATATACAGTTTTCATAATAATATACAATAAATAATAAAATTCGAGTATGTATAAAGCATTAACATTGGTGTAAGTTTTTGAAACTTCACTATTGCAATTATATATATATTTTTACCACAATATATATATACACATTTATATATATATATTTATAACATATATATATATATATATATATATATACGTCCTGAGAGACGTCATGTGCTGAAGTCTACTTACCTCTAGTGGCTAAACCAAGCTTCACTTCAAATGCTCGAAACGACGTCAACTAGAACCTAAATAATAATCAAACAACTCAATAAGGGCAGGTTTTTAATAACCACAACATCCTCTTGATAAAAATTCCTCAGCCACTAAGAAGATTTGGCAGATTAAAATTTAATATATATGAGAACACGTAACCATCTGATCAAGGGCATCTAATGTATATATATAAGAACACCTGACCATCTGGTGTACCTATAAACCTATATATCTATATACTTATATATGAACCTATATATTACAATTCTCCTTTTCGACCAAACAACGTGAATGTGAAAGTCAAATAGAAACACAATTCGGCAATCAATACAATTGATATTCTATAAGGAAGAGATGTACTCCACGTACATATAAGGATTTGATTCAAAATTTTTGAATAAAATAGTGCATGACCCATTAAACTTCCATGATACATCCACTCCTAGGGCTTAACTTACCCTTCTTGCCAAACCTCATAACTCCTTTCACAGGTGCCACTCGAATGAAAACCATGTCTCCTGTTTCAAATTCTACTTCTCTTCTCCGTGGATCAGCATAACTTTTCTGTCTACTTTGAGCTGCACGCAACCTTTCCCGAATTACATCAATCTTTTCACTGGTCCTTTGAACAATCTCAGGACCCAAGATTCTCCTCTCTCCAACCTCATCCTAACAAACTGGGGATATACACTTTCTCCCATACAAAGCCTCATAAGGTGCCATCTTAATACTGGAATGATAGCTATTGTTATAAGCAAACTCCACCAAAGTCAAATAGTCATTCCAATTACCCTTGAAATCCAAGACACAAGCTCTCAACATGTCTTCCAAAGTTTGGATAGTTCTCTCGGACTGTCCATTTGTTTGAGGGTGGCAAGCAGTACTAAAGTTCAACTTAGTACCCAAGGCTTTTTGCAAACTATCCCAGAATCCTGAAGTGAATCTCGAATCTCTATCAGATACAATAGAAGCTGGCACTCCATGCAACCTCACAATCTCATTTATATAAAGTTCAGCCAGTTTGTCAAGAGAGTAGTTCATTCTAATTGGAATGAAGTGGGCAGATTTAGTCAACCTATCCACTACCACCCAAATAGCATCATGATTCTTAGGTGATCTTGGTAACCCACACACAAAGTCCATGGTGATATTCTCCCACTTCCTCTCAGGAATAGGTAAAGGTTGTAACAACCCTGATGGCCTCTGATGTTCCACTTTGACTTGCTGGCAAATCAAGCATTGTTCCACAAATTGAGCAATTTCTCTTTTCATGTTGATCCACCAATAAACTTCTCGAAGGTCATGATACATCTTGGTACTACCCGGATGCATTGTATAAGGCGAACGATGGGCTTCCTCCAATATCTCTCTTTTAATCAATGAATCATTAGGCGCACAAAGCCTATTACCAAACCTCAAAACACCGTCATCAGAGATACTAAAATCAAATCTACTTCCACCACGTACTTGTTCCATGATCTTAAACAATTGAGGGTCACCACTTTGAGCAGCTTTGATCTTATCAATTAGAGTTGGTTGTACACTTAAACTTGCCAGGTAGGATTGGGAGTCTCCAGTCACTATGTCTACTCCAAGTTTCTGAAGATCAACAATAATATGCTTCTGAGTAGTTAATAAAGCAGCTGAGAAGCTATACGACTTTCGACTAAGTGCATCAGCCACAACATTGGCTTTACCAGGATGGTAATTTATAGAACAATCATAGTCTTTAATTAATTCTAGCCATCTCCTTTGCCTCAAATTTAATTCATTCTGAGTGTATATGTACTTCAAACTTTTATGGTCAGTGTATATTTCACATCTCTCACCATATAAATAATGCCTCCAAATCTTCAATGCAAAAACCACTGCTGCCAATTCCAAATCATGAGTTGGATAATTCTGTTCATAATTCTTTAGTTGTCGAGAGGCATAAGCAACCACCTTCCCGTGTTGCATTAGAACACAACCAAGACCCTTACGAGATGCATCACTATATATCACAAAACCACCAGAACTAGATGGAATAGTCAATACTGGTGCAGAAACCAACCGTTGCTTCAACTCCTGGAAACTTCTTTCACATTCCTCTGTCCAGTCAAATTTTGCATGTTTTCGAGTTAATCGAGTCAAAGGAGTTGCAATACTAGAAAATCCTTCCACAAATCTTCTATAATAACCTGCAAGGCCCAAAAAACTTCTTACCTCACTTACATTAGTAGGGACAGCCCAATTAACTACAGCTTCGATCTTACTAGGGTCCATTGTAATTCCATCTCTAGAGATCACATGTCCTAAGAACACCACTTGATTCAACCAGAACTCACACTTCTTCAATTTAGCATACAACTGCTTGTCTCTTAAAATTTGCAAAACCATTCTCAAGTGTTCCTCATGCTCTTCTTGGCTTTTAGAGTAAACCAAGATGTCATCAATGAAGACAATAACAAACCGATCCAAGTACTCATGAAATACCCTATTCATCAAATCCATAAAAACAGCTGGAGCATTTGTTAGACCAAAAGGCATCACTAAGAACTCATAATGACCATACCTAGTTCGAAAAGCTGTCTTTGGTATGTCATCCTCCTTAACTCTTAACTGATGATAACCAGATCTCAAGTCAATTTTAGAGAAGACTTGAGCGCCTGGAAGTTGATCAAACAAATCATCAATTCGTGGCAAAGGGTATTTATTTCTGATGGTTACCTTGTTCAACTCCCTATAGTCAATGCACAATCGCATACTACCATCGTTTAGACCCCTTAAACCCAATAGATTAACCTAGAGAATTAGCCAAGTGATTAACTTAGGTAATTTAATTAAATCTAGGTTAACACAAAATAAACAAAAACAATAAAGCAGTGGAAATTAAATAACACAAAGATATGATGACCCAGGAAACCACACCGGTAAAAACCTGGGGAGGATTTGACCTAGCTATCCTCAAGGTAAACTGAATCCACTATGAAAGAATCGAAGTTTACACAACAAGACTTAGACCACTAACATCTTATTGCTACCCAAGTGTAGGAAACTTACTACCATGACCCCATGATAGCTCCGAGATCCACGGACTCCTTCTTTCTTGAATTCTTCAGCAAATCCACAAGCGCACCTGCTTGTATATCTTTGTGCTCTTTTGATTCTGCAACTGTATTGATTTACACAACTCTTGACATGAATCTCAAGTTTGTAAACCCTAAGTGTATGTGAAGGTAAACACCTCTAGATCTCACAAAGAGATTCACAAACACAGCATTCAGAACTCTAAAAACGTGGCTAGGGTTTTCCTTTATATACTTAGGGCAAAACATAAAACCCTATACATTAAATGGACTAGGGCTGAGTTGGAAAATTCTGCAGAAAAATGATCTGCCCGATTTTCGATCGATCGAGTCTAATTTTCGATCGATCGAGTCTGACAGAAAGTTAACAGTAATTCTGCATAACAACTCGATTCCAACTTTACATTAAGACCCATACTTTGAGCAAGTCTAATACAAGACTAAACATTGTTTTGATCATGGTTTACCAACATACAAATTGAAGTTCTAATACATTAGTTCCTAATTCTTAGAACCTAACAAACTCCCCCTTTGGCAATCCGTGACAAAACACAGACTTAACAAAAGCTCAAAGTTTACACATTGAAATAGCCCATTACAAAATAAATAGCCACTTAAACAATTCAACCTAAACTACTATCTAACAGTTGCAAGGTAGATAGCAGCTCGACTGAAAACAACCTGTATATTCCTGTAACACTTAACAAACACATAAACGCATGTGTGGAAGAAATAAACAAGGAATATAAAAAAAACTTCTTGATTTCACATAACTCAAAATAAAGACATATATCATGAATAACATCATAAATATAAATCAATAAGCAATGAAGTATAGTGAAACAAGAAACATATCAGAAACCAATGTATCACAAAACATATATCTCCTAATCAAGAGCTAAAAATGTAAATACACAGTGAAGCACCTAGATACAATCTAACAACTCCACAAGCTCCAAGGTATCACAAAAACTACAAAAGCTCAAAACTACAAAAGCTCAAAACTCCCCCTAAAATAAAAATCTCCTCTACTACAAAAATCTCCAAGATATACAATATGCACTCCCCCTTTTTGTGACAAATTGCCAAAGGGCACTCACTCATCATCAAAAGGAGGTGGAGGAGAATGATGAGAGCTTGCCAGATCAGCTCGCAAGGCACGTAGCTCATCAAGGATGTCCACCAATAACTGACCATGAGTCGCCTGAACGGTCACGACAGTATCCAGAGTCCGACGAAGGTCAGAAACCTCATCAAACAGTGGAGGAACATCAGCAGCAGTAGCAGCAACAGGATCAGCAGATGGCTCAGCCGCAGGAACATCTGTAGAAGAAGAAGGGGGTGGAGTGACACCGGAAGGCTCTACCCTAGGACGCTTAGAGCTAGCTCGAAGTTGAGCAGCCATTTGCCTCAAAAAGGTAGCACCAATAGGAGCAATAATATGAACAGGCTCAGAAACAGGAAAATCATCTAGACCAAGATGAAGGAGAATCCTATGAATGAAAATAGGAAAGAATAGCGCATGAGCCGTAGAGCTAGATCGATGAACCTCGTTTAAAGAACGAAGGAACAAATGAGGAAACCTGATAGGAGCATCAGTGACTAGCGCATACAAAAAGATACAACGCTCAAGAGGGATGGTGTGGACATGTGAAATAGGCCACAAAGAATGACACGCTATCCTAAAGAAAAGATAGTGAAGCTTGGAAAGCTCAGCAGAAGTGATCCGAGGATCAGAACCCCACTGGATAGAAGACCCAGTGATGTATGACAAGACATCATCTAGAGGAGGAGACTCCTCATAGGGAAAAACAGGATGGTGAACAATGGGCACACCAAAAGCATCAAACACTACCCGAGGGGTAATGCGATACTCCACACCACGTAACCACACCTTTACCAAGGTGTCGTTATCGTAGACATGGATAGAGAGGTTCGAATAGAACTCTCTAATCAAAGAAGCAGGAGGAGGACGCTCAAAATCAAGTAGAGGTAACCAACCCCGACGCCCAAAGTTCCGTCTCACCTCAGGATCAACCTCATCTAAGATAACCCTACGCTCACCCCAAATTTGACGCCTAAGATTAAGGGTCTCATAGGTCTCTTGGTTCTGGGCAGTAGGAAACCGATCACTATCGAAAGAGGGTGAAGGGTTAGAAGTCCTACGGGCTCTAGTTTTCCTAGGCATGGTGCTAAGGAAAGAAAGGAGAGACACAGAAAAAAAAAAAACAAAAACCAAAAACCAAGGGCAGACTGCAAGTTAGCACAGCATAAAATATAGAAAAATAGCAAATCTATATGATGCATGAGCATGAACAGCAAATGATGCATGTACTAATGCAGTAACAAGTTCAAGCATGATTCAAATTAACAAAATTGGCTTGAGCAATTAATTTTTATCAAAAATACCCAATTTGAAAACCCTAAATTTTCAAAACACAACAAAGTGATAAATTGATCAACACAATAGTTAATTGACACAATATAATGATCAAATTTATCAATCCAACAAGCCAATTTCATCAATCTCAATCAAATTGAACAAAACCACCAATTTTCTCAATTTCAAGCCCTAGAATTTCAAATCTTCCTCAAAACACCAAATTAATCAAATTAAACCATATGAAGTGTTTGAAAACATTGTCCCCACAAAAACCCATGAAAAATTTGAAAGAAAAAGAGCCAAAATCAAGCCCAAAAAGACAAAAAACTTAAATGCCGAAAATACCCATAAAATGCATGAAAAATGCATGAATCTTGAAAATAAATGCAAAGGAAGGGGCAAAAAGGTCTTACCGGCCTTGAAGGAGTGATTTGGTGCAAAAAGAACGGAGCAAGATGACAAAATCCAGCAAAAAGTGATTGACCGGTTGTTAGGGAGGAAAAAGTCTTTGAAAAGATTTTGAAAAAGTGAAAAGACACGTGAAAACTTCCTTTTTTAAAAACAACCAACACGATTTTCGATTGATTGAAAATTACATTCGATCGATCGAAAATACCTTCGATTGATCCAAATTCAACTTGAATCGATCGAGTCAACCAGAAACTTTTATACTGATTTTGAAACATTTTCGATCGGTCGAAAAATAGTTTCGATCGATCGAAATTCTGGAAAAATTAATTTTTTTGAAAAACACACCAATTTCAGTGTAGTCACTTCTCAAAGCATCAGATTTTATGAGAAAAATGCATGAGTATGAGATGAGATGTTTTCCAAAAACATAAGAATTCAACCCAGATTTCTCAAGGCAAAATTTTTTTTTATTATCCCAAAAAAAATAAACAAGCAAACATGTTCTGCATCAAGTTCTAGAAATTCTTAAACTCGGTTGGTCAGGCCAAAGAACACACTATAACATGTACACAGTTTAGCAAAGAATAACTTGTGTAGTGTGTGCAACTAGCATAAGCTTGAGAAACATGTGAGGTGATATGCACATATTGATCAATCACAATTTCTACAAATCCATCACATGAATTTGAAAGAGACTATTACTTAAAGAATTACATCCTATAACTCCCACATCTCCTAGAATAAAAGCTTGCAATCATGTAAGTTTCTTGATTTGCCTCATTATTCAATGTAATTGATTAGAAACTTAATAATATAGCCGGGATAATGTACACACCAATTTTATTTGAATTTGTGAGATTATTATAGCCCAATAATGTACACACCAATTTTAATTAGAGGCTACACCTTATGTTCTTTTTGTGCATGTGCTATACTTTCTCGAGCACTAAATCTTACAATATGCACTAAGGTGTTCATGATTGGCTAATAAACAGTGGTGAGATGGTTATTTATGCCTTTCTCAATAAGTTCAAGTCCAACAATCAAAGACATAAGACTTCAAGATCAAGATCATGTGATCAACAAATATAGCATCTTCCCACACAACATGCACAACAAGACTTTAGCTAGTAAAGTGCAATAGAAATAAGTGCATCAAAGCTAAACAAGGTACATACATATGACATGTAAAATTTGATTGACCAACCTTGTCTTCAAATTCAAGAAAAAATAGCAAAAACACAATTTGCAAATTTTTTTTTTTTTTAAACAAAGAAACAAACATCCTAGAATGAAATGCATGAATGTAATGCAATGCAAATCCTAGAAACAGAGGTCACAAAAGATTGAGCAATGAAGCACAAGGACCATGTCAGACAGACTCAATTAGATTGAGCCTTTTGCATCCAAAACTTTTTAGATGCAACTCTTGCATTGGAGTTATGATTCACTTTAGAATTCTGAGCAACTCCAGGATTGGAATTAAGGTTTAACGCCTTTACCAATTCACCAATAAGTACCATAGGATCATGTGCTTGGGGCATAGGTACTTTAGTTTTATTTGCTCGCTTCGCAGCTTGCAATTTAAAACAATTTGGACGAATGTGTCCAGGTTTTCCACAAAAATGACAAACCCATGCAGGCTTATCATGCAACTTGCCCTTAGTAGAAATAGAAGCTCTAGAATGAGAAGCTTGAAGATCAACCCTAATCTTTCTAGGTGGAGTAACATCTATAGGCTTGACAGGTTCACTCATCAAGGGTTTGACAATCTCACTCTTAAGAGGTTCAGAAGACGGGACAAATTTAGTAGAAGAAGGTTCAGGCATAGAGATGCTATCCTCAAATCCTAAACCTGTTTTATCAGAAGGAGACTTTTGAACACTCAGCATGTGATCAAGTTTGGAGCTTGCAGACCTATTAGTTTGTTCTCTAGCAACAGATAAATCAAGTTCCAAACATTTAACTTTATCAAGTAAAAGCATGTTCTCAGTTTTCACATTATTCAAAAGCTCATTTGCATCAAACAATTTCACAAGTAAATTTTTCTTTTCAAGTTCAAGAGATGCAATTTTCTTCAAGCCTAACTCAACATTCATGGCATCCTTTGCAGCAACTTTGCAAAGTTTATTGTAGGCTTCCTGTAAATCTGCATCCTCAGAGAGTTCCCCATCAGAAGGGTTCTCTTCAATAGACATGCTTTCATTAACTACCGTAGTAGCAGTGAAAGCAATGAAGTTTCCATCCTCATCACTAGCGGATTCATTGTCGGAAACTTCATCATCACTAAGGGTTACAGCCATAGCTTTACCCTTAGACCTCAAGTATGTGGGACATTCAGATTTTAAATGACCATACCCTTGACAACCATAACATTGTTGTCCCAAAGAATTATTAGAAGATTGACCTACTTTCTCCTTAGGTTTTTCAGTGTTATTGACCTTAGTGGGATCATTCTTCCTAAAATTCCTAGGTTCAACAGTGTTCTTGCCTCTTGCCCTTCTCTTATTGTTCCTAAGAAAGTTTCTAAAGTTCTTGGCAAGATAGGCAATCTCTGTAGCAGAGAGTTCATCATCAAATCCACCATTCTCAACATCATCAACAGACTTAAGAGCCATTGATTTGGATTTGTTAGTCTTAGGGAGGTCTAACTCATAGGACTGAAGAGATCCTACAAGTTCATCAACAGGGATGGAGTCCACATCCTTGCTCTCGGTGATGGCAGTCACTTTGGGTCTAAAATCCTCAGTCAAAGATCTAAGAATCTTCCTAACAATTTTATGTTGATCATAGATTTCACCTAAATTATAAGCAGAATTAACAATATCATTCAATTTAGCATAGAATTCATCAAAAGATTCATCATCATTCATTTTAATGCTTTCAAATCTAGTAGTTAATTGCTGCAATTTATTTATCTTAACTGCCTTTGTGCCTTCATGCACAGTCTGGAGGATATTCCAAGCAGTATGAGCAACCTCAACATTAGAGATTCTCTTAAATTCCTCCATGGAAACAGCATTAAAAATAGCGTTCATAGCTTTGCTATTAAAAGCGGCTGCCTCCTTTTGAGAAGTTTACCACTCACTCACAGGAGTAGTGGGCTTCTCCCATCCGTACTCAACGGAATTCCAAACTCTCTCATCAATGGATTTCAGGAAAGCTTTCATCCTTACTTTCCAATAAGCATAGTTGTTTCCATCAAAGTGAGGTGGAACAACAAGAGAGTGTCCGTGTTCCATGACAACAGGGGTCAAGGATCAGCTAAAAGATCAAAGGATCAAAACAAAAGCTACCCGCTCTGATTCCACTTGTCAGTTCGTTTAGACCCCTTAAACCCAACAGATTAACCTAGAGAATTAGCCAAGTGATTAACTTAGGTAATTTAATTAAATCTAGGTTAACACAAAATAAACAAAAACAATAAAGCAGCGGAAATTAAATAACACAAAGATATGATGACCCAGGAAACCACACAGGTAAAAACCTGGGGAGGATTTGACCTAGCTATCCTCAAGGTAAACTGAATCCACTATGAAAGAATCGAAGTTTACACAACAAGACTTAGACCACTAACATCTTATTGCTACCCAAGTGTAGGAAACTTACTACCATGACCCCATGATAGCTCCGAGATCCACGGACTCCTTCTTTCTTGAATTCTTCAGCAAATCCACAAGCGCACCTGCTTGTATATCTTTGTGCTCTTTTGATTCTGCAACTGTATTGATTTACACAACTCTTGACATGAATCTCAAGTTTGTAAACCCTAAGTGTATGTGAAGGTAAACACCTCTAGATCTCACAAAGAGATTCACAAACACAGCATTCAGAACTCTAAAAACGTGGCTAGGGTTTTCCCTTATATACTTAGGGCAAAACATAAAACCCTATACATTAAATGGACTAGGGCTGAGTTGGAAAATTCTGCAAAAAAATGATCTGCCCGATTTTCGATCGATCGAGTCTAATTTTCGATCGATCAAGTCTGACAGAAAGTTAACAGTAATTCTGCATAACAACTCGATTTCAACTTTACATTAAGACCCATACTTTGAGTAAGTCTAACACAAGACTAAACATTGTTTTGATCATGGTTTGCCAACATACAAGTTGAAGTTCTAATACATTAGTTCCTAATTCTTAGAACCTAACAATTATAACCTGAGAATCCATCCATAAAGGAGAAGAACCTGTTGGTATCGGTGTTATTGATCATGGTATCGATATGTGGTAGTGGGAAATTATCCTTGGGGCTGGCCCGGTTCAAATCTTTGTAATTGATGCACATGCGTACTTTCCCATCTTTCTTAGGCTAGGAAACAATGTTGGTGACCCAATCTGAGTAGGCTATTGGGGTAAGGAAACTGGCTTTCGACTGTTTTTCTACTTCTTCTTTGATCTTCAAAATGATCTTAGATTTCATCCTTCGAAGGGCTTGTCGTACTGGGGGGCATTCGGGTTTGACTGGAATTCTGTGCACAACAATCTCAGTATCTAACCCTGGTATATCTTGGTAGTACCAAGCGAAGATCTCTCTGAATTCCTTGAGTAGTGCTATAAGCTCATGTTTCAAGTCCTTAGGAAAGTTTACCCCAATCTTGATGGGTTTTTCATTCTCGCCTTTGTCAGCAAGGTTAACCATTTCTGTCTTTTCTATGTTGGGCTTGGACCCTTTGCTTTCTCTATTTAGAGCTTCCAAAATATCACGAGTTAAACTCAGAATTTCCTCTAATCCTTCAATATCATGCTCTAATTCTATTGTCTCATTCACGTCATCAATATCCTCATTATAGCAACAGGATGATGTACTCGCTTGGGAATCAAAATATATCCTATAGAACGCAACATATACAAGGAAACATAAGACAATTTGCACACACATATTCATAGGAAAGCAAATAAAGAGATAAATGTAAGGATTTCTTGAATAATACGCTGGATAGTTTCATTAATGGATTATAGATAGAGGGATAACAAAGTTCATGCCTGATAATGATAAAAAGGGAAACACACATTTTGGAAAAATAAACTGGGGCAAATGCAAACAAGGAATTCAGGAAATAGGAAATAAACATGCAAAACAAGCTAGATATGATATTCCAAGTCTTTCAGGCAATTGGAAGACCTAACCACACGATAATGGAATACTCCTTACTCAGCCGGTGCAACCACAAAGTAAGGCTTGACGGTCCAATGGACTACTGTCTTGCTTGGCACACATGGCCTAATAGTAGAAGTCAGATCATCCCCTGGGGATATGATGGCATTCACTGAGAATTCCTTTGGACAAAGGCGGTTGAGACAAGCCAAATCTAATTCCTCCTCGTATAATTCTTGTGCTACATCTGATCTGATGACCTCAGCTGAAGCCGGAAAAGTGACCCTGATGTGGGGAATAGAAATCCCTTGGCCAATGCACTTCCTTTTCTTTCCTTTGGAAGCCTGGAAAAGCTCTTATACATCTATGTAAGACTGAATCCTAGACCGAATCCTTCTTTGTTGTCTAGGAGTTCAATCAAAGAAGCCTTCCCATGTCCTACAACACCGAGACCTTGGCCTAACTGATAGCCAAATTTGAGCATCTCCTTGGTAGCCATTAAGTAGGGCCATGCTAACTCGAGTTCTAAAGCTTTGGAGATCATGGAAACTAGCTTGAAACTGTGAAAAGTTGCCTTTGGAAAGGCATTAGCACCAATGTAGGGGACAAAAGTCTCTTTGAAGAATGTCAGGGGTTTTTCTGCCATAATAATGATCTCCGAATCCTCAAATGGGAACTTGAGCCTCTGGTGAAAGGTAGAAGCAACTGCACCTGCCGCGTGTATCCAAGGCCTCCCCAGGAGCATATTATACGGGGAATCCACTTTGATGACTTGGAAGTTGACCATGAAAAACATGGGGCCAATTCCAATGGCTAACTCAATCTCGCCTTGCACCTCCTGGAGAGTGCCATCAAAGGCTCTAATGATCATGGTGGTAGAGCTGATAAGAAAGGTATCCATAATCAAACGCTCTAAAGTGAAAAAGGACAAACATTTAGGGGGGACTCGTTGTCAATCAGTACTCTGGTGATAATTATATCTTTACACTTTACTATAATGTGCATGGGCAAAGTATGCTCTCTACCTTCTGGTGGTAGTTCATCATCCGTAAAGGAAATCTGGTTGGTGGCCAACACCATTGAAACCATACCGATTCCATAGCACTTATAGGAACACTTGTCTCTTTCAAGACTTTCAAGAGAGCCTTACAATGGACATTAGAGGATAGCAATAACGCCAAGATGGAGATCTGAGTTGGTGACTTGTTTAGCTGCTGAAACACACTATACTCTGAGTTTCTAATAATTTTCAAGAATTCCTCGGCTTCTTCGGTCGTGATCTTGTCTCTAACGGGTTTGGTTGTACCCTTGCCGATCTCTTTCTTGCTTTTTTATAGCTCCTCTGGAGTATAGCAGTGGCCGCTCCTAGTAAGCCTAGATAGACCTGAAGAGATATTAGAGCGGACCTCCTCTTTTTTGGTTTGAGTGGAGAGCAATGACACATTGTATTTCCAAGGGACATGATGGCTATCCTCATAAGGAAATGGCTTTGGCATACGAATGATAACACCCCCTTGAGTTTGCATATTGGGCGCTATAGAGAACATCTTCGGATTAATGACCACCGTGGTTGGTAGAATGGCTTCAAGGGCCTTTGAGCTGAATACCCCAGAGATTCCTATGTTAGGATATGTGCCCTTAAATCCTATTGTATAATGATGCTATGTATAATATTATGTATGACATTATTTGAGAAATGATGTATGACTTAATATTATGTTTAATAAAGTTGTTTTATTCTTATCTAAAATAATGGTAACATGAATATTCGGACATTATCAGATAGTCCATGAGATGCATAGTATGTGATTTATGTGATTTAGTCACAGAAGATATAGATCACAAGTTCTTTGTAAACTCAGAATTTTGGTTCGTAGTCGGTGATGAAATTGGGCATTTCATCTGCGAAGACTATAACATATTAACTACGATGATTTGTCTTGATCATGGAAGTGGTGACTTCTAGTTAATATGTTGATATGTTTTAAGAGTTAAGACATATTGAACTGGACCGCTGTGAGATTTATTATTCTCCTAACGACTGTCAATTGAATAATCAATCTCACGACTTGTATTCACATGAACTCTTAATCCTGAGAGAATAATGGACCTGATCATGAAATGTAGGTTGCTTTGATATATCAGGAGTGAGATCTAAAGTAACGGTCAAAACCTCAGTATGTTGGGCAGCCACATTTAGTGTTGATGGAACATATATTCTCAAGATGGAATTCATAGTCTCTTAACGGAGATATAAAATATTCCCTTGAGATAAGTTTAATGGGTACAGTTATTCAGAGAGTTAGGCCTAACCACTTTAGTAAGACTAAAGTATATATTTATGAAATTGGATTTCATAAATATATGGTGAATAACTCATAAGGATTAAACCGGGTACTCAAGGATTAAGATGTAGTAATTTACAAAGTGGCAGTCTATATTCATGACTTTGTATTACTACGAATATTTTATGAAGGGGTTGCATGTATAATAAAGTCTTGGGATATGATTTATTAATGAGGCCTAGAGTGCAATTATATTTATATAGTGGTATTAAATATAATTAATGGTAACTTTGGACTTGTCAAGAGTTGACAGAAAAGCCCAAGGCCCATTGGAGCTAGTGTCTTATTTGTTCCCTTTTGGTCCCACTCCAAGCCACACACTAAAGCCCAATTGGGAAGGCCCAAAAGGCTAGCCCAATTAGATAATCAGTTATGTGGAGAGAAACATACAGAATTTTATATCGAATAAAATGGTTTGTATGTTTTATAATAAGTAATCATACTTATGATAATAAGATATTCTCTCTAGAAACATAGAACTGATTGAGAGACCACACATCTTGGGCATCGAGTGGAATTGGAGTGAAGATTGAAAGTATTCCCGAGTACTTCTTCATTCGGTTTTGAAATTCACCGCATCAAGGTACACTCTCTTGTTCTTATATTCTGAAACTTACATAGTGAATGTTATCAATTGCGAATGAAGTAGATCCGTTTATTTTCCGCTGCGTATGTTTTGTATTGGATGCAAACATGATGATTTCCCAACATCCTAAGACAGGCTTTGGCAGAATAAGAGGATCGAACCCTTGGATAGCGGGAACAATGGTGGTTCCCTCTTGTACTGATGATGAAGCTGGCCCTGTGATCACAGGCAATGCAAGAACTAGAGGAATGAATCCCTTAATGGCTAGCGGGGCTTGCCCTTTCCCTGAATCTGATGACCTCAGATCCGCAGGTGACCCGATGATCTCCTTGATGACTACTGAAGAGGGAGGTGCTGAAGTAGCTTTACCATGGCATTTTAGTATAGCTTTCCCAATCCTTCCTCGACCCAACTGATATAGCATTGCATCTGGCTCCTAACTGGGCAGTTGGAGGACATAGGCTGGTTGTCATGCAATCGCCTTATCGCTCAATTCCTTTTCAATATAGATGATACCGCATTTAAATAGACTCTGGACCTGTGCTCGGAGCACTTTACAATTAAATAAGGCATGCTTGTCTTCATTGTCATAGAATGAGAAGATCCATCAATCAAATCTCGGGGTTCTTATATCTTTAAGATCAAGGTGGCTCTCTTGTACCAAAGCTCAGAGCATAAGCTTCCACAGGAATGACAATGAGGAGAAATCCTGAACCCTTTCTTCCATTGTGATGATGGAATTCACATTCCCTTCTTGATGGGGAGGCAAAGGGTTTGTGATGATGTTTGGAGCGGTTGCATTATTGAACTGTATCAACTTGTTGTCAATGAGATCCTGGACACGGTCTTGCAACTAGTAACACTCTTCCAGAGTATGCCCCTCGGCCCCAAAATAGAGTTCGCACTTCTTGGATGGATCAAATCCCCGTGGAAGAGGACCTTCTTTGGTCCTTTGAAATATTGGCGTCACTAGCTTCCTTTCTAGTAGGTAAGCATAGAGATCTGCCATGGGCATGGGTAACGGAGTGTACTTGCATTTTTCCTTCCTAGGGGGACGAGGTAGGTTTGGCCTTCTTCACTGATTAAAGGCTCGGTTTGTTACTTGAGTAGACTGAGCCTATTGTTGATAAGGTCTAGCAGCTGGGGTAGCATAGGCAGATGCGACATCCCTAGGCCTTTCTGATGCACTATTGACTATGTGAACATCAACCTCTTTAGTCTTGCGGCCGGTCATTTTCTTGACTTGTTGTTCAGCCATGGAACTCAGGGACTTGGTGTCCATGATATTCTTGCTCCTAATGCCCTCGTCAATGCGCTCTTAAATAGGGATGAGGCTATTAAATGAATGGCTTGGGTGCTGATCATCTTCTCATAATAAGGAGGCTTGAGGTTGTCAATGAACCACTTGATCATCTCATTTTCCGTCATGGGGGTTTGCACTTGTGCGGCTAGCTTACGCCATCTTTGGGCGTACTCACGGAAAGATTCCCTACTTTTCTTTTCCATTCTTTGAAGAACTATGTGGTTGGGAGCTGTCTCGGTGTTGAACCTATAGTACTCTAGGAAAGAGTTGGCCATTTCCCTCCAGCTAGAGGTCTTTTCCAATCTCGCATACCAAGTGGTCGTGGGACCAGTCAAACTATCAAGGAAAATCTGGCAAAGTAGAGGGTGATTATCCCCATAAGGAGCCACCTTCCTACAGAATATGCGCAAGTGCGTGCAAGGGTCTCCCGTACCATCATACTTGACAAACTCTGGTGCCTTGCACTTGGAATGCATAATGACCTAAGGGAAGTTGGTTAGACTGTCTAGATTAATGCTTCTATGGGCACTGGAGCCTTCCATGATACGAAGCTTCTGCGTTAGAGTTTCCACTTGGCTCTTGACGTGGCAATACCCAGATTCGGGGTTCTTGTCCTTAGGAGGATCTGTTTCTTAGTCATTGCACTGGGGCAGTACATTGTGGCCCTGATCCTGTACTGGTAGGGTCTGATTTTTATTCTTGGTCTGGGGACCTCCTTGACTATGGCAAAAGGAGTTTTGTCCTCCTCTTACAACCAGTTGTTACACCATGCGCATCAATTCTGACACCTGCTCCTTCAGAAGAGCAACTTCCTAAGTAGTTTCCTCATGGGAAGATGTACCACTAGTAGATATCTCTCTTGCGAAAGAATGGGAGGTGAAAGAAGCGGGGTGCGTTTGACAATGTGGAAACACAACACCAAAAACAAGTTAGTTTATGAACGTGCACCTACCATTTTCAGAAAAATTTGGCTTTGCACACTTGGTCGGGTATTTATCATGGTGATTTTCTACTAAGATGCAAGATTAATGCACAAGATTGGAAAGTAACCGAAACTTTCATGACATGCTCAATGATGCGAGAAGGACCCTTCTTTTGATTATATCTTGTACAAGATTTGCTTTTACAGAAATGGGTTCATTTGCTCCAATGATGGGCCTTTTACAATACAAGGAAATGCAATTGCGAGGAAAAGCTTGGCTTTTGATACTGTGGACTTCAAGGGGAAGCTTTTGGACACTTAGATCTCTTGGTAACTTGGACAGCATGGATCTCTTGGACTTTTGGATCTTTTAAAAGAGCCTTTGGATTCTGGACATCTAGGACCTTTCGGAAATTTTGACATCTTGGCAATCTAGGCAGTGTGGATCTCCTGGCAATTCAGATCTCTTTGCAATTTGGATCTTAGACCCTCTTGGCCACTTTTTCCTTTTGTGATCTCTTTGTTGATTTAAGCTTTTGGAAATCTTTTTGGATCTTTTCTAGGAAAGCTCTTGAACTCTTGATGCTTTGGAATTCTTGACAGCTTTTCAGCAGCGTTTCCTCTTGAACGGATTTTTGGCTACTTGCCTCAAATTTTATCTTCGCACAATTAGGTGACAGAACCAATTAGTGTATGGATAAGTGCCCTTGTAGGGTTGTAAACCCTTAGGGATAGGGTATGATCTAACATACATAAGCAAAGAGGTTGCTTTTCCTAGTGGTTTAATCATGGATGCTGTGCAAACAAGATGGAAAGAACCTGGAGTAGAGCACAATTTCTTTAGTGCAAGCAAAAAGGGCGCACTTGTTACAAGACACTTTCCCCTGACCTTTAGCCCTATAAGGGTATCCTTTCCTAGGATTGGATGTTCACTCTTTAGGTTTCACCTAGTCCTGATGGGCTCTAGGCTTGATCTAGTCCTCACAGGTTTGACATAACTAGGCCAACTGTATGCAAAGGCTTAATTGGTAGGTGGTTCCTGTCCTAGGGTACTCAATTGCCATACCCCACCCTTCACGGAAGTTATGGGGCAGGAAGGATCGAGGGGGCCTTTTCAGCTACTCTTGTCCACCCATGGACCCAAAAGTGGCTACAACATCAGTCCTGATTCTAACTTTGGGTAACACTGCCGATATGTGTGTCTGGGCATTGGTAGATGGGGTGATGAAATCCCCAAAGAGATGTGACTACGCTAGCAATGTGGAGCTCGGGTTCGGCTTAAAAAGGGTGTATAGGTCATGCAATCCTTAATGAAGGGGAAAGTCTTTTCCAAACACACCAAATATATATATATATATATATATATATATATAAAGCCGATAAAGGTGTAGTGGAAATTAAATTTTGCTACCCTATCTTTGCAGGTGCAGGAAAGCTATAAAGCATGTGAGGAAAGTGATAAAGCATGTGAGGAAAATGGAAAAGCCCCATGTAAAAATACCTCAAAGCCTACCTTTTGGAAAAAGGATTTTTTTTGGAAAAAGACTTTTGCTCTTTTGAAAAATACTCTACTAGGATATAGTAGAAGCCTTTTTCAAAAGGAAAGCCCTAAAGGCCAATGCCAATTTCTGCGTTTTTGAAAGCCAATGTCCAAAGATTACGGTTTTATCAAAAGCTCTAAAGGCTAAACTCTCATTCGATCGGAGTCCCCAGTCTGTCTATGCTTGGCCTCGATTGGAAGCGATAAAACCGCCATCGCCATGCCTTTGTTCGACTAACCGCCATGGTGACAACTCCCGCATGTGCGGGGCCCATTGAAGGCCCCTCTCGATGATCAATGCATGTGTTTCGTGTAGAGCTTCAGGTGCTCTCTCTCTCTCTCTCTCTCTCTCGGTGGAGGAAAGGTAGGTCTACCTTTGGAGGTATGGCAGGAATCTTGGCCAAATTTTAAAGGAATTACCCAAGGTAAGTGAAGTCGTCACCAATCATTGGGTTTTTCTAAGGTGCGATTGGTCACCTGTCTCTAGTTGATTTTATTACCAATCCTAAGTTGAGAAAATGAGCATTTTTCATAAACTAATGCGGATGGTAAAAAAATCTTGATTCTTAGGTCCGAAAGTTTGGTTACGTGCGGGTAAGGTGTTAGGCACCCTACAACACTTGTCCAAGGATAGTCATTTGATTTGATAAAACCTAAATTTTTGGAGATTGGTAGTGAAAACATGATTTTGGCATTGGCTTTTGGGGCTTAGCATGCACGGGGGCTTTGAGGTTTGGCTTTTGAATGGGTGTTGTCCCAATCTTTCTTTCCTAAGACATTCGGGCAAAGTACTAGATTTCCATGGCGAAAATCCGGCGACATGTCACCTTACTTTCATGGTGGAAATTAGGCATTACTTTGCCTTAGGTGACAAGGGCTGTGATAATCACACCGGAAGGAGCGACTAGGTGTATATATACATACATCATGCATAATGCAAGCATGCAGAGCAAGAAAGTAATACCTAATACAAAATATAAGTGCACCAAGAGCATGACCCAAAATATAAGTGCAGGAAAATAAACATGGGTCGCCATACTCTAGAGATGAGGATGAATGGTACACGGTATGATATACCTAATACAAACCATCTAAGAGAGAAAGGGAGGAGGAAGGAAGGGGTTTAAAAGTGTACTAAACCAAAGGGAAAGGCTAAACTCCTAAATCTACTAAACGCTGCCGCTTGGCTTATCTCTACATGCTCGCGTCTGCGACTTTTTTGCTTGCGCCTGGGAGACTATGCCCTAGCTCCAAGCATCCTTGCTCCATGTGTTTACATGCAAAGGGAAAGACAAGAACCCAGCAGACAAGCAATGGAAGGAAAAGATGCAAAGAGCATATGTAAGAGGCATAAAGTAGATAAGCACGATAGACATGGCAAGCAAAGAAACATGAAAGCAAGCAAACAAGCGAGAAAGCAAACAAGCAAGAAAGCAAACAAAAGGTGGTGTTCGTGAGGGACAAATGTGGGTTTGGATCGAATGTCCATAACTTCATTGTGTTAAAGCATAGATGACATGTTAGGATATGTGCCCTTAAATCCTATTATATGATGCTATGTATAATATTATGTATGACATTATTTGAGAAATGATGTATGACTTAATATTGTGTTTAATAAAGTTGTTTTATTCTTATCTAAAATAATGGTAACATGAATATTCGGACATTATCAAATAGTCCATGAGATGCATAGTATGTGATTTATGTGATTTAGTCACAGAAGATATAGATCACAGGTTCTTTGTAAACTCAGAATTTTGGTTCGTAGTCGGTGATGAAATTGGGCATTTCATCTGCGAAGACTATAACATATTAACTACGATGATTTGTCTTGATCATGGAAGTGGTGACTTCTAGTTAATATGTTGATATGTTTTAAGAGTTAAGACATATTGAACTGGACCGCTGTGAGATTTATTATTCTCCTAACGACTGTCAATTGAATAATAAATATCACGACTTGTATTCACATGAACTCTTAATCCTGAGAGAATAATGGACCTGATCATGAAATGTAGGTTGCTTTGATATATCAGGAGTGAGATCTAAAGTAACGGTCAAAACCTCAGTATGTTGGGCAGCCACATTTAGTGTTGATGGAACATATATTTTCAAGATGGAATTCATAGTCTCTTAACGGAGATATAAAATATTCCATTGAGATAAGTTTAATGGGTACAGTTATTCAGAGAGTTAGGCCTAACCACTTTAGTAAGACTAAAATATATATTTATGAAATTGGATTTCATAAATATATGGTGAATAACTTAAAAGGATTAAATCGGGTACTCAAGGATTAAGATGTAGTAATTTACAAAGTGGCAGTCTATATTCATGACTTTGTATTACTACGAATATTTTATGAAGGGGTTGCATGTATAATAAAGTCTTGGGATATAATTTATTAATGAGGCCTAGAGTGCAATTATATTTATATAGTGGTATTAAATATAATTAATGGTAACTTTGGACTTGTCAAGAGTTGACAGAAAAGCCCAAGGCCCATTGGAGCTAGTGTCTTATTTGTTCCCTTTTGGTCCCACTCCAAGCCACACACCAAAGCCCAATTGGAAAGGCCCAAAAGGCTAGCCCAATTAGATAATCAGTTATGTGGAGAGAAACATACAGAATTTTATATTGTATGAAATGGTTTGTATGTGTATGGTAATGAAATAAGGAAGAGAGACACTCTTTCATATTCTCTCTAGAAACATAAAACTAATTGAGAGACCACACATCTTGGGCATCGAGTGGAATTGGAGTGAAGATTGAAAGTATTCCCGAGTACTTCTTCATTCGGTTTTGAAATTCACCGCATCAAGGTAAACTCTCTTGTTCTTATATTCTGAAACTTACTTAGTGCATGATATCGTTTTCAAATGAAGTAGATCCGTTTATTTTTCCGCTGCGTATGTTTTGTATTGGATGCAAACATGATGATTTCCCAACATTGGTATCAGAGCGGTCTTCATTTCGAATCTGTATAACATGTTTTGTTTGTTTTCGAATTAGAGATTATAGTTTCAAGTTGATAGATTTCTGCATGGTCGTTGAAACTATGATTTGATAAAAACTGATATTGATGTTATGATGTTGTTTAAATATGAATTTAAGAATGTTAAATTGATCTTTAAGGCTATAGCATCAATAGATTTCAGTTATGATATCAATCTCTGTCTATCATTTTCGTATGATGGTTGTTTGTTCATGCAAAACGGTTGAAAACTGCCTTAGAGAAATTCTGGAAATTCGAGTTTCACGAGTTTCGATCGATCGAAATTTACTTTCGATCGATCGAGTGAAACAGAGACTTATCCTTTTGAATTGATTAATATTCGATTGCTAGTCGATCGATCGAATTTTATTTCGATCGATTGAGGCGATCGAGTATCAATCGAATCAAACAGAAGGTTTAGGACGAATTGTTTAATTTTTTCGATTGATCGAGGGGCACATTCGATCGATCGAAAGAAAGAAAATCAGAATTTTTCTAGGTGTTTTCAAACTTAAATTTTGTGTTTTTGCTATTTTTTCTTACGCCTTTTTCGTAAGAAAAAGTGCAAGGTAGTGTATAATTATTTTATGCATGTTTAAAGATAAAAACCTTTATTTTAAAACTTCTAGTGGGAGAGAGATTCAAGGGTTGGATCTCACAGCCTCCATTGTCGGTTTATAGTAGTGTGATTAATCACCTCGCCTTGGCGTATATGCCTTGCTCCCTACGGAGGGTGTTTAATTCATGGTACTACAGGTTAAACTTCTTAATGATAGATGAAGTGTGTGTTTACATTGAGAGCGACCACGCTACCGTGGAGTTACTTGGTGACTCACATTGATTCTAGACAATGGTGTACACTAGACTAAGTATGATGTTAACCTTCCTACGGAGCTATGTCATTATCACTTAGAGGCTAAAGAATAAGCGGCACATTATTTTTGTTTGGTAAGAGTTACCATGATAGCATTAATAATGAGGATAATCCTTGCTTAATCATAGTGATTGGTATGACCTCGCTACCCAGGAATATTAATTGCGGGATTGGGTTGTCGTTGCATATATTATATTATGGTTTTATTAAGGTTCCATATTATATGTTTATATGCTAAATTGATAATGTCCAGTTTACTTATTATATTCATGTTTATTATTTCAGATTTGAACATGGCATCATTTAGCCCACTTGTTAGCATTCTTAATCAAAACAAACTGACTGGAACCAATTATGTTGACTGGAAAAGAAACTTGGACATAGTTCTCACAGCTGAAGAGCACAAATATGTGCTTACTCAACCATGTCCTAGCTTTCCTTCATTAGATGCTCCTCCTGAGGAAAAACAACGATATGATCGTTGGCAGAAATCTAATGAAATGGCCAAGTGTTACATCCTAGCGTCCATCTCAAATGTTCTACAGCATCAAATGCAGGATGTAGAACTAGCTTCGGACATTATGCAAAGTCTGAAGGAGATGTTTTGTGAGCAAGGCCGTTCTGCAAGGCAAGAAACCATGAGGCAAATTTATAATACCAAAATGGCTGAAGGTAGTTCAGTGAGAGAGCATTGTCTTACAATGATCTCTAATTTGAATACTTTAGAAGTTTTGGGTGCCGACATTGATGGAGAATCCCAAGTGGATATGATACTCCAGTCACTACCGGAGTCATTCAAGGAATTCAGACTTAACTATAACATGAACAAAAAGATTTATTATTTGTCTGAATTAATGAATGAGTTGGTAGCGGCGGAAGGCATCCTAGGTACTTCTAATGTTCAAGCCTATATGGGTGAAGCTTCTACTTCTCAGCCTAAGTCGAAAGGCAGGGGTAAGAAGAAGAAGAAGAAGGACTTCACTAAGCAGGAGGGTAAACAAATTGTCTTAGGGGTTGCCGACAAAGGAAAGAAGCTGAAAGGAAAATGTTTCCATTGTGGTGAGAAAGGACATTGGAAGAGAAATTGTCCAAATTTCAAGGCTGCCAATAAGGGTATGAAAATTTCATTCCTTCTTGAAATATGTTTGGTACAAAATCCCACGGATTCCTGGTGTGTGGATTCAGGTTGTACTAATCATATCTGCAATTCTTTGCAGGGGTTCCAGGAGACAAGAAAACTTAAAGAAGGAGAGTTGTTTCTGACCTTGGCTGATGGGAGTCGGATTCCAGTTGTAGCTATTGGAGTTTTTAATTTATGCTTTGAAACTAGGGTTTTAATATTGGAAGACTGTTTATTTGTACCTAATGTTCGTAGGAATTTAATTTCTGCAACTTATTTAGGTAAAAATGGATATTGTGTTATCCTGAAAGACAATGTTGAAATAAAGAAGGATAAAATGTTTATCTGTTCTGGCAATATTGTGGATGGTCTTTATATTTTAACTCCTGATAAGCATGAATTATACAATTCTGAATTAGATAATAACTCTCATATGAAATCATTAAAGAGAAAGTTTCCTTCTACTAATGATGCATATCTTTGGCACTTGCGTTTGGGTCATATTAATCCAAACAGAATTCAAAGACTGATCAAAGATGGTCTCTTAGAGCCATTGGACTTTGATGAATTTCCAGTTTGTGAATCTTGTTTGGAAGGCAAAATGACCAAACGACCTTTTAATGCAAAAGGTAGAAGAGCCCAAGAGTTGCTAGAATTAGTTCATACGGATGTTTGTGGTCCTATGTCAACCCTAGCAAAAGGAGGTTATGAGTACTTCATCACTTTCACCGATGATTACTCTAGATTTGGTTATGTGTACCTAATGAGACGGAAGTCCGAAGCCTTTGAAAAGTTCAAAGAGTTTAGGGCTGAAGTTGAGAATCAATTGGGTAAACACATAAAGGCCATTCGATCTGATCGTGGTGGCGAATACCTTCTTGGGGATTTCAAGGATTACTTAACACAAAATGGGATTGTATCCCAATTGACTGCACCTGGAACTCCCCAACAAAATGGTGTAGCAGAAAGAAGGAATAGGACTCTTTTAGAAATGGTTAGGTCCATGATGAGTTACTCAACTTTACCTATTTCTTTCTGGGGTTATGCCTTAGATACAGCAATACATCTTTTGAATTTAGTTCCATCAAAATCTGTTCCCAAAACACCCATGGAATTGTGGAGTGGGCGTAAGCCTAGTATGAAATATCTCCACATTTGGGGTTGTCCAGCACATGTGTTAAAAGGGAAGTCTGATAAGTTGGAACCAAAATCAGAAGTATGTTTGCTTGTGGGTTATCCAAAAGAAACTAGGGGTTATTTATTCTATAGTCATAAAGATAACAAAGTTTTTGTCAGTACAAATGCTAAATTCTTGGAAAATGACTATATGAATAATTTTACTCCTAGAAGTAGAGTTGTCTTGGCTGAAATGAATGAACCTGTAATTGAACAACCAATAGTTCAAACTAGGGATGATGTGGCTGTATTGGATACACCACAAGATACTACTCATGAGATGTCTAGTACACAGGTGCCTCGTCGTAGTGGGAGGAATGTTAGGCCACCTATAAGATTCATAGGTCTTGGAGAGACTTATGAGGCTATCTCAGAGGAGGCCGAAACTGATCCTTACACTTATGAAGAAACAATGAATGATATAGATGCCCATCATTGGGTCCAAGCTATGAATCAGAATTAGATTCCATGTATTCCAATAAAGTTTGGGATCTTGTAAAGGCGCCTAACGGCATTAAACCTGTTGGTTGCAAATGGGTTTACAAGAGGAAGAGAGGGATAGATGGAAAGGTTGAAACCTTTAAAGCTAGGCTAGTGGCAAAAGGGTATACTCAAAAAGAAGGTATCGATTATGAGGAAACCTTTTCACTAGTAGCAATGCTTAAATCTATCAGAATTCTCTTATCCATTGCTGCTCATTATGATTATGAGATTTGGCAAATGGATGTCAAGACTGCATTTCTTAATGGCAATCTTGAAGAGGAAATCTATATGAAGCAACCAGAAGGTTTCATAGCAAAGAACCAAGAGCATATGGTATGCAAGTTGAATAGGTCCATTTATGGACTTAAGCAAGCATCTAGGTCATGGAACATTAGATTTGATCAGGCAATCAAATCATTTGGTTTTGAACAAAATCTTGATGAACCATGTGTGTATAAAAGACATCAAGACAAAGTAGTAATGTTCCTAGTGCTTTATGTTGATGATATTTTACTCATTGGAAACGATGTAGGTGTAATGTCATCAGTAAAGGTTTGGTTGTCAAGCCAATTTGATATGAAGGACTTGGGTGAGGCTAACTTTATTCTAGGGATCAAGCTTTGGCGAGATCGTAAGAATAAGATGTTAGGCTTATCACAAGCTGGATATATAGATAAGGTTCTAGAACGGTTTAGCATGCAAAACTCCAAGAAAGGATTACTTCCTTTCAGACATGGAGTTCCTCTGTCAGATGACCAAAGGCCTAAGACTCAAGAGGAAGAAGATATGATGAGACAAGTTCCTTATGCTTCTGCAGTAGGAAGTCTCATGTATGCCATGCTTTGTACTAGACCAGAAATCTGTTTTTCAGTTGGCATGGTCAGCCGATATCAATCAAATCCAGGACCACAACATTGGCAAGCTGTAAAGCATATTCTCAAGTATCTACGGAGAACGAGAGATTATATGCTTGTTTACCGTTGTGAGGATTTGATTCCCATTGGCTATACAGATTCAGACTTTCAATCAGATCTAGATTTCAGAAAGTCCACGTCAGGATGTGTTTTCACCTTGGGAGGTGGAGCCATAAGTTGGAGGAGTGTTAAGCAATCTTGTATTGCGGACTCTACCATGGAAGCTGAATATGTTGCTGCTTGTGAGGCGGCAAAGGAAGCTGTTTGGCTCAAGAAATTCCTTTCTGATCTTAGTGTAGTGAGAATGGAGCAAGTTCCTATTACATTGTTTTGTGACAATAGTGGAGCGGTTGCACAATCCAAAGATCCAAGGAATCACAAGAAAGGAAAGCACATTGAAAGGAAGTACCACATCATTCGAGACATTGTTGCTCGTGGAGATGTGGTGGTGGCAAAGATTGAAAGTGCAAATAATCTAGCAGATCCCTTTACCAAAGTCTTGCCTCAAAGGACCTTCGAGTCACATTTGGAGGGAATGGGAGTTAGATTAGTGCACAATAGTCTTTAGGGCAAGTGGGAGATTGTTAGGATATGTGCCCTTAAATCCTATTATATGATGCTATGTATAATATTATGTATGACATTATTTGAGAAATGATGTATGACTTAATATTGTGTTTAATAAAGTTGTTTTATTCTTATCTAAAATAATGGTAACATGAATATTCGGACATTATCAAATAGTCCATGAGATGCATAGTATGTGATTTATGTGATTTAGTCACAGAAGATATAGATCACAGGTTCTTTGTAAACTCAGAATTTTGGTTCGTAGTCGGTGATGAAATTGGGCATTTCATCTGCGAAGACTATAACATATTAACTACGATGATTTGTCTTGATCATGGAAGTGGTGACTTCTAGTTAATATGTTGATATGTTTTAAGAGTTAAGACATATTGAACTGGGCCGCTGTGAGATTTATTATTCTCCTAACGACTGTCAATTGAATAATAAATATCACGACTTGTATTCACATGAACTCTTAATCCTGAGAGAATAATGGACCTGATCATGAAATGTAGGTTGCTTTGATATATCAGGAGTGAGATCTAAAGTAACGGTCAAAACCTCAGTATGTTGGGCAGCCACATTTAGTGTTGATGGAACATATATTTTCAAGATGGAATTCATAGTCTCTTAACGGAGATATAAAATATTCCCTTGAGATAAGTTTAATGGGTACAGTTATTCAGAGAGTTAGGCCTAACCACTTTAGTAAGACTAAAGTATATATTTATGAAATTGGATTTCATAAATATATGGTGAATAACTTAAAAGGATTAAACCGGGTACTCAAGGATTAAGATGTAGTAATTTACAAAGTGGCAGTCTATATTCATGACTTTGTATTACTACGAATATTTTATGAAGGGGTTGCATGTATAATAAAGTCTTGGGATATAATTTATTAATGAGGCCTAGAGTGCAATTATATTTATATAGTGGTATTAAATATAATTAATGGTAACTTTGGACTTGTCAAGAGTTGACAGAAAAGCCCAAGGCCCATTGGAGCTAGTGTCTTATTTGTTCCCTTTTGGTCCCACTCCAAGCCACACACCAAAGCCCAATTGGAAAGGCCCAAAAGGCTAGCCCAATTAGATAATCAGTTACGTGGAGAGAAACATACAGAATTTTATATTGTATGAAATGGTTTGTATGTGTATGGTAATGAAATAAGGAAGAGAGACACTCTTTCATATTCTCTCTAGAAACATAGAACTGATTGAGAGACCACACATCTTGGGCATCGAGTGGAATTGGAGTGAAGATTGAAAGTATTCCCGAGTACTTCTTCATTCGGTTTTGAAATTCACCGCATCAAGGTACACTCTCTTGTTCTTATATTCTGAAACTTACTTAGTGCATGATATCGTTTTCGAATGAAGTAGATCCGTTTATTTTTCCGCTGCGTATGTTTTGTATTGGATGCAAACATGATGATTTCCCAACATGACACACTAGCAAGCATGACTCATGCATGAACATATAAGCAAGCGTATGAAGATGCCTAGAAAGCCAACGGGTGACACAAATAAGCATGGTAAGCAAATTATCATGAAATTTCAAACAGTGTGTAAAACACCAATGAACATTTAGACCCCCAAAAACGAACTTACCAACACAAGCTTATAATTGTTGGTAAATCTGGTTTTGTATCTTATACAAAACACACAGCGGAAGCAACAAATATGGATCTATTTCATTCATGATTGATAACATGTACTATGTAAATTTCAGAATTTAAGAACGAAATAGCGTACTTTGGTGCGGTGAAATTCAAAACAAAAGATTAGAAGTACTTGGGAACACTTTTAATTTTCACTCCAATTCTACTTTACGCCCAAGAAGTGTGGTCTCTCAATCAGTTTCCAAGGGAGAATAATTGAGTGGCTTCACTCACACATACACACCACTTCACAATGATGTCTCTTTTTTTCTTTTTCTCTTATGAAAAATTCTGTATGTTTCTCCCTTTACAACTAACTAACTACCTAATTGGGCCGGCCTATTGGGCCTTTCCAATTGGGCTTTAGTGAGTGGCTTGGAGTGAGACCAAAAGGGACCAATAAGATACTAGCTCCAATGGGCCTTGGGCTTTTCTATCAACTCTTGACAAGCCCAAAGTTACCATTAATTATATTTAACACCACTATATATATATAATTGCACTCTAGGCCTTATTAAAAAATTATATCCCAAGACTTTATTATGTATGCAACCCCTTCATTAAATATTCATAGTAATACAAAGTCATAAATATAGACTGTCACTTTGAAATTACTACATCTTAATCCTTGAGTACTCGGTTTAATCTTTTAAGTTATTCATCATATATTTATGAAATCCAATTTCATAAATATAAACTTTAGTATATCTTTACTAAAGTGGTTAGGCTTAACAATCTGAATAACCAAACCCATTAAACTTATCTCAAGGGAATATTTTATATCTCCGTTAAGAGATTATGAATTCCATCTTAAGAATATAACTAAATGTGGCTGCCCAACATACTGAGGTTTTGATCGTGACTTTAGATCTCACTCTTGATATATCAAAGCAACCTAAACTTTATGATCAGGTCCATTATTCTCTCAGGATTAAAAGTTCATACAAATAGAAGTCGTGAGATTTATTATTCATTTGACAGTCGTTAGAAGAATAATAAATCTCATAGCGGTCCAGTTCAATATGTCTTAACTCTTAAAACATATCAACATATCAACTAGAAGTCTCCACTTCCATGATCAAGACAAATCATCATAGTTGATATGTTATAGTATTCGCAGATGAAATGCCTAATTTCATCACCGACTACGAATTATAATTCCGAGTTTACAAAGAACTTGTGATTTATATCTTCCATGACTAAATCACATAAATTACATACTATGCATACATAGCATCATACAATAGGATTTAGGGGCACATATCCTAATAATAATCAAACAATATATATGCGGAATATAAAATATAAGTTATACCCAAATTGTTAATACACTCTAAACCATATTTAATCACAACCACAACAGTAATTAAAAGGTAAAAAGTAAGGGAAGAGAGAAGAAAATACAAAGATAACACAGCGATGTGTTATCGAAGAGGAAATCGAAGTACTTGACGAAAAAGCTCTCCGCCGCCCTCCTAGCGATCAATAATCCACTAGAGACTGAAGTTGAGATACATGAATAGCAGAAGACCCTCCAAGCCTAATCTACCCAGTGCACCTAAGCCCTCCAAGCTTCTTTCTCCAACAGGGTTACACCGAACCTTGTCTTCTCTAGCTTACCGGATCCCGCAATAGCCCATTACATCAACCAAATGAATTGGTCCCTTTTGAACTGCTTCCCAAGTACCAAAATACCTCCTCATTGATATGGGTATGGTGAGATAAGGATTTGGCTAAATGTACCTCTCAAGGATATGGCAATGGAGAGGGTGAGAGCAGAGGAATTTGGAGGATCAAAGGATGAAAATTATGGATGAGTCAATCTTGTTTTTCTCTAGGGTTTCTCTCTCAAAATTCTCTTTAGAGGCTTTCAAAATTTCGTGGGTATGAGGGTATTTATAGTAGAGTATATGAGGAACGCGAGGAGTCAGTTTTCAATAAACAAGGCATTCTGGTGACTCGGGCTCGCGACTAAAATGAGTCATGAGTTTGAGTCACAAGTTAACTGCCTAGCCAGACTGGAAGTTTTGTCCTGTAGTGCTCTAGCTGTCGTGACCCTTCAGCTCCCCCTGCATGCTTCACACGTGTGCCATTCTGGCGACTCACCAGTCGCGAGCCAGTTGTGAGATCCAGTCGTGAGACTTCTTTGAATTTCATACATCTTGAGTTTTCTTCACACTCTCTCACACACTACCCTTACATATTTCCACCTAAATACAGGGTATCTTATTGCTAAATTACAAGCAAATTTGGCATGGAATAAAGCCAACACATGATTGAATAAATTCAACCTTACACATTGCATGAAGTGGAAAAAGGGAAATGTACGCACGAAGCAACCGGCATCATGGTGATACACCCCAAATGGTTACATCAAAACAAGGCCTTATCGGCATCGGATGTAACCGCATAACCACAAACCCGCTAAAGGTGTCAAGCGTGGTAAAGCCTTGAACTAGAGAGGCCAACAAAAGCATAAAGCATAGAAGCGAGCAGGCCTAGACATGCCAAGAAGGGTGATCCAAACCCTTTGATGTGGGCCAAGGTATACGGATGATGAAAAAGACCATAGGGTCTAGATCGGGTCCCAACCATTAGGCCAAAACACAATAAAGAAAGACAAAGCGACAAAAAGGCTGCAATAACGCATGTCATGACAAACATAGCCTAGGTCTAGGCACACAAACATAGCATGAAGCGCACAAGCACATGGAATATAGCATAAGGCATGTAGAGAACATAGATCCAAGCACACAGACATGTCAAAACATAGATCTAGACATATAGACATAGAAACATACATGTAAACATGTAGAAACTTAGCACATAGACTTGGAAGAACATGGACTCGAGCATATAAGCATTTGAAGACAAGGATCTAACCATATAGCATGGAAATAAATGTTGGGAAATCATCATGTTTGTATCGAATACAAAACATACGCAGCGGAAAATAAACGGATCTACTTCATTCGCAATTGATAACATTCACTATGTAAGTTTCAGAATATAAGAACAAGAGAGTGTACCTTGATGCGGTGAATTTCAAAACCGAATGAAGAAGTACTCGGGAATACTTTCAATCTTCACTCCAATTCCACTCGATGCCCAAGATGTGTGGTCTCTCAATCAGTTCTATGTTTCTAGAGAGAAAATTAAAGAGTGTCTCTCTTCCTTATTTTCTTTTTTTACCTTACACATACAAACCATTTCATTCAATATAAAATTCTGTATGTTTCTCTCCACATAACTGATTATCTAATTGGGCTAGCCTTTTGGGCCTTCCCAATTGGGCTTTTGTGTGTGGCTTGGAGTAGGACCAAAAGGGAACAAATAAGACACTAGCTCCAATGGGCCTTGGGCTTTTCCGTCAACTCTTGACAAGTCCAAAGTTACCATTAATTATATTTAATACCACTATATAAATATAATTGCACTCTAGGCCTCATTAATAAATTATATCCCAAGACTTTATCATACATGCAACCCCTTCATAAAATATTCATAGTAACACAAAGTCATAAATATAGACTGCCACTTTGTGAATTACTACATCTTAATCCTTGAGTACCCGGTTTAATCCTTATGAGTTATTCACCATATATTTATGAAATCCAATTTCATAAATATATACTTTAGTCTTACTAAAGTGGTTAGGCCTAACTCTCTGAATAACTGTACCCATTAAACTTATCTCAAGGGAATATTTTATATCTCCGTTAAGAGACTATGAATTCCATCTTGAGAATATATGTTCCATCAACACTAAATGTGGCTGCCCAACATACTGAGGTTTTGACCGTTACTTTAGATCTCACTCCTGATATATCAAAGCAACCTACATTTCATGATCAGGTCCATTATTCTCTCAGGATTAAGAGTTCATGTGAATACAAGTCGTGAGATTTATTATTCAATTGACAGTCGTTAGGAGAATAATAAATCTCACAGCGGTCCAGTTCAATATGTCTTAACTCTTAAAACATATCAACATATTAACTAGAAATCACCATTTCCATGATCAAGACAAATCATCGTAGTTAATATGTTATAGTCTTCGCAGATGAAATGCCCAATTTTATCACCGACTACGAACCAAAATTCTGAGTTTACAAAGAACTTGTGATCTATATCTTCTGTGACTTTTCACATAAATCACATACTATGCATCTCATGGACTATTTGATAATGTCCGAATATTCATGTTACCATTATTTTAGATAAGAATAAAACAACCTTATTAAACACAATATTAAGTCATACATCATGTCTCACATAATGTCATACATAATATCATACATAGCATCATACAAAAGGATTTAAGGGCACATATCCTAACAATAAACACATGGAAACATAGATCAAAGCAAGGCACAACCAACAACATCATACAAACATGTGAGCACATAACCATAACATCATCCTAGAACAAAAAGAGGAACAAAGCATAGGAAAACATGGCATAGGGTTTAAATCATGTAGATCTAAACATATAAGCATGTAAGGATGTAGATCTAGGCATGAAACATGGCATAAAGCATAAAAAGCATGAACATTTAGGCTAGAAACACAAATAAAGCAAGCTGTATGCTAGGAAAACAATAAATTATGTAATTTAAGCAAAAAAGAGCAAGATAAATGCTAGAAAAAGATTTAGAAAGTTAAGGGTGTGGATGTAGCTTTCATAGTAGCTAGAAAGCTACGTCCACACCCTTAAACCCCAAATCCAAGATGTGGAACCAAGGAGAAGAAGATCGAATATAAGAACAATACCATGTATTTTTGGTGAAGAAAGAAGAATCAAGAGACTTTGATGTGTTTTTTTGTGTGTGTGTGTTTTTGGGTGTTTTATTGTGTTTGGAAGAGAGGAAAAAAGCTTAGAAATCATCCAGGTAGAGAGCAAAAACCCAGAAAAGTGGTCTCCTTTCAGGTCTGAGGGGTGCATGGGGATTTTTATAGCACCTGCATGCATTTTGAGGCAATAGCCCTAGATAGGCCGCCGGCCTCAAAAGGACTAAAAATTGGTTGATCTTGATACCCTTGGAAATATCTTGACTTCCTGTTTCTGAAAAGGTTTGGAACTCGAAAATCCAAATGTCGGATCAAAAGTAATGGCTCTCGGAAGTTAGTGGTGTATTGATTGGTGCGTCATTCTGGTTTTTGTGATATCTAGGCCGTTCTAACTCCGATTTTGACCCATGAATAGTCTTTGGAATGAGAATTTGATAACATTCACAATGGCATTGGTTTCAACCCATTTTGACAGCTGGATCAAAATTAGGGTTTTTGGGCCCACTCGGGATCGACTTCGGGTCAAACTTTGTCAAAGTTGTTAAAATTCTCCGAGACTCATGGATATGATGTAAAACTGTGGAAAATTTTGTTTTGTGAGAGTCTTGACCTGGGGCAATTTGGTTGTTTTAGCTGAAAAAGGCACTTCGGGTGCTCCGATGCCTGAACGGGTTGCGCCACGTTACTCTAGATGTTCTCTTGGTCCCATGGAGAAAAAAATAAAATTTTTGGAATTTCGGGGTCCGGCACGCAAATCAAGGGTGGGAAAAATATGGTATCGACACTTAATAACTTGTTATTAAATTTTTATTTTAAAAATCCCACAATCGGATTACATGTTCTGTTCGTTCTTAACATGCATGTCAATTTTCATGCAAATAATATGTTATTTACCATTCGATCCATAAACTCATCTGTTGTTCATTATTTTAAACTACAAACTTGAATTTAAACAATTGATTGATGATTGACATGGCAATTGGTCTTGGATTAACTTGAAAATATTCAAGCATAAAGAATATATGACAATAATATAATCCAACAACGAATTTGTCAAAATTCACATCCAATTGAAAAGTATTGAATGATGTGTGGGACAGTGAATCAGAGAACAAATTATTTTGAATTTGATGAATCTGAGTCTAGGATGCAGAGAGAGATTAGCAGAAGTATAAAAGTAATATTAAATTAAGCCTGGAGCTTTGTGACATTGGCGATTTGTATTGTGTCCTACTCTCTCTGTCTCTTTCAATTTATTTCAGAGAAGTATTATAGTTTAGAATAAAAGAAGGGTTGTTATAGACGCCCCCAAAAATCGGATTTTTAGGTTTATTGCACATTGGGCCTTTGGCGACATGACTTTTTGTGTGCTTGTGTTTCTAGGGTGAGGTGTGTGTATGTGAGTCCTTTTTTCTTATTTTTATTTTTGGAGTTGCCACCAACCATTGGTTTTGTTTTGTATTAGGTGTGATTGGTCACCTATTTTTCTAATTCGTTTTAAATTACCTAATTAATTAAATCGATTTTAAGGGTTTATTAATTAAGGCAAACCAAAAGTCTCGAAGTAAAGATCTTGGAGTCAGATGTTCAGTTACAAGTGGGGAAGGTGTTAAACACCCCACAACGTTTATCCAAAGGATAGTACCCTATTCCAATTTATTTCAAACATTATCTTTTTATCAAAGAAATTAGATACTTGGCATTTTGATTTTGAAAAACAATTGTGCTCAAATATATATATATATATATATATATATTTATAGAGCATATGAAGGATATTTACCACGTAGCTAAATAATATATACAATAGCATAAGAATATTTATTTACTACATAACTAGCATGCAAATATTAAATACTATGCAAGAATAAACGACAAGAAAAAAAAAAATTAAAGAAGAGGGTTGGAAGGATAGCACCTTGTTGTCACCCCCCATGTGTTCTCATTTTTACCATGCAAAAAAGATGACAATGGAAATGTGTTAGTGCCAAGGAAATGAGAGGGACCATGTAAGCTTGATTGGTGCCTATGGGTTCAAAGGAATTGATGTTGGAAAATCTGGTTTTGTATCTCATACAGAACACATAGCGGAAGCAACAAACATGGATCTATTTCATTCATGATTGATAACATGCATTATGTAAATTTCAGAATTTAAGAACAAGATAACGTACTTTGGTGCGGTGAAATTCAAAACAAAAGATTATAAGTACTTGGGAACACTTTTAATCTTCACTCCAATTCCACTTTACGCCCAAGAAGTGTGGTCTCTCAATCAGTTTCCAAAGGAGAATAATTGAGTGGCTTCACTCACACATAGACACCATTTCACAATGATGTTTCTTTTTCTTCTATTAAAAAATTCTGTATGTTTCTCTCTTTGGGCTGGCCTATTGGTGATGGAAAATTACATGTTTATATCGCATACAAAATATACGAAGCGGAAAATAAACGGATCTACTTCATTCGTAATAGATAACATGCACTATGTAAGTTTCAGAATATAAGAACAAGAGAGTGTACCTTGGTGCGGTGAAATTCAAAACAAAAGAGAAGAAATTCTTGAGAACACTTTCAATCTTCACTCCAATTCCACTTGATGCCTAGGATGTGTGGTCTCTCAATCAGTTCTATGTTTTCTAGAGAGAATATGAGAGAGTGTCTCTCTTCCTTATATCATATCTCTCTTCTACCTTTTGCATTAAAAGGTCGTTTGGTCATTTTGCCTTCCAAACAAGATTCACAATTGGAAATTCATCAAAGTCCAATGGCTCTAAGAGACCATCTTTGATCAGTCTTTGAATTCTATTTAGATTAATATGACCTAAACGCAAGTGCCAAAAATATGCATCATTAGTAGAAGGAAACTTTCTCTTTAATGATTTTATATGAGAGTTATTATCTAATTCAGAATTATATAATTCATGCTTATCAGGAGTTAAAATATAAAGACCATCCACAATATTACCAGAACAGATAAATGCTTTACCCTTCTTTATTACAATATTGTCTTTAAGGATAACACAATATCCACTTTTACCCAAATAAGTTACAGAAATTAAATTCCTACGAACATTAGGTACATACAGACAATCATTTAATATTAAAAATATTGATTCAAAACATAAATTAAACACTCCAATAGCTTCAACCGGAATCCTACTCCCATCAGCCAAGGTCAGAAACAACTCTCCTTCTTTAAGCTTTCTGGTCTCTTGGAACCCCTGCAAAGAATTGCAGATATGATTAGTACAACCTGAATCCACACACCAGGAATCCGTGGGATTTTGTACTAAACATATTTCAAGAAGAAATGAAATTTTCATACCCTTATTGGCAGCATTGAATTTTGGACAATTCCTCTTCCAATGTCATTTCTCACCACAATGAAAACATTTTCCTTTCAGCTTCTTTCCTTTGTCGGCAACCCCTAAGACAATTTTGTTTACCCTCTTGCTTAGTGAAGTCCTTCTTCTTCTTCTTCTTCTTACCCTTGCCTTTCGACTTAGGTTGAGAAGTAGAAGCTTCACCCACATTGACTTCAAGACTAACATTAGAAGTACCAAGGATGCCTTCCGCCGCTACCAACTCATTCATTAATTAGACAAAGAATAAATTTTTTTGTTCATGTTATAATTAAGTCTGAATTCCTTAAATGATTCCGGTAGTGACTGGAGTATCATATCCACTTGGGATTCTCCATCAATGTCGGCACCTAAAACCTTTAATGTATTCAGATTAGAGATCATTGTAAGACAATGCTCTCTCACTGAACTACCTTCAGCCATTTTGGTATTATAAATTTGCCTCATGGTTTCTTGCCTTGCAGAACGGCCTTGCTCACCAAACATCTGTTGGGGTTTATGTCCTAAAATCCAATTTATTGGCATGTCATAAATAATTAAATTGTTTAATTATATGAGACTATTTATAAATGAACTAATGGGATATTATAATAGTTCATGAGATGCATAGTATGCGATTTATGTGAAAAGTCACAGAAGATATAAATTGCAAGTTCTTTGTAAACTCAGAATTTAGTTCGTAGTCGGTGATGAAATTGGGTGTTTCATTTGTGAAGGCTATAACATATCAACTAAGATGATTTGTCTTGATCATGGAAATGGAAGATTTCTAGTTGGTATGTTGATATGTTTTAAGAGTTAAGACATATTAAATTGGACTGCTGTAAGATTTATTATTCTCCTAACGACTGTCAATTGAATAATAAATCTCACGACTTCTATTTACATCAACTCTAAATCTTGAGAGAATAATGGACCTAATCACGAGATGTAGGTTGCTTTGATATATCAGGAGTGAGATCTATAAGTTACGGTCAAAACCTCAGTATATTGGGCAGCCGCATTTAGTGTTGATGGAACACATTTTCTCAAGATCGAATTCATAATCTTTTAACGGAGATATAAAATATTCCCTTGAGATAAGTTTCATGGGTTTGGTTATTCAAAGTGTTGGGTCCAACCACTTTAGTAAGGAGTTACTAAACTATATATTTATGGAATTGGATTTCATAAATATATGATGAATAACATTAAGGATTAAATCGGGTACTCAAGGATTAAGATGTAGTAATCTTCAAAGTGGCAGTCTATATTCATGACTTTGTATTACTACGAATATTTTAATGAAGGGGTTGCATGTATAATAAAGTCTTGGGATATAATTTATTAATAAGGCCTAGAGTGCAATTATATTCATATAATGATATTGAATATAATTAATGGTAACTTTGGACTTGTCAAGAGTTGACAAAAAAGCTCAAGGCCCATTGGAGCTAGAGTCTTATTTGTTCCCTTTTGGTCCCACTCCAAGCCACACACTAGAGCCCAATTGGAATGGCCCAAAAGGCTAGCCCAATTAGATAATCAGTTGTATATAAGGAGAGAAACATACAGAATTTCATAAGGTTCTTTTGATAAGTCCTTTCATGAGTCATTTTCATAAGTGTTCTTCATCAAGATTACACAAGGAATGAAATGGTTTGTATGTGAGTGTTGGACACTCTCTTGTTCTCTCCTTGAAAACTGATTGAGAGACCACACATCTTGGGCATTAAGTGGAATTGGAGTGAAGATTAAAAGTCTTCTCAAGAACTTATGATCTTTGGTTTTGAATTTCACCGTACCAAGGTATGCTTTCTTGTTCTTAAATTTTGAAACTTTCATAGTGTATGTTATCAATTGCGAATGAAGTAGATCCATTAATTTTTCGCTGCATATGTTTTGTATGTGATATAAACATGTATTTACCCAACAACATCTCCTTCAGACTTAGCATAATGTCCGAAGCTAGTTCTACATCCTGCATTTGATGCTGTTGAACATTTGAGATGGACGCTAGGATGTAGCACTTGGCCATTTCATTAGATTTCTGCCAACGATCATGTCGTTGTTTTTCCTCAGGAGGAGCATCTAATGAAGGAAAGCTAGGACATGGTTGAGTAAGCACATATTTGTGCTCTTCAGCTGTGAGAACTATGTCCAAGTTTCTTTTCCATTCAACATAATTGGATCCAGTCAGTTTGATTTGATTAAGAATGGTAACAAGTGGGCTAAATGATGCTATGTTCAAATCTGAAATAATAAACATGAATATAATAAGTAAACTAGAAATTATCAATTTAGCATATAAGCATATAATATGGAACCTTAATAAAACCATAATATAATATATGCAACGACAACTCAATCCATGTCTATAATTCCTTGGTAGCAAGTTTATTATAAACACATCAATCAGTTGAGAACTATTCTCATTATTAGTGCCATCACGATAACTTTTATCAAACATTAATAATATGCTGTATTATCTTTAGTCTCTAAGTAATAATGACATAGCTCCTTTGGGAGGTTAACATTACACTTAGTCTAGTGTATACCATTATCTAGAATCATGTGTAGCCACATTTCATCTCCCTTTGTGATGCTTAAACTTGTAGTACCATAGAACAAAACACCCTCCTTTGGGATCGCGAGGCATATACGCCAAGATGAGGTGCTTGTCTACACTACTTTAAACGGGTAAGTTCAAACTTGTAGTACTATGAAGTAAACACCCTCCTTTGGGATCGTGAGGCAAATACACCAAGACGAGGTGCTTACCCCACACTACTATGAACCGAAAATGGAGGCCGTGAGATCCAACCCTTGTATCTCTCTCCCACTAGATATTTTAAATTAAAGGTTTTTATTTTAAACATGCATAAACTAATTATACACAGCCTTGCACTTTATACATGTGAAAACATTTTGCAAAACCTTCAAAAATCTCTTTATAAGAATTTTCGCAAGAATACCGCGACTAAGCACTTCCCGCGAAAAAGGCGTATATCTCGCGGATATCCCGCGACTAAACGCTTCCCGCGAAAACAAATTAAGGAAAAATTGAAAACACAAAAATCTGACAGAGACTTTCGCTATTGTCTCACGACTGTTTTGCGAGTAAAGCTTACCCGCGAAAAACCCGTGTTTTCAGTTTTTCCAAAATAGTTGCAAACAGTTTTCTACGTCTTTTCATGAACAAACAATTACCATATGAACATGATATGCAGAAATTGATATCAAAACTTAAATCTATTGATGCTATAGCCTTAAAGATCAATTTAACATACTTAAATTCAAATTTAAACAACATCATAACATTAATATTAGTTTTTATCAAATCATAGTTTCAACAACCATGCAGAAAATTGAATGCATATAAAATCTTCTAACATGATGAAACTATTATCTCTAATTCCAAAACTCACAAAACATGTTATATAGATTCGAAATGAAGACCGCTCTGATACCAATGATGGAAAATTACATGTTTATATCGCATACAAAACATACGCAGCGGAAAATAAACGGATCTACTTCATTCGCAATAGATAATATGCACTATGTAAGTTTCAGAATATAAGAACAAGAGAGTGTACCTTGGTGTGGTGAAATTCAAAACCAAAGAGAAGAAGTTCTTGATAACACTTTCAATCTTCACTCCAATTCCACTTGATGCCCAAGATGTGTGGTCTCTCAAACAGTTCTATGTTTTCTAGAGAGAATATGAGAGAGTGTCTCTCTTCCTTATATCATATCTTATGAACATACAAACCATTTCATTCTAATATAAAATTCTGTATGTTTCTCTCCACATAACTGATTATCTAATTGGGCTAGCCTTTTGGGCCTTCCCAATTGGGCTTTAGTGTGTGGCTTGGAGTGGGACTAAAAGGGAACAAACAAGACACTAGCTCCAATGGGCTTTGGGCTTTTCTATCAACTCTTGACAAGTCCAAAGTTACATTAATTATATTTAATACCACTATATAAATATAATTGCACTCTAGGCCTCAATAATAAATTATATCCCAAGACTCTATCATACATGCAACCCTTTCATAAAATATTCGTAGTAATACAAAGTCATGAATATAAACTGCCACTTTGTAAATTACTACATCTTAATCCTTGAGTACCCAGTTTACTCCTTTTAAGTTATTCACCATATATTTATAAAATCCAATTTCATAAATATATACTTTAGTCTTACTAAAGTGGTTAGGCCTAACTCTCTGAATAACTGAACCCATTAAACATATCTCAAGGGAATATTTTATATCTCCGTTTAGAGACTATGAATTCCATCTGGAGAATATATGTTCCATCAACACTAAATGTGGCTGCCCAACATACTGAGGTTTTGACTGTTACTCTAAATCTCACTGCTAATATATCAAAGCAACCTACATTTCATGATCAGGTCCATTATTCTCTCAGGATTAAGAGTTCATGTAAATACAAGTTGTGAGATTAATTATTCAATTGACAGTCTTTAGGAAAATAATAAATCTCACAGCGGTCCAGTTCAATATGTCTTAACTCTTAAAACATATCAACATATCAACTAGAAGTCATCACTTCCATGATCAAGACAAATCATCGTAGTTAATATGTTATAGTCTTCACAGATGAAATGCCCAATTTCATCACCGACTACGAACCAAAATTCTAAGTTTACAAAGAACTTGTGATCTATATCTTCTGTGACTAAATCACATAAATCACATGCTATGCATCTCATGGACTATTTGATAATGTCCGAATATTCACGTTACCATTATTTTAGACAAGAATAAAGAAACTTTATTAAACACAATATTAAGTCATACATCATTTAACACATAATGACATACATAATATCATACATGGCATATTACAATAGGATTTAAGGGCACTTATCCCAACAATTAGGCCTTTCCAATTGGGCTTTAATATGTGGCTTGGAGTGGGACCAAAAGGGACCAATAAGACACTAGCTCCAATGGGTTTTGGGCTTTTCTGTCAACTCTTGACAGGCCCAAAGTTACCATTAATTATATTAAATACTACTATATAAATATAATTGCACTCTAGGCCTTATTAATAAATTATATTCCAAGACTTTATTATACATGCAACCCCTTCATAAAATATTCATATTAATATAAAGTCATGAATGTAGACTCTTACTTTGAAAATTACTACATTTTAATCCTTGAGTGCTCGGTTTAATCCTTTAAGTTATTTATCATATATTTATGAAATCCAATTTCATAAATATATACTTTAGTATATCTTTACTAAAGTGGTTAAGCCTAATACTCTAAATAACCAAACCTATTAAACTTATCTCAAGGGAATATTTTATATCTCCGTTAAGAGATTATGAATTCTATCTTGAGAATATATGTTCTATCAACACTAAATGTAGTTGCCTAACATACTGAGATTTTGATCATGACTTTAGATCTCACTTCTGATATATCAAAGCAACTTACACTTCATGATCAGGTCCATTATTATTCTCTCAGGATTTAGAGTTCATGCAAATAGAAGTCATGAGATTTATTATTAATTTGACAGTCTTTAGGAGAATAATAAATCTCATAGCGGTCCAGTTCAATATGTCTTAACTCTTAAAACATATCAACTAGAAGTCTCCACTTCCATGATCAAGACAAATCATCTTAGTTGATATGTTATAGTCTTCACAGATAAAATGCCTAATTTTATCACCGACTACGAACTATAATTTCGAGTTTACAAAGAACTTGTGATCTATATCTTCCGTGACTAAATCACATAACTCACATACTATGCATCTCATGGACTATATGATAATGTCCAAATATTCATGTTGCTGTTATTTTAGATAATGATAAAACAACTTTATTAATCATAACATTAAGACATACATAATGTCATACATAGCATCATACAATAGGATTTAAGGGCACATATCCTAACAATTGAACCATAGGCACAAATCCCTAAATATGCAGTCCTATGGAAAGTTTTTAATTAACAATACCTAAGCAAGTTTGATAAGATGTTTTTTTTTTTTTTTTTGAAAATGTTAATCTTAATTTATTTTTGAAAGAATGGTTTGGAAAGAACACATTTTTGAAAAGTGGAAGTTTTTCAAAAGGCTACTTTCATTAGATTTTGAAAGAAAAGATTTCTTTTGAACAAGCAAAATTTGAAATAGGAAATATATTTTCATTTTTTTTTATAGAGAAAATGCTTCTTTTCTTTTTTGGAAAATGCCATTTTTAGGGGAACTTGAAAATTATTGGGGGGGGGGGGGTGGGGGTTGTGAGAGACCGGGAAATTAGGTGCTCTTAAAAAAGAGATTCGGGTACTAACTTGGGTAAGTGGTGTGGAGTCGCCACTAAATTTTTTGTACAAAAAAAATTAGAAAAAAAATAAAATTTACATGATTGAAATGCTTCATTGTCATTGTTTAAATAAAAATAAATACAAGCTTGATAAATTGAATCTTACAAGGCTTTGAGTCCTAGTTACAATCTACCAAAAGAATACATGCATTTTTGTCCTAGTTACAATCTACCCAAAAATAAAAGAAAGACAAGGCATAGATCTACCAATCCAAAAGAACTAAATTCGGAGGCTAGGTTACGGAATGGGAAGGTGTTAAGCACCCATTTCACCTAGACAGAGTCTAGTCTTCTAGACTCTAATGACCAATATACCCTTTTTGCCTGATGTGAATGATATGTTGCATCTATGACACACACTTGACTAACATTAACTCAAATAAATTTATCTTATGAATGTATCCTCTTCTTTTTAGAGAGAAAATTAAGATCTGTTTTTGTGAATTAAAAAAAAAAATTGATTTGATTCATAAAAAGAAACCAGATCTGTTTTTGTGTAGATAAAAAAAATTAGTTTGGTAAAGAAATCAGATCTATTTTTGTCAAATTAAAAGATAGTTTGTAAAGAAAATCAGATTTATTTTTGAGCACAAAAAAAAATGTGATTTTATTAATAAAAATCAGATTTGTTTTGAATAGTAAAAAAAATGATTTTTAGTTCATATGTAAAAAAAAAAAAAATCAAATCTGTTGTTGAACATAAAATATAAAAAAAAAACTTTTTAAAATAGGACTTCCACTCACGAGATAAAATTATTTTACATGCATCACTTATTATGAAAAAGAAAAGACGTTAATCAAAATTTTAATTTCTTCTTTTAAATTCCAAAATCTGCAATTGAGCCAAAGAAAACTTTTTTCTAAGAAAATCATATTTGTATTTAATAAAAATATAGATTAGTTTTTTGTGTTAAAAAATTCAGATCTGTATTTAATGAAAATACAAATCAGTTTTAAGTGTTAAAAAAAATCAGATCTGCATTTAATGAAAATGCAGATCAATTTTTGGAGTTAAAAAAAATCAGATTTGAAAAATTCAGATCTGTTTTATGTGTTAAAAAAAGAATCTTTGATAGCAGATTTTTGAGACTTAAAGGAAAAATCATAACAACAAAAATATAGCAAGAACATGCTTTAAAGAAAAGTTTAACAACACTTGGCAACAACATCAAAAATCAAAATAATAAAAACATCCTAAAGCTATTCATGCTTTGTCAAGTAGAGATAATAAAAAGGAACAAAAAAAAAAAAAAAAAAAAAAACTACCTCTTGCATGAGCTTGCTTTTCTTAGTGAATGAATATTTTAGGGTTCAAAGAAATTTATTCAATTCTCTTTGAAACCTAAAATATTTTGCTTACAGAAAATAAATTCTTAAGGACAGAGTCTCTAGAACGTCTTTAACGTAAGAAGAAAAATAAAAGAAGAGAAGAGTCAGAAAGAGGGGAGTCAGAGTGCGTGAAAAAGTGTGTTGAATTCTGAGATGTTGCCTCTTTTTATAGAGGCTGGGATGTTTGAAAAATTAGCTAAATGATTAGAATATGAATTGGGACGTGACCTTATCTCTTAAAAATTGAAAATGATGAGTTTTATCTCAATCCAAGTGCCCTCGGACTATGGCCCACATTTGTGCCAATCGGCACTCCAAAAGTGCTCAATGGTGCTTTTAGGTGCCAAACCCGTGTTTGAGTTCCAGTACATTTAGGACTCCTTTTTTGAGGTTTTTTGAGCCGGGACTTGCACTTAGACATGTTTTTAATCCACATTCTAAAACTTAAACTCTTTTTCTGATAATTTAGGTCTTTTCAGTAATGATTATCTTGTAGAGGAATACTCCAAAAAGTCTTGATAATCCACAATTTTGTAGTTATCTGATTATCCTCTTTTATTCCCATGCAAGCAAGCCTATTTTTAACACTAACTAACAACCAATCACAAAATTGTTTAATTAATTTTAATTGCTCGACCAATCAAAATTAATTTAAATTAATCATGTGCGGTTAGTTCCACCTAAATAAAATGCATGCAGACCATGCAAACCTGATCATGCGATATCTTTCAATCCAATGGTCTGATTTGAAAATCGGGTACACCATCGTGATTGTGAGAATCTCAAGATCATTTTTATGATATGCAATGAATGAATTAATGCATGTAATGTAATAATGAATTTTGGGTATATGAATGGTCATTCTATTCATCTTCTTTGATTAAATTATGGGTGCAAAATCGAGTGTCTACAGAATGCCCCTCATTGAAAGAGCTTGCAAAGTGAATGCCAATGTGAAACAAAGGCACCGATTATAGTAGCCATGATTTAACTGAGGTTGATTTTTCAAAGATTACCTAGCCCCAAAACCTAAAACTTTGGAATGTAGGAGTAGTGCCTCGCTGTTTTGAAAAATGAAAATTATGAGTACTCGACCTACTTGATAACCAATATTGAATTGAAATGAATCATGATGATTGGAGTGACTGAGAAGCTTTTCTATCCCAGCCTAAATGCGGCAGGTCGACAAAGGGAAAAAGGGGCTTCTCTACCTCGATCTTGCTGAAAGGTCGATCAAAGGGGTTCTCTACCTCGATCTTGTTGAAAGTCGATCAAATGGCTTCTCTACCTCAATCAAAGGGCTTCTCTACCTCAATCAAAGGGCTTCTCTACCTCGATCTTGCTGAAATGTCGATCGAGGGGTTTCTCTGCCTTGATCTTGCTGAAGTGTCGATCAAAGGGCTTCTCTTCCTTGATCTTGTTGAAAGGTTGATCAAAGGGCTTCTCTACCTCGATCTTGCTGAAAGATCGATCAAATGGCTTCTCTACCTCGATCTTGGACTACTGCCTGCAAAAGTCAAAATTTGGGATTAGACTTTAATTGATGAGTGCTTTGTTGTACCATTGTTTTTGAGATGTATGATTTTCATTTGTTCATTCTTGATTTGAATTTTATCATTTTTAGCAAGAAAACTTTGATTGATTTTTGTAGTTCTTTGAAAAAGATTTTATCTTTGAGACTTGATACTTGGAATTTGGAACGTGAAACTTGGAATTTGGAATTTGAAACTTGGCACTTAGAATTTGGAGTTTGAAACTTGAAACTTGAAATTTGGGATCCGAAATTTGGAGCTTAGAGTTAGAAACTTGGGATTGAAAATTTGACATTTAGATTTTGAAACTTGGAATTGAGAGTTTAAAACTTTTTCTCCTTAAAAAAAATCATATCTTTGTATTTGATCATCTCCAAGAAAATTTTTCTTCAAAATCACACTATTTTTTTTCTTTTGAAATTGATATCATCTATTTTTTTGAAACTTTGAAATTTTTTTTATTCACTCTTCATGATGATTTTTTTTAAAAAAAAAAAAAGAAGAAAAGAAGTTTTTTTTTTTTTGGGAGTTGATTGAGTCAACTCAGTCAAATTTGAGTTGACTCAGCAGCTCAGGTCAGTTAAACAAGCGGGGGCCGAATTATGGCCCCCATTTCCTTATCTTTTCTCTTCTTTTCTTTGCCTCTCTCTTCTTTCTTCCTTCTTCCTCCATTAGTCACGGAAGATATAGATCATAAGTTTTTTGTAAACTCGGAATTATAGTTCGTAATCGGTGATGAAATTGGGCGTTTCATCTGTGAAGACTATAACATATCAACTAAGATGATTTGTCTTGATCATGGAAGTGGAGACTTCTAGTTGATACGTTGATATGTTTTAAGAGTTAAGACATATTGAACTGGACCGCTATGAGATTTATTATTCTCCTAACGATTGTCAAATGAATAATAAATCTTACGACTTCTATTAACAAGAACTCTTAATCCTGAGAGAGTAATGGACTTGATCATGAAGTGTAGGTTGCTTTGATATATCAGGAGTGAGATCTAAAGTCACGATCAAAACCTCAGTATGCTGGAAAGCCACATTTAGTGTTGATGGAACATATATTCTCAAGATGGAATTCATAATCTCTTAACAGAGATTAAAATATTCCCTTGAGATAAGTTTAATGGGTTCGGTTATTTAGTGTGTTAGGCCTAACCACTTTAATTAGGAGTTACTAAAGTATATATTTATGAAATTGGATTTTATAAATATAAGATGAATAACTTAAAGGATTAAATTGGGTACTTAAGGATTAAGATGTAGTAATTTTCAAAGTGGCAGTCTATATTCATGACTTTGTATTACTACGAATATTTTATGAAGGGGTTGCGTGTACAATAAAGTCTTGGGATATAATTTATTAATAATGTCTAGAGTGCAATTATATTTATATAGTGGTATTAAATATAATTAATGGTAACTTTGGACTTGTCAAGAGTTAACAGAAAAGCCCAAGGCCCGTTGGAGTTAGAGTCTTATTTATTCCCTTTTGGTCCCACTCCAAGCCACATACTAAAGTCCAATTGGAAAGGGCCAAAGGCTAGCCCAATTACTTAATCAGTTATAAGGAGAGAAACATACAAAATTTTGTAAGAGGATGAAATGGTTTTGTATGTGAGTATAGGACACTCTCTTATTCTTCCTCGAATACATTCATATAAAGTGATTGAGAGACCACACTTCTCGGGCACAAGTGGAATTGGAGTGAAGATTAAAAGTGTTCCCAAGGGTTCTAAACTTTGGTTTTGAATTTCACCGCACCAAGGTACACTCTCTTTTTCTTGTATTTTGAAATTTACATAGTAAATATTATCAATTGTGAATGAAGTAAATCCGTTAATTTTCCGCTGCATATGTTTTGTATGGGATACAAGCATGTATTTTTCCAACAAAGACATTCTAAAAGCTAAGGCTAGGATCAATATGATTTAATTCAAATTCTTAGCCTAGACCAAAAGGTAAGGGTGGTAAGAATATGAATTATAATACCAAACAGTTGGACAAGCTAGTTGCCTAAGTAGTTGCTAAAAGGAAATTAGACTCAAAAGTATGACCAAAAGGAAAGTGTTTCCATTTTGGTAAAGCTAAGCATTTTCCATGATTGTTTTCTAGATGGAACTTTACATGTTTTACTTTTTAAAGAGAAAGTTTCATCCTTTGGTATTTTATGTTTTTGCACTTATGTCTAGATCTTATTAATCTAAATGGTATTCAACATTGGTGAAAGATGGGCTTTTAGAACCATTATTTTGTTATATTCCCAGTCTATGAATTCTATTTACTAAAGTTTACTAAAGTACATAATAAGTATTTCCAAAGTTTACTTAAGTACATAATAGTTTCAATGACTTCTCTAAGTATTTCTTTTGGAGATATACTATATGTATTACTATATGTAGGACAACTATAAAATACATTTAGAAATGAGATGGTTGTATTATATACACTACAAGACATGATTCTATATATATATATATATATATATATATATATATAGCTAGTGCACCAGTACAATACATCGTAGTGGGAGGATTATTAATTACTAAATAAATTCATATTTTTGGGATAAAATTTTGAAGTCATTCCACAAAGGTATGAATTTGATCCTCGGTTCTATGTAAAGGCAACAGATGATATGAATATGGCTTACTGGGTCAAGGTTATGTGAATAGAATTAGATTCTATTTAAAGTCTAGAACTTGTAGAAACGCCTAGTGGCATTAAGCCTATAGGTCTACAAGAAAATGAGATTGATAGATTTGAAAGTGCAGGCCTTCAAAGTCAAGACTAGTGCCGAAAAGATTTATTTAGAAAGAAATGTTTCGACTATGAAAAGATTTTTTCACCAATAATCAAGTTTGACTCTATCTATATTCTCTTATCCATTATATTTCATTTGGATGAAATATGGCAATGGATATCAAGAAAACTTCTTGTGAGAGACCTCGAAAATTGGATAGCTCTAAAAAAAAAAAAAAAAAAAAAGAGATTTTTTGGGGTGTGCTTTTTGGGGCACCTCTCTTTTTGGGTAAGTGATGTGGAGTCGCCACTTATTTTTTATGTATAAAAAATAAGAAAAACTAAATGAAAAATAAAATGCAATACATGTCTGAATTTTTCCTCTTTCATTGATTGAATAAAAAAAAAAAAATACAAGTTTGAAAGTTTGAACATTACATGGCTTTGGGTCCTAGTTACAATCTACCAATATATATGGCTTTTTGTCCTATTTTCAATTTACCCAAAATAAATAAAGACAAGACTAGATCTACTTAACCCAAAGACCTAAATCCGGAGGCTAGGTTACGGAATGGGAAGGTGTTAGACACCCATTCCGCCTAGACAGAGTCTGGTCTTCTAAACTCTTGTGACCAATGTACCATTTTATGCATGTTATGAATGATATGTTGAACATGTGAAATAACCTAATTGCATAAAACCATTTATGAATGTATCCTCTTTTTTATTAAAAAAAAAAATCAGATTTGTTTTAATGATTAGAAAAAATTGATTTTGGCTTATAAAAATCATATTTGTTTTTGTATGTGTAAAAAGAATGGTTTTTGAAGAGAAAGACAGATATGTTTTTATTTAATAAAAACAAAGTCTTTTGATTGGTTAAAAAAAAATTCAGATCTATTTTTATATTTGAAAAAGATTTTTTATGAAAAGGATCTCATTCACAAAATAATTTCATGCTTTAAAAAAAAAAAAACAATATATGATCTCTTTCTTTATTTCAAAAATTTACATGTATTAAATAAAAAATCAGATTTGTATCTAAAGAAGATACAAAATCCATTTTTATTTTAAGAAAAATTCAGATCTACATCTAAGAAAGATATAGATCCGTTTTGTTTTGAAGAAAAAGATATAATTGCATGCAAATCTTTAAAACTGAGAAACAGATTATAGTAACAATAAAAGAATCAAGAGCATATTTTTACAATCTAAATTAATAAGTCTGAATATGAATATTTAAAACAAAAAGGCATGCATCATCATGATAAGAAAAAAACATAAGAACAAAAGGGTTAGAAAGCAACCTCTTGCGTGAGCCCTGTTCTACTTAAGAGGATGTTTTAGGGTTCAAAGAAACTTGTTTAGTTATCTTTGAAACCTAAATCCTAATTCTTGTATCAAATCTCAGAGAGGATCACCTAGTTTCAACAATTTGTGAGTCTCAAAACGTATGCCTTTCAGAGCATAAAAAAAGGTGTTGAATTGTGAGGTTCAGTCGCTATTTATAGAGGCCTGAGGATTCTAAAAAATAGGTACAGATTATTAGGGTTTGAATCTGGACGCATCCTTTTGCGAAAAGATAGAAAAGGGTGTGCCTTATCGTCACCCGAAGGCCGTTGGGCCAAAGCCCAAAACATGGAAATTCGGCTCTTTTAGAATGCCGAATTGGCTCTTGGACTCCGAACGTTCTTTCATGTTCGGGTGCAGTTTGGACTTCTTTTTTAGGCTTTTTTGACCGATCCTTGTACCTAGACACATTTTCATCCTCCATTTATCATTTTTTTGGATAATTCAGGCTTTTGAAGAACAATTATCTTGTGGATAAATCCCTTAGAATAAATCTTGATAAAGTTTAGATTATCCATAATTTTATTGTTATCCAATCATCCCTTTTATTCCTATGCATGCAATCCTGCTTTAGACACTAATTATCCACCAATCATAAAATTATTTAATTAATTTTAATTGTTCAACCAATCAAAATTAATTTAAATTAATCGTGTGTGGTCGACTCTTCCTAGACATAATGCATATAGACGATGCAAACTTGATCATGCAATAACAAATTGATGCATGTGATGCAAAGACAAATTGATGCATTCAATGCAAAAATGATTTTTTGGGTACATAGATGGTCATTCCAATCATCTTCCTTGATTAAACCATGGGTGCAAAATCGAGTGTCTACAGTGGCCATTAAAGTAGCTGAGGGCCATGCCATCTCGAGTTTTGAAGCTCTGGAAATCATGGAGACTAGCTCAAAACTATGAAAAGTCGCCTTTGGAAAGGCGTTAGAACCTATGTAGGGGACAGAAGTCTCCTTGAAGAAATTCAGGGGTTCCTCAACCATAATAGTGACCATTAGATCTTCGGATGAGAACTTAAGTCTTCAATGAAGAGTAGAAGCAACTACGCCCGCGACTTGTAGCCAAGGCCTTCCCAGGAGCATATTATAAGGGGAATAAACCTTGATGACCTGGAAATTGACCGTTAAGAACATAGGGCCAACTCCAATGGCTAGCTTGATCTCGCCTTGCACCTCCCTGAAAGTTCCATCAAAAGCTCTAATGATCGTGGTGCTAAGGCGGATAACAGAGGTATCCACATTCAAACACTCCAAAGTGGACATCGGGCAAACATTTAGGGCTAATCCATTGTCAATCAGTACTCTGGCAATGATCATATCCTCACACTTTACTATAATGTGCATAGGCAAAGTGTGGTCTCTACCTTTTGGTGGTAGTTCATCATCCGTAAAGGAAATCTAGTTGGTGGCCAACACTGTTGAGACCGTACCCTGAAAGGTGGACTCTGTAGCACTTTAGGAACACATGTCTCTTTCAAGACTTTCAAGAAAGCCTTGGGGTGAACATCAGAGGATAGCAATAGTGCCAAGATGGAAATCTGAGCTGGCAACTTGTTTAGTTGCTAAATCACATTGTACTCTAAATTTTTAATAACTTTCAAAAACTCATCAATTTCTTCGGCTGTGACCCTGTTCCTAACGGGTTCAACTGTACCCTTGCCAATCTCTTTCCTTCTCTTTTCCAACTCTTCGGAAGTATAGCAACGACAATTCCCAGTGAGCCCAGATAGACCTGAAGATGTATTGGAGCAAACCTCCTCTTTTCTAGTTCAAGTGGAGATCAATGACACATCATATTTCCAGGGGACACAATGACTATCTTCATAAGGGAATGGCTTCGGCATGCGAATGATGACACCCTCTTGACTCTGCAAATTGGGCACTATAGAGAACATCTTTGGATTGATGACCACCGAACTTGGTAGAATGGCTTCGAGGGCCTTTGAGATGGATACCACTAAGATTCTTGAGGTGGACTTTAGAAAAAAGAGAGGATCACACCCTCGGATGGCAGGAACAAAGGCGGTCCCCTCCTGTACTGACGATGAAGCTCTTCCTACGATTGCAAGCAATGCAAGAACTAGAGGAGTGAATCTCTCGATGGCTGGCGAGACTTGCCCTTTCCCTGAATCCGATGACCCTAAATCCCCAGGTGATTCTATGATTTCCTCAATAACCACTGAAAAGGACGGTGCCAGAGTAATCTAGCCAAGGTGTTTTAGTAAATATCTGTCCCATTCCTTCTTTGACCCAACTGATATAACATTGCAGCTGGCTTTTGGTTGGGTAGCTAGAGGACATAAGCGGGTTGCCATACAGTCACCTTTTTGCACAATTTCCTTGATACTGCATCCAGCTAAACTCTGCACTTGTGCTTAGAGCATTTTACAGTCAAACAGGGCATGACTGTCTTCACTGTCACAGAATGAGCAGATTCCCCAGTCAAATCCTGGGGTTCCCATACCTTTGAGATTGAGGTGGCTCTCTTGGACCAAGGCTTGAAGCATAGCCTTCCATGGGAATGACAATGAGGAGAATCTGGAACCCTTTCTTCCACCATGATGATGGTGTTCACATTCCCTTCCTGATGGGGAGGTAAAGGGTTTGTGATGATGTTTGGAGCGGCTGCATTATCGAACTGTATCAGCTTGTTGTCTATAAGATCTTGGACACAGTCTCTCAATTGGAAATATTTTTCTAAAGTATGCCCCTTGGCCCCAAAATGATGTTCACACTTCTTAGACGGATCAAATCCCGATGGGAGAGGACCTTTTCTGGGCCTTTGAAATAGTGGGGGTCACTAACTTCCTTTCCAGTATGTACGCATAGAGATCTGCCATAGGCATGGGTAACAGAGTGTACTTCTGGTTTTCCCTCCTAGAGGGACACGGTTGATCTAGCCTTTCTCTTTTATTAAAGGCTCTATTAGGGGCTTGAGTAGACTGATTCTGTTGCTAATATGGTCTAACAGCTGGGTTAGCATAAGTGGGAGCAACACCCCTAGGCCATTCTAAGGCATTGTCAACCATATGAACATCGGCTTCCTTAGTCTTGCGACCAGTCATTCTCTTGACTTGCTGTTGAATCGTGGAACTTAGAGACTCGGCATCCATGATATTCTTGCTCCTAATACCCTCGTTAATGCGCTCCCCGATAGGGATGAGGCTAGCGAAATGAGTGACTTGGGTGCTAATCATCTTCTCGTAATAAGGAGGCTTGAGGTTATCAATGAACCACTTGATCATCTCATTCTCCATCATGGGGGGTTGCACCTGTGCAGCTAGCTCACGTCACCTCTGAGCATACTCGCGAAAGAATTCCCCACTCTTCTATTCTGTCCTCGTAAGAACTATGTGGTCAGGAGCTATCTCAGTGTTGAACCTGTAGTATTCCAGGAAAGAGTTGGCCATTTCCCTCCAGCTATACGTCATTTCCAATCTCGCATACCATGTGGCTACGGGGCCGGTCAAGCTATCAGGGAAATTCTGGCAAAGCAGAGGGTGATTATCCCTATAGGGTGCCATCTTCCTACTGAACATGCGTAAGTGCGTGCAAGGGTCTACAGTACCATCATACTTGACGAACTCTGGTGCCTTGAACTTGGGAGGCATAATGACTTGGGGGAAATTGGTCATACCATCCAAATCAACGCTTCCATGGGCGCTGGAGCCCTATATGTTACGAAACTTCTCAGCTAGAGTTTCCACTTGGCTTTTGACTTAGCCATACCCAGATTCGGGGTACTTGCCCTTAGAAGGATTTGTTTCCTGGTCACTGCCCTAGAGCGGTACATTGTGGCTCTGCTCCTATACTAGCGGAGGCTGATTTTCATTCTGGGTTTGGGGACCCCTTTGACTATGACCGGAAGAGTTTAGCCCTCTTCCTACAACCAGTTGTTGCATCATTCACATCATTTCTGCCATTTGCTCCTTTAGAAGAATGACTTCCTAAACAGTTTCCTTAAGGGGAGAAGTACCACTAGTGGACATCTCTCTTGCACGAGACCTAGTGATGATGGGATCACAATGTGGTGGTAGCTTAACCTGTTTCCTTTTAGCAACCTTTTAATCCTTAGAGAGAGTGGGAAGTTAAAGAAACGAGGTGTGTTTAACAAGATGGAAACATAACACCGAAATCAATTTAGTTTATGTCCTTGCTATTTAACACGCACCTACCATTTTCAGAAAAATTTAGCTTTGCATCCTTGCTTAGGTTTTATCAAGGTGAGTTTCTACTATGATGATATGCTCAACATTGTGGGAAGGACACTTCCTATGATTACATGCTTGTACAAAATTTGCTTTTACAACATTGGGTTCATCGGCTCCAATAATGGGCCTTTTACAAGAGATGTAACTGCGAGAGAGAACTTGGCTTTTGACAATGTGGACTTCTTAGGGAAGCTCTTGGACCTTTGGATCTATTGGTGACTTTGGGCAGAGTGGATCTTTTGGACCTTCTTGACCTCCTAGCAATCTTTTTTGGATCTTCCTCGGGAAAATTCTTGAACTCTTGATGCTTTGGAATGCTTGACAGCTTTTTCGTAGCATCTTCACCTGAACGGAGTTTCAGCTACTTGCCACAATTTTATCTTTGTACAATTAGGTGACAGGACCAATTAGTGTATGCATGAATCCCTTTGTAGGGTTGTAAACCCTTAGGGATAGGGTATGATCTACCATGTACAAGCAACGGGGTTGCTTTCCCTAGGGGTTTAATCATGGATGTTATTCAAACAGAATAAAAAGAACCTGGAGTAGAGCAGAATTTCTTTGACGCAAGGAAGAAGGGCGCACCTATTACAAGACACTTTCCCCTGACCTCTAGCCCTATAAGGGTATCATTTCCTAGACTTGGATGTTCACTTTTTAGGTTTCACCTACTCCTGATGGGCTCTGGGCTTGATCTAGTCTTTAGGGGTTTGACATAACTACGCCAACAGTATGCAAAGGCTTAACTAGTAGGTGGTTCCTGTCTTAGGGTACTCAATCGCCATACCCCTTCCTTCATGGAAGTTATGGGGTAGGAAGGATCGAGGGGGCCTTTTTAGCAACTTCTGTCCACCTATGGACCTAAAAGTGCCTACGACATCAGCCCTGAATCTAACTATGGGCAACAATGCCAATGTTTCGGTCCATACATCTACAGATGGGGTGATGAAATCCCCAAAAAAGATGAGACCACCAGCAATGCGGAGCCTGGGGTCGGGTCAAAATGGTGTTGGTGTATGTGTCATGCAATCCTTCATGAAGGGGAAAGACTTTTTCAAAGCGCAATATATATATATATATATATATGGAAAGCGGATAAAGGTGTAGCGGAAACTGAATTTTGCTACCCTATGTTTGCATGTGAGGAAAGCTGTAAAGCATGTGAGAAAAGCGGTAAAGCATGTAAGGAAAGCTGTAAAGCCCCATGTGAAAATATCTCAAAGCCTCCCCTTTTGGAAAGGATTTTTGGAAAAAGTTTTTTTTGCTCTTTTGAAAATGGTCTACTAGGATATAGTAGAAGCTTTATTTCATAAGGAAAGCCTTGGAGGCCAATGCCAATTTTTTTTGTGTTTTTGAAAGCCAATGTCCAAAGATTATGGTTCTATCAAAATTTCTAAAGGCTAAACTCTCATCGATCCCTAGCAGAGTCACCAGTTTGTCGACGCCCGGCCTCGACCGGCTAAGCGAAAAAGACCGCTGCTGCCGTGCCTTCGTTCGACCACCCGCCATGGCGATAGCTCCCGTGCACGCGGGGCCCATTGGAGGCCCCTCTCGATGTATATGCGGTGCATGTTGTTTGCGCAAAGCTTCGGGTGCTCTCTTTCTCTTGGTGGAGGAAGGTAGGTCCACCTTTGGTTTTGTAGCAGGAATCTAGGCCAAATTTTAGGTGATTACCAAAGGTAAGTGGAGTTGCCAACAGTCATTGGGTTTTTCTAAGGTGTGATTGGTCACCTGTTTCTAGTTAATTTTACTACTAATCCTAGGTTAAGAAAAATATCATTTTTCCTAATCTAATGTGGATGGCAAAAAATCATGATTTTTAGGTCTGGAAGTTTGGTTACGTGTGGGGAACGTGTTAGGCACCCCACAATGCTTGTCCTAAAGACAGTCATTTGTTTTGATAAAACCTTAATTTTTGGAGATTGGCAGTAAAAACATGATTTCGGCATTGGCTTTCAGGGCTTTGTATGCATGGGGTTTTGAGGTTTGGTTTTGAATGGGTGTGGGCCCAATCTATGCTTTCCTAAGGCATTTAAGAAAAGTGCTAGATTTCCATTGCGAAAATCTGATGAGAAGTCACCTTACTTTCATGGCAGAAATTAGGCATTGCGAGCCTTGAGTGACACAAATCGTGATAATCACACTGGAAAGGGGCAAGTAGGTATATATATACATGCATCAAGCACAATGCTAGCACACAGAGCAGGAATGTAAATGCCTACATCCCTAGAGCATGTCCCAAAATATATGTGCAAGAAAATAAACAGGGGTCGCCGTACTCTAGAGATGGGGACGAATGGTACAAAAAATGATATACCAAATACAAACCAGTTAAGGGAGAAAAGGAGGAGGAAAGAAGGGGTTTAAAAGAGTACATAAGCAAAGGGAAAAGCTAACCCCTAAACCAACTGAACACAACCGCTCGACGCATATTGGCAAGCTTGCATCCACGCCCTTTTTGCTTGTGCCTAGGAGATCGCGCCCTAGCTTCATGTGTCCTCGCTTTATGTGTGTACATGTAAAGGCAAAGACAAGAAACCAGCAGACAAGCAGTGGAAAGGGAGAGATGCATAGATAATAGCAAAAGACACTAACAAGCAAGATAGCAATGACAAGCATAGCATATAGGATGCAAGCAAACATACGAGTGAAGGGGCAGACAAGCAAGATAGCAAATAACAAGCAAGAGCAAACAAAAGGTGGTGTCCGCGAGGGACAAATGTAGGTTTGGATTGGAAGTCCATAGACACATTCTGTTGAAGCATGGATGACACATTAACAAGCAAGGCTCATGCATGAACATTTAAACAAGCGTGTAAAGATGCACATAAAGCTAACGGGTGGCACAAAAAAGCATGGTAAGCAATCGTAGCAGGGAGCGGAAAAGGGGACAGGTGTGCATGAAGCAACAGGCATCATGGCGATGCATCCTGAATGGCTACATCCAAACAAGGCCTCATGGGCATCGAATGTAACCATACAACCACGAACCTACTAAGGGTGCCAAATGTGGCAAAGCCTAGAACAGGAGAGGCTAACACGAGCATAAAACATAGAAGCAAGCAAGCCCAGACATGAAAAATAGGTGATCCAAACCCTTTGATATGGGCCAAGGCATATGGACGATGACAAAGACCACAGGGTCTAGATTAGGTCTTAACCAAAATGCCAAAACACAAGAAAATGCGATAAAAGGAACAAAAGGGATGCAATAACACATGGCATGAAAGGACGTAGATCTAAGCATAAAACATGGCAAAGAGCACATAAACATATAGATCTAAGCAAAGAACACACATAAACCAAGAAGCATGCTAGAGAAAGCAATAAATCATGTTATTTAAGCTATTAAAAAAAGAGATAAATGCTAGAAAAAGATTTCAAAGGTTAGGGGTGTGGATGATAGCTATAAAGCTACATCCACACTCCTAAACTCCAAATCCAAGATGTAGAACCAAGGAGAAGAAGATCGGGTATAAAAATAATACCCTGTGTTCATGGTGAAGAGGAAAGAATCAAAAGACTTTGATGTATTTTTTGGAGTTTTTTTGGGTGTTTTGAATTGAAAAAAAAAATGTAGAGAGGAACTTGACAGAGTGAAATTTTCAGAAAAATAAGTCCCCCTAGTCTGGGGCGTCCCTGAGGCTATTTATAGCCCTGGGCGCGAATTTCGAGGCGGTGGCTGTTGAAGGGCCGCCGGCCTCAAAGCCTCATAAAAAGTGTGGATTTGGGTAACTTTGATAAGATCTGGGCTTTCTGATTTTGAAAAGGTGTGGAACATGAAAATCCAACGGTCGAATCAAAAGTTATGGCTCTCTGAATTTTGCGATGTGCCGATCAGTGCGTCATCCCGGTTTTTGTGATATTTCGGTTGTTCTAACTCCGATTTTGACTCATGAATAGTCATTAGAATGAGAATTTGATAATATTCACAATGGCGTTGGTTTCAACTAGTTCGGATAGCCGGATCAAAATTAGAGTTTTTGGGTCCACCTCTAGTTGACTTCAGGTCAAACTTGGTCAAACTGTGAAAAATCTCTAAGAAGTTCCAGTTTGGTGTAAATCTATGAAAACACTATTTTATGGAAGTTTGGACCTTGTTTGACCTTCGGTTAAACATAGGGCTGACTAGGGGCATTTTGGTCATTTTGGCAGAAATGGGCACTTCAATTGCTCCAGTGCCCAAACGGGTTGCGCCACGTCGTTCTAGATGTTCTCATGGCCCCATAGAGAGAAAATAATGTTTTTGGATTTTCGGGGGTCCAACGTGCAAACCGAGGGTGGACAAAATACGGAATCAACATTGGAGAAAGAGGCTTAGGTTGACAACATTTTTGGATGGGGAAAAATTATTTTGAATACAAAAGATTTAAAAAAAAAAAAAAAAAGCTCATGGGTTTTATTTTCAAAAGAAAAAGTTTAGGTTTAAAAAATCCCATGACTTTGAAGAAAAAGAAATATTCCTTTTAAAACTTTACCAATTCGACATATTTCTCTTATAATATTTTTGAAAGGAAATTTCCAACTTGGTAAAAGAATATATTTTTTTATAAAAGACCCTCATTTTTGGATTTAAAAAAAAAGGAGGAAAAGATATACATTTTTTTAGAAAGAACATTTTTAAAGGAAAGAAATTTTTTTTAAGAACATTTTGAAAAAAAAAAATGATTTAAAGGAGGATTTTTAAAGAAAAGATTTTATTTTTGAAATAGGAATAACACCTTTTTTTTTTCTTTTGAAAAATCATTTCCTTTGAAAAGCATACTAAAGGAATTTGATTACCCAAGCTATTAATTTATGGCAACCTTATGAATGAGAAAAGGTAAAGAGTAATAAGTGCAAGAAAATAAAGGCAGGTAAGTAAAATTGCTAGAAAATTAAATAACAAGGGAATGTAAAGTGCTTAAATTTAAATGACAAATAAAGTAAATAGCTTGAATTTAAATGACAATAAAAATAAAGGTTCATGTATGGGCCCGAAAAATACACTAAGCCCACTTAGGGTGGTGGAGTTAGGTTGTTAGGCCCAATACCATAAATTTGTTTAGAGTTATGGGCTTCTGAGGTCAATTTTAATGCAATCTTGTGATCTAAATGCTATCTTTGAGATGAAAAATGTTCAACAAATCATTCACATAGGATCAAATTGGGAATTAACACTTCCTTAGATCTAGCCGAAGAACCAATGTTCGTATTAAGTTCAAGTTTTCAGATACAGGGTTTCCCTACACAGTTCCTCTGTTTTCTTTCAATTTCTCATCCCCCAATTTGGAGGGGTTTCCTTTCCTTATATAGTCCTTTGGATTGCATCTTAGCCCTTCACTTGTATAGTTAAAGGCCTTCCTTTGGATGCTTGTTCCATCTGGGTTGTGCTGGAGGTGATAAAACGTGTTGCAAGTTGTAAGGCTACTGTTTAGGGATTCCTTCATAAATGCAGTCATCTGAGTTGGTACAGTGCATTAAATGCGAAGGTTATGACTACTTTATCTAGATATTCCCTTTCTTCTTTGCTCACATGTTTCTTCCACCTTCTTAGGTTTCCTGTCTTCTGATACAAGCGGCTTTTTTGGTAATTCCCAAAGAACGCTTGCTCCTCGAGCTTCTCGGAAGGTTGGCCTTTTCATCTTTCCTCCTCGGGCTCTAATCCGCGGTTTGGGCTAGAATTGATGTGCAAGTGGGCCTTTTTTCCTCCTTGGGCTGGGCCCATGGGTTCTTTTCCGTACTCGGCCTCACTCCTCCTACAATTCATTGAAAGGGTCTTTTTTAGGGGTCCCACTTAAATAAGTTTTAATCTATTTCAAGCCTTATGGGTTCTTTGTCCAAAAGAGATGGGAGTTCTAAGCCATCAACCATCCTTAAGACAACATTCCCATATTGTGCTTTACTTAAGGTTTAAAACTCATTTAAAAGGGATAGATAGAAAATCTTTTTCATAAGTGATGAGATAGTAAACATAGCAACAATATCACAATCAACAATGGGTAACATAAACATAAAGGAAGTGCAGGATAGATATACACAATCACAACAACAAAATGCTGGAAATTTAAAGCAATAAAGTAAAGAGACAATAAGCAAATAAATGGAACTTCATATATATAAAATGGATGATGTTACATAGGATGGAAATAGAGAGGGATGGGATGAGTTTAGTTATTAAGAAACTACCTCATCCCTACACCTTACTCACAAAGATTACAACAAAGATGAGAGGGGTTGAAATTTTTTTGATGGGTTTCCTAAAGAGAGGAGAGAGAAATTTTTGAAAATTTTCCAGGGTTTTTTCTAATTTTTCTATTTTTTCTCCCAAACACTTCTTCTTTTAAAAAAAAAAAAAAAAAGCGGGGGTATTTTTAGGGAAATACAAAAAGTGGGAGGCTATGTGATGGTGTTTTGGTACACCATCATATAACCTCCCACTTTTTATACCTAAGCTAGCTATTTTGTCTTTTTCCTGATTTCTAGTCCAATCTTCGTACGACTGTTTGGAGGCATTTCCAAGCTCCATTTTGTTCAAACTTTTTATCCCTAGAAAGCTCTGGATGTCTAGTTTCCACAAGTTCTGACTTTGTAAGATTTAGAGCTATAGTGGTGTCGACGCCTCCCAGCTACTCGACCACCCATCGTGGCAACACTCGTGCACCTCTTTTTATATGTTTCGATGTGAGAAAATATGGATGATGGAGATGTGTCGTACCTTGGGTGTGTGACTGGAATATGAGTTGATTTTATGGAAATTACTAAGGGTATGTGAAGTCGCCACCAATCATTGGGTTTTTCTAGGTGTGATTCATCACCTGACTCTATTTGATTTTATTACCGATCCTAGGCTAAGAAAAAGGTTGTTTTTCCTAATCTAATGTGTATGGGTAAAAAAAAATCTTGATTGTTGAGTTCGGAAGTTTGGTTACGTGTGGGAAAGGTGTTAGGCACCCCACAACGCCTATCCATAGACAGTCCTTTGTTTTGGTAAAATCATTATTTAAGGACGTTGGCAGTTGAAAATGAGCTATTGTCATTAGCTTTCAAGGTTTTAAACATATTGGACTTTGAGGTTTGGTTTCGGAATGGGTGTGGTCTCGATCGATGATTTCTAAGTGTGTTTGAAATGTTTTCCAAATTTTAATGGCGAAAATCCTGCTACATTTTGCCTTATTTTCTTGGAAAAAATTCGGCAACACTTCGCCTCAGATGTGTCATAGCGCACAAA